>PVIW01001176.1:241648-330155 GCA_004026585.1 Noctilio leporinus
CAAAAAACAAGCAAAACAGAACCAGATATATGAATACAGTGAATAGACCTTCAGTGGGCAGGGGGAAGGGGGGCAGGGGGAAGGGAGGCAGGGGGAAGGGAGGGAGGAAGAGGCAAAGAAGGGGAGCAGTTTAGACAAGAACTTAGTATGGAAGAACCATGGACATGGACAACAAGTGGGATTGACTTTGTGGGGGAGTGGGTGGGTGGGGCAGGAGACAGAGGGGAGTAAAAAGGGATGGATGTAATACAACAACAATAAAATTATATTTAATAAAATACTGGTATGTTCATATTCAGGACATTTTCCTTGCCTTTTTTTTTTTTTTTTTAAGATTTTATTTCATTATTTTTTAGAAAGAGGGGAAGGGAGAGAGGCAGAGAGGGAGAGAGACATCAATGGATGGTTGTGTTTCACCTGCCTCCAGCCACAGACCTGACTGGAGACCTGGTTTGCAACCTGGTTATGTGCCCTGGCTGGGGAATCAAACCTGCGACCTTTGGGTTCACAGGCCAGTACCTTATCCACTGTGCTACCAGCCAGGGCCTCCTTGCCTTTTTTTTTCAAAAAAGAAAAACTTCACATTTTTTTATTTTGAAATAATTACAGGTTCACAGGAAGTATAAAAATGGAACAGAGCCCTGGCTAGTGTGGCTCAATGGATTGAATGCCAGTCTGGGAACCTAAGGGTTGCCAGTTCAATTCCCAGCCAGGGCACATATATGCCTGGGTTGCAAGCCAGGTCCCCACCTGGAGGCAGATGAAAGGCAACCATACATTGATATTTCTCTCCCTTTCTTCCTCTTTCCTTTCCCCTCTCTCTAAAAATAATGAATAAAATTTAAAATAAATAAATAGGTTTCTTGGCTTGCCCCTTTATCGTTATCCCCCCATTCCCCAGGTTACCCTGTTTCTTACCCCTGGTGACTCTAATCTGTTTGACATTTGTATACTTTTGTCATTTTGAGGATGTTGTATAAATGGAATCATACCATATATGACCTTTTGAGATTGTTTTTTTTCACTCAGTTTGATGCCCTGGAGGCCCATCTATATTATTGTGCATACCCATAGTTTATTTATTCTTATTACCCAATAGTATTGCATTATATGGATGCACCAGTTTGTTTAACTCTTCACATATTATGGGACATTTTGTCCTTTACACCTTTCAGCTATTATAAGTAATGTTGCTATGAACATTGGTGTAGAGGTTTTAGTGTGGACATAAATTTTTATCTCTTGGGATAAATACCTAGAAGTATCATTGCTAGGTTGTCCGGTAACTATTTATTTCATTTTTTAAGAAACTGCCTAACTATTTTCAGCATGAATGTAGTTTTATTTTCCACTATCAATGTGTGAGAGATCCAGTTTCTCTGCATCCTTGCTGTTATTTCATATTGTCGTATTTATTTTAGCTGTTCTAATACGTGTGTAGTGATACCTCAGCATAACCTTAATTTGTATTTCCTTAGTAGCTGGTGATGTTAAATATTTTTTTCATGTGTTATCTGCTACTCAGATCCTCTTTGGTGACATACCTCTTCATTGTCTTGCCCATTTTCTAATTGGATTTGTGGTTTTTTACTATTGAATTTCGGGAATTTTCTATATATTCTAGATATATGTCATTTCTCAGGCATGCAGTAATTTTCTCCTACTTTGTAGCTTATCTTTGCATTTTCTTCACAGGATCTTTTGTAGAGTAAACATTTTTTAATTTTGTTGAACACTAATTTATATTTTGGGGTCTAGTTTTAGATTATGCTTCTTTTTTTTTTTTTTTTTTAAGATTTTATTCATTATTTTTGAAGAGAGGGGAAGGTGAAGAAGAAGAGAGGGAGAGAAGCATCAATTTATGGTTGCCTTTCACCTGCCTTCAGCTAGGAAGCAGGCTGGAAACCTGGCTTGCAACCTGGGTATGTGTCCTGGCTGGGGATCGAACCAGCAACACTGGGCTTCGAAGGCCAGCACTTAATCCACTAAGCCACACCAGCCAGGGCCTAGGTTATGCTTTTGAGTATCAGGTTGAGGAAATTTTCACCCTAGGTCCTGAATATTTTCTTCTGTGTTAATATCTAAAAGTTTTGTAGTTTTACACTTTTTATGTAAAATTTATGACACTTTTTTTTTAAAGATTTAATTTATTATTTCCAGAGGGAGGGGAAGGGAGAGAGGGAGAGAAACATCAATGTATGGTTGCCTTTCACCTGTCTCCAGCTACAGACCTGGCTGGAGACTTGGCTTGCAACCTGGTTATGTGCCCTGGCTGGGGAATCGAACCAGCAACCTTTGTGTTCGCAGGCCAGCACCTTATCCACTGTGCTACCAGCCAGGGTATGACACATTTTGAATGAAATTTGACATAAGGTATGAGACTTGGTGAAGGTTCTTTCTTGCCCGCCTGCCTGCCTGCCTGCCTGCCTGCCTTTGCCTGTGGATATCCAGCTTCTTTAGCACTGTTTTTCAACTACCTTCCATTGAACTGTTTTTTGCAACTTTGTCAAAAATGACTTGGCCATACTCGAGCTATTTCTCAGTACTCTGTAGTCTGTTCAGTTAATCTGTTTGTCAGTCCTTCTGCCAGTATCACACAGTCTTGATTGCTTTAAATCTTGAAATGGTTTGGAGTGATTTCCTCCTCTATATTCATGTTCAGAATTGATTTAGCTATTTGTATTTCTTTACCTTTGTGTATAAATTTGAGGATAATCTTGTCTATATGGCTAATATTTCATAATAATTGTGTTAAACTTATACATCAATTTGAAAATAATTGACATTTTTTACTATGTTGAGTTGGCTAATCCACGAATGTGGAATATCTCCATTTATTTAGGCCTTCTCTGGTTTTTTTCATCAGAATCTTTTATATATATATATAGGATATATATAGGATATATATATATGAGATTTTTTTTTGAGATTTGGATTTTTTTTCTTTCTTTTTAAAGTTCTATATTTTATTTTATTTTTTAAATTTATTTTTAATTTATTATTTTTTAAGATTTTATTTTTTATTTCCAGAGAGAGAGGAAAGGAGAGAGAAAGAGAGGGAGAGAAACATCAGTGTATGATTGCTTTTTCACCTGCCTCCAGCCATGGACCTGGCTGGAGACCTGGCTTGCAACCTGGTTATGTGCCCTGGCTGGAATTAAACCAGTGACATTTGGGTTTGCAGGCTGGCGCCTTATCCACTGTCAGATTTTCTATGTAGACTCTCATGCCACCTGCAAATAAGAATATTTTTATTTTCTCATTTCCAATATGTACACTTTTTATTTCCTTTCTTACCTTATTGTGCTGGCTAGTACTTCAGTACCATATTGAAGAGCAGTCTACAGAATGGACATTCTTGCTTTTTCTCCCCCTTAGGGGAAAACATTCAGTTTTGCAGTTACATATAATGTTAGCTGTAGATTTTTATAGATGTTCTTTACCAAATCAAGAATTTCTCTACTATTCCTAGTTTTCTGAAAATTTTTCTTTTTATCATGAATGGGGGGAGGGTGTTCGTATCATATACTTTTCCTGCATGAACTGATACAATCTTGTGCTTTCTCTTCTTTATCTGGTTAGCATGGTGGATTAGGTGGATTACGTTGTTTGATTTTTGAATATTGAAGCATCCTTGCACCCCTGTAATAAACTCCACTTACTCATGGTGTGTATATATGTACATAAATATGTATTTATACATATATATGAGTTCTACTTGCTAATATTTTGTTAAGGATTTTTCATCTATATTAGTGGAGGATATTAATCATTTATATTGTAATTTTCTACAGGTGCCACTTCCTTAGACCCAAGTAGAGGTTCAAGTTTTCTAGACTAGTAGCTAAGAGGGGACCTTATTATTACTTCTCTTGTTGGAGGAAGTGGGAGGATGGGAGGAGGCCAGTGCTTGGCCTTCTTACCACCGGGCACCAGTGGGTATTGGTATTAGTTCCGACTCACCACTAGGACTTCTCTGACAGCATCTCGGCAGTGAGGGGGGAGTGGGAGCCTCATTAGTGCTGAGTGGGCTCCAGGCTCCCCTGATGGTCTCCACTAACACCATGTTAAAAGATGGGGAGGGACTTGTTACTGCTAGGCATTTATAACCGACTGCTCCCTGCTTGGCTTTTTCTTACATCACCTGGTGACAAGAGGGGTGCAGGAAGGTATGGCCTAGTTACAGCTTGACAAGGTTAGAAATCTAGGCTTTCCACTTAGCCTTTGCAAGTGGAGGTGGGGCCATAGTTTTTTCTGTAACATTTGGCTGGAATAGAGCAGTTATTGTTGAAAATGTTTTGTTGTTGGGTTTGTTTGTTTGTTTGTTTTTTCCTAGCCTTCCTTTTTTCTGGTCCTTTGGCTGGAGAAAACAGGCTTTTCTGGGGACTCTTTGTGTGCACCTACTGGCTTTTTCAGTATCCACTCATTCATATTTGTGGTAAAATAAAAACACGCAGACAGCCCTGGCTCGAGTGGCTCAGTTGGTTAGGTGTTGTCCTGCAAACTGAAAGGTTGCGGGTTCAATTTCTGGTCAAGAAGGGTTTGGTCAACAGTTGGTGCACTTATGAAAGGCAACCAACCAATCACTGTTTTTGTCTTACATTGATGCTTGCCTCCCTGTCTTTATCCCTCCTTTTCCCTCACTTTCTCTCTGAAAACAAAATCAGAAAACCACCCAACAACTCACCATTGAGTTCTTTTCCCTCCGTTCCAAGGTGCCTAGTTAGGCTACCTTCCTGCATTTCAGTCATCTTAACATTTGTTTTATATCTAATACCTAGGGAGTAACAGGGAAAAATATGTTTACTCCTTTTTTCCACAAACAGACATTCACATAATGCTATTTTTAAAATGTGCCTGTCAAAGTTTGAGCGTTCAAATAGTGGTATCTTTTCATCTACTGTAGAATTTCCTTCATCCTGTGTCTCTACCTTTTAGAAGCAGTCTCCTTCATTCAGTCTGTCATTACTTTAAATTCTAGCTCCAAGCCTCACTATTTATTTAACATTCTTCTGGCAATTACTCATATGTCTCTTATCTCTGTACAGTTTCACCCCTCTCTTAAGATTTGGCTCGAATGTCTTTTCCAAGGTCTCTTCTCTGATTTTACAAACTGGAAATAACCTTTTTTCTCCAACACCCTTAACTTTCCAATTTTTTAAACAAATTATGAAAGTAAAAGTTTTATTAGTGTTGTTTTGAAGATCAAGTAAGCTAATGTATATAAAAAACAAGCAGCTGTAACTTCTTTAAACTTTTAAAAATCTCTTTAATGTCTCTTCCTGGACTGTAAAATCATTGTGGGTAGGATCTGTTTCAGATTCATCTAAGTAAATGTCACATTGTCTAGTGCACTATCCTTCACACTGTGTACACAATATTTAATAGGTAAATAAATGTAACATGAGGGCGTCTTAAGACTTGTTATTCTGGAATGGCTTAGTGTCTGACACCTGTGTATCACAGACAGTAAATGTTTGAGGCTGAGCAGTGCAAACCTCTGATTTAAAATGCCTTCATTAGTAGACAGTTTTATTGATGTAATCTTTAATATAATTGAAGACTGTTGATAAGTTCTTTTGCTGATAACTAGAAAATATGTACTATTTATGAGATTTATTCCCTATAAAAATACAAGAGCCCTTAGCTCATGTGAGGTGGTGTGGTGTAGCAAATAAGAACATGGACTTTGAAATAAGATTGCCTGGGTTGAAAATTCATCTGTACTAGTTACTAATTCAAGTTTATCTTGGGCAAGTTACTTAACCCATCTGTTTCAGTTATCTCACCTGTAATGTAAGGGAGCTAATAGTACTTACTTTATATGGTTGTTGTAAGGATGTAAGGATTATTTGAGCATACAAGTAAAACACAGAATAGTTCCTGGCACTTTGCACATGTCTTAAGTATTAACCAATTTATTATTACCTGTTGTTACTTCCTGAAAAAGCACCGAACATAGTTCAGAATTCAAGGAATGTGTGAGTGATGATATATACAATATTTTTTAAAGGAACAGCACTCTGCAGACATCAAATATCTTATGCCTGCACATCCTGCTCCCTATATTTCTACACCAGGAGGTATTGATTGGGTAGCTAATAACTCTTATTACCTCATTGTACTTGCCATACAAAATTTAAACAAGTCCTTGTGGAACTTTTAGCTCAGAAAAAATTAATTATTTCACCCCAAGGAACAATATGTACTCTTCTTCCTTTGAAAGATATAACAGATCTATTAGTTCTGGTTGAATTTGGTTTCCCATTTAGTGCAGTTAACTCTTCCTATCTGATGTAACTTTTATATTGTCTTCATGAACAAATTGAACTAACATTTCTTACATAATTTTTAATCTAAAGTTTGTTTTATTTTTATTTAAAAATTATTTTAGTTGCAGATTTATTCTTGTTTTGATGTTCCTATTTGTCCCTAATTGTAAATCTTTTATTAGTCCTCTAACTAGGGTTCCTTTTTTTAGAACTTTAAAAAAATTTTTAAAAATATTTCAATACAGGTAACATTCAGTATTATATTAGCTTCAGGTGTAGAGCATAGTGGTTAGATAATTTATATGACTTAAAGGAGTGATTCTCCCCAATAAGTCTAGTGCCTCTAATACCATACATAGTTATTGCCATATTATGGATTATATTCCCTATGCTGTTCTTTACATCCCTGTAGCAGTTTTGTAATTGCCAATTCGTACTTCTTAATTCCTTTATCTTTTTCACCCAAACCACTAATTCTCCTGCCTGGCAGCCATCAGTTTGTTCTCTGTGCCTTTGAGTTTATTTCTGGTTTATTTGTTCATTTATATATATTTTTAGATTCCCCATATAAGTGAAATCATATTTATTTTTTTCTGTCTGATATCCTCTAGGTTCATCCATGTTGTCACAGATGGCAAGATTTAACTCTTGCTTTTTCTGGCTGAGTAACAGTCCATTGTGTGTGTGTGTGTGTGTGTGTGCACGCGCATGTGCGTATTATACATATATACACATTGTGTATGTGTATTCACACTAAATATTCTTTATTCATCCATTGATGAACACTTAGGTTCCTTCCATATCTAGGCTGTAGTAAATATTGCTGCATTGAACATAAGGATGCAAGTCTTTTCAAATTAGTGTTTTGGGTTTCTTTGGATAAATATCCAGAAGACAAATCTTTGTTTCTTCATAATAGCCTTTATTTTAAAGTCTACCTTGTCTGATGAAAGTATTAGTACCCCAGCTTTTTGTTTGTCTGTTTGTTTCCATGTGCATGAAATCTTTTTCATTCCTTTACTATCAGTCTTATGTGTTTTTGAATCTCAATTGGGTCTCTCCTAGGCAACATTTGTGTGGGCCTTGTTTTCTTATCCATTCAGCCACCCAGTGTCTTTTGATTGGAGTATTTACTACTATTACATTTAAAGTAATTATTGATAGTTATGTAGTTATTGCCATTTTATTATTATTTTTTTTTTCCTTCTTTAAGAAGTCCTTTTAACATTCTTGTAACACTGGTATGGTGGTAATGAACTCCTTTAGCTTTTTCTTGTCTGCAAAACTCTTTATCCCTCCTTTGATTTTAAATAATGACCTTGCTGGATAGAGTTATTTTAGTTGTAGGTCCTTGCTTTTCATGACTTTGAATATTTTGTGCCAGTCCCTTCTGGCCTGAGATGTTCCTGTTGAGAGATCAGTTGGCAATCTTACGGGAGTTCCCTTGTAGGTAACTTTTTTTTTGCTGCTCTTTTCTCTGTCTTTAACCTTTGAAATTTAATTATGATGTATGTTGCGGACCTCTTTGGGTTCATCTTGTTTGAGACTCTGCACTTTCTGAACTTGTATGTTTATTTCCTTTGCCCTGGTAGGGAAATTTGTAGTCATTATTTTTTCAAACAGGTTTTCAATCCCTTGTTCTCTCTCTTTTCCTTATGGTACCCTTATAATGCAAATGTTACACTTGGTGTCTCAGAACTTCCTTAAACTGTTCTCATTTTTTCAATTCTATTTTCTTTGTGCTGTTCCAGTTGGGTGTTTTCTGTGACCTTGTCTCCCAAATTGCTGATTTGATACCCTGCTTTGTTTAATCTGCTATTGATTCCTTCTGATGTATTCTTCATTTCAGATATTGCATTCTTCTGACTAGCTCTTTTTTATGGTTTCTGTGTCCTATTTTATGTTTACTGTCTCTTCGATTAAGTTGTTACTGAGTTTATTTATTCTTCCCCGAAGTTCCATGAGCATCCTTTATAACCATTGTTTTGACCTCTATCTCTTAATTTGTTTTCCTTCATTTCATTTAGTTCTTTTTCTGGGCATTTCTTCTGTTCTTTCGTTTGTGGCATGTTTCTTTGTCTCCCCAGTTTGGCTGTCTCTTGGTATTTTCTTCTGTGTATTAGGTAGATCTGCTATGTCTCCCTGTCTTGTTAGGATGGCCTTATGTAGTAGATGTCCTATGGGACTCAGTCACACAGTTTCCCTGATTACCTGAACCAGTTGTTCCAGGAGTGTCCCATTTGTGGGTTATTCGAGCCTTTCTGTTGTGGTTTAGTCTTAATTGTTGTTGGACCATCTGTGTGTGGAGTTGACCCTTAAACTGTCTGACTGTGAGGGTTGACCCCAACCACAGTGTTAGAGATGCTGTGTGGGGGCTGACACATGGAGCAGAATTTCCCCCAACAGGTTCTGGTGCTTGCCAAGGTCTGCCATTGGGTATGCCACTTAGGAAGCTAATTGGATTATGCTCTGATGTGATCTGAAGCCAGCCACTGGGTGTTTTGGTTCTGGGGCCTCTTGGGAAGGACTCCAGTGAATGTTAATGTCAGATACTACCTGTGACTGGCCCTGGGCTACATGTTAGGAGCTATTATATAAAGTGATCTGTTGGTGGCTGCTTCTCCCGGGTCTGGGTGTGCGAAGAAGGGGCTAAGCTATGTACTTAAATTGGCTTCCACTTTCCTGAACCTGGGTCAGGACTGCAAAAGGTCCAAGGCACCCTGAAATCCATCTCCACCTGCCAGCTACCTATTAGGCTCAGCCTCTGAAAAAAAGCCTCTAGTGGGATGTGAGTTGCATGAGGCAGGTTCTCATGAGTCACCATGTAGGGGTGAATGGTGGTTACCAGGTTGCTACAGGTTCAAACTCCATATCAGTGCTGAGTTTGAGGCTACTCAGCAAAAGTCTCAGATTATACTAAGGCCAACTGCCACCAGGCTCGTATCTGTGGACCTTTGCAATGGGGTGGGGTCTCAGGGAGTTGTCATGGTGGGGCTGGTAGAGTTAATCAGGTTAAAACAGATTAAGATACGGCCATAAGGAGGGAGGGCCATCCACAGGCAGTGGCAGTGGTCAGGGCATGTGGACAAAAATGGCCTTTGCCTGAAAGCCACATAATTCAGTCTTTACTTATGTGTTTCTGACATCCCCTGGGTCTTCCCTGACCTCTTTGGTAACTTTCCAAGAAAGACTACATTGGGCCCAGGCTGTCCATAGCCAGCTGGTTCCTCCCCAGGGTGCCAGCTTAGCAAAGTAGGGCCACTGGGAATCTGGAAGGTGGGACTAGTCATTACAATGGGCTGATGCCTAATGGAGTGAACTGCTCAAACCAGGAAAAATGGCATCTGTAGGTGATGTGGGAGAGGGACTTAGTGCAGGGGTAATAGCAGATGTCCCTCTAGCCCTCTTCTGGAAGACACCCAAGTCAGTTTCTCCCTGTATAACTCCAATTTGCTCTGGGCCACTGTTCCCCTGTGGGAACCCAGGCTGAGTGAGTATCTATAAACAAGATTTGTGCACTGACCCTTCAAAAAAGTGCCTGCATTTTTAGCAGTCTCCCATCTCACCCTGGCAGATGGAATCCCCATTAATTTTGACAGCGAAATATAGCATGTGGGCTCCTATTTTGGGAACTGGTATTCTAAGCTGGGGCATCCAATGTGGGATTAAGACCCCTCACTTCTTGGAGGGACCTTTTCAGCTGAGATAATCCTCCATATTCTCAGCCACCGTACATGGGTGTAGGGCCAGCCCTTTTTGCATCTCCACCCTTTCCACCAGTCTTGCTATGACTTCTATATATCCTTAGTTGTAAGACTTCTGTTCAGCTATTCATGTTGATTGCCCTGTAATTTAGTTGTAAATCCAATTTCACTCACTTGGAGGAGGTGAGTGAAATTTTCACCTACTCTGTTGCCATCTTGGATCTCCTATTTTTTATTTTATTTTGTTTTGTTTTTCAGTTGCCGCTTACATTTAATATTTTGTATTAGTTTCAGGTGTACAGCATTGTAGTTAGACAACTCTATACAGTACCTTGCAAAGGGGCCCCCCCAATATTTTAAGTACTACTCACCTACTACCATACACAGTTATTAAAATATTGACTATAGCCCTCAGTGGATTGAGTGCCTCCCTGTGAACCAAAGGGTTGCCAGTTGATTCCCAGTCAGGACACATGCCTGGGTTGGAGGCCAGGTCCCTAACTGGGGGCGTGTGAGAGGCAACCACACATTGATGTTTCCCTCCCTCTCTTTTTCTCTCCCTTCCCCACTCTCTAAAAGTGAGTAAGTAAATTAAACTCTTTTAAAAATATTAACTATATTCCATGTGCTCTAATTTATATCCCCATGACTTTTGTTAATACTAATTTGTACTTCTTAGTCCTTTTTCACCCAACCTTCTGACCTGCTCCGCTCCTCGCTAGCAACCATCAGTCTGTTCTCTGTATGAGTGTTTTGTTTGTTTATTTTGTTTTTCAGATTCTACATATAAGTGAACTCATTTGGTATTTGTTTTTCTTTGGTTTTTTATACTTTATACCCCCTAGGTCCATCCATGTTGTTGGGAATGGTAAGATTTTGGGGTTTTTTATGACCTCCTCTTTAAAAAAAATTATCTATACCCAAGGACATATTGTCACTGCTTTTAGAGAGAGAGGAAGGAAGAGAGAAACATTGATGTGAGAGAGAAATATCAACTGATTGCCTCCTGTGCATGCCTGGACTAGGGATCATGCAGGTCCAGACTGGGGAGGGAACCTGCAACCTAGGTATGCGCCCTGGCCAGGAATTGAACCCACAATGTTTTGGTTACCAGATAATGAATGCTTCAACCAATGGAGCCACACTGGCCAGGGCCTGCTTTATTTTTTAATGATCCTGTTTGGAGGAAGATTGGAAAACTTAGTTATTAAATTATTTTGGTTGCCACTTGCTTTTTACACATTATTTAATAATGCTATTGAAAACTTACCATTTGGTAATCGTATAGGCCTTAATGATCTTAGTAATCTGTCAAATTCATAAAGACAGAAAGTACAATAATGGATCCCAAGGCCTGGAGGGCAGGGACAATGGGGAATTATTGTTTAATGGGTACAGAGTTTCCATTTGAGCTGATGAAAAATTTTTGGTAATGGATGGTGGGTGATGATGGCTGCAAACAGTGTGAATGTACTTAATGCCACTGAATTGTATACTTAGAAGTGGTTAAAAGAGTAAGATTTGCTATGTATAGTTTAACACACACATATACATACAGAATATATATCTGCGATACAGGTATTAGGAAGCCAGTACTGTTTCTCCACAACTGTGATTCCTGATACTTAGAAGTTAGTGACTTAAAATGCAAAATTGCACACACATGCATAAACACACACACAACTAGGATTTTCACATTCTTGTGAATAAACAAAACTCTAGTAAAATGACCAAAACTTCACTTCACTTCCTACTTGCCACATCTCATGTTAGGAAATCTAGTTGGCCAAACCTCATTCACATTTAGAGCACTTCCTGTAAGGGATCCTATGGAATAATTTTTAGCTTTCAACCTCTGTAAGTGGCAGAAAACAATTAGAGAGGTATTGGAACAAATGCTAAATGCCAATTCATCATATTTGTCACAGATTCAGAGTCAGTGGTGATTCATAGCTGTCATAGGTAATGACCTTTAAGTCATACCATCATTTCCAGACGTGATCAGATTGTCCTGGCCAGTGGTTGGTCAATTAACAGAGGTAGGGCCAAGCAAATAGCTTCCACAGGGTTGAATAGGAAAAGGTTTGTTGATAATCATTATCGATGGCCTTTTGCAATTCTGGGCTGATTGTGCTTAGTTTGTTAAACCTAACAATATACAGTAATTATAGTTTTTATATTGTAGAACACAAGTTGAGTTATTTATATTATTGTGAAGATATTTGAATTCCTCTAATAGGATACACTAAAGACACATTAATCAAAGAGTAGTTATACCAAGGTTAAGGATTCCCATATTTAAAGTTCTTATGTTTATGATAAGCTTTTTCATTTTATTAAGTATGAAGATAAGAACATTATAGGAAATACACTGAGCTCTTTCGATCTCAGGCTGCTAAAATCTCTAATTAGTATGAACTTAATTTGGAAAGAAAAATAAATTTGCTAGTAAATAAAAGAGTTGATGTGCTAAAAATTTTTCAAAAATTTCTAGCCATGGTCCACCCAAAAGATAAGATATCTTTTGTTTAACTTTGTACAGAACAATCAGCTGCTTTTGTTTATCCATTATCTGTGACTTGGGACTGAGTTTGATTAATGATTCTGCCTGAGTACACTGTACTCTCAGTACTTTGATAATATAGTATTGGCCTTTTATAATTAATTTCTCAAATTGCTTATATTTCAGAATAAACTTAAAATTTTTATCTCAAATTGGAATGTTTTCCTTATACATACAAATCAACATTTTGGACAAGCACCAAGCTTTGCATGCAGTGCTTTTAATCAGACTTTACTGGATCAAACTTTAATGACGTACCTGGGAATTACTTGTCTTTGACACAGTTTTCCACTTCTAGAAATCTAACCTAAGGCACTGCAGTACTATTTGTAATAGTAATAAAATTGTGAACAATTGACAACAATGGGGAGATGGACAAATTTTATTATTGTATAGCCATACAGTGGAATGTCCTTCCCAGACAATAATTTAATACCAATTAGACAGGACTCATGCAGTAATGTTAAGTTAAATGACAGAATTATTTATGGTATGATTCCTTTTTTTTTTTTTAAGTTTTATCTTTTTAAGATTTTATTTATTATTTTCAGAGAGAGGGGAAGGTAGAGAAGCAGAGAAAGAGAAAGACATCAATGTATGGTTGCCTTTCAACTGCCTTCAGCTACGGACCTTGCTGGAGACCTGTCTTGCAACCTGGTTACGTGCTCTGGCTGGGAATCAAACCAGTGACCTTTGGGTTTGGAGGCGTGTGCCTTATCTACTGTGCCACCAGCCAGGGCTGATTTTTAATTGTAGAACATTCTGCGAGAATTTATAGATAACAAATTACAAGCTAATTCTCTGGGGATAATTTTTAAATATTTTAAATGTTTTTCAATGAACATCTTGCTTTTATGTAATTTTATAGAAATACATTGAAATATTTATATAATGCAGACATTTATAGACTAAAAATCTTAGAAGTTTGTTAGTCCCTTACACAGACAGATGAAGTCCAGTTTATCTGTTTGCTTTTTGATAGATTTTGCTTTTTGTGTCATGGAAGAAATCTTTACTTAAACCAAGGTTGGAAAGATTTTCTCCTATGTTTTCTAATAGAAGTTTCCTATTTTTAGGCTTGTCACTTGATGTTAGCCAAAAGGCTGAGAAGCGATCTATTTTTAGGCTTTACATTAGGTCTGTAATCTTTTTGAGTTAACTTTTATGTGTTGAGAGGTATAGATTGATGCCTTTTACTTACGGATATCCGTTTGTCCCAGTACCATTTGATAAAAAGGATATCCTTTCTCCACTGAATTGCCTTTGCACATTTGTAGAAAATGAGATATTCATATACATGTAGGTTCATTTCTTCATTCTGTTCTTGTCTATTGATTTGTTTATCTTAGCCAGTACTAGTTTATCTTGATTAGGGTAGTGTGATGGAATTCTAAAATTCCCTCCATGGGAGAAGCCTGTAAATACGGGTGCACTGTGGCTCCTGTGATTAGGTTCTGTTATCTGCCACAGTTGACTAAGAAAGGGAGATTGTCCTTGGTGGACCTAATCAAGCAAGCCCTCAAAGAAGGGCTGGGCTTTTCCTGGAAAAAGAGATTCCATGTCCTTGGTGGACCTAGTCAAGCAAGCCCTCAAAGAAGGGCTGGGCTTTTCCTGGAAAAAGAGATTCCAAGTCCTTGGTGGACCTAATCAAGCCCTCAAAGAAGGGTTGGGCTTTTCCTAGAAAAAGAGATTCCATGTCTTTAGTGGACCTAATCAAGCAAGCCCTCAAAGAAGGGCTGGGCTTTTCCTGGAAAAAGAGATTCCAAGTACATGGGGATTCAGCACAGGAGAAGTTGCTGGTTTTCAGCATAAAAGAAGGCAAGAAATATGGGTGGTCACTAAGTTTATGGTAATTTGTTACAATACTGTATGTAAGATAGCTCTATGATGAATCTTGAAATCAGCTGTCTAAATTTTGTTTTATCATAATCATTTTGGGGATTCTGGGTCCTTTGCATTTCCATATGAACTTTTGAAATATAGCCATGTCCTGCAAAATGACAGTTTTGGTCAACAAGAGACCGCATATACCACTGCGGTTTCATAACATCATAATGGAGCTGAAAAATTCCTGTCACCTCATGACATTGTAACTGTCATAACATTGTAGGGCAGTAGTTGTGATGCTGCTGTAAACAAACCCACTTCACTTCTAGTCATTACAATGTACAGTACATAATACTTGATAATAAACAGCTATGTTACTGGGTTTATGTACTTAACTATACTTTTAATCATTTTGCTTAGTAATAAAGTTTGCTGCAAAACAATACCAAGTTACACTGGCAACAGCCTTATATATATTGTGTTTACATCTCTTGACTACTTTGTTTTCTTTTTTGTGTGATTTAATCTCATGTTGTTTTATAAACTTAGTATGGCATAGGTACATGATATTATATAAAGTCTGCAGTAGTGTACAGTAGTGTTCTAGGCCTTCGCCTTCACTCACCATTCACTGACTCACTCACTGACTCACCTGGAGCAACTTCCAATCCTTCAGGCTTCATTAATATTAAGTGCCCTTTACAGGTGTCCTATTTTTTAATCTTTTATACCATATCTTTTCTATGTTTAGATATACAAATACATACACTTTTGTTACAGTTGCCTAAAGTATTCAGTACAGATTTGTAGTCTAGGGGGAATAGGCTATACCATATAATGTAGATATGTAGTAGGCTGTTCCATCTAAGATTATGTAAGTACACTCTTTTTTTTCCTTCAGGTTTAAGCATGATTTATTTCAGTTCAGTTAAAACATGTATTGTTTTATTGAAACCATGTAGCACTCCTTGCCAACAAGCCATACTGGAATTGTTTGCTTCCAACAGTATAAGAAGGATTTTTACACTATATACATAAGGTTAACACACCCAGGTTCTCAAAGATCTTTCCTTATGCTAGGTCACATATGATTTCATTATATGAGATCACATTTTGGTAACTACTGCATTTTGAAAATATAGACCTTATTTAAAATTTAAATAAGATACCAGAACTTGCACCAAGTTTTTATGGAAAAAAAAGTAATAAATGGTCAACCAGGTTGTTTATAATTTAATTATAAACATTATATTTTAAAGAATACTTAAAATTTGTAATGTTTACAACAAACCGTTTTGTTTATAGTGAAATCTGCACATGTAGTTTTAGAACAGTTCATAGATACATAATGTGAATTCATCAAAATGCAATTAAAACTTACAGGAATATATACACTTGAACCCGAGACCCATCCTGACCTATGGAATTATATACCACCTATTTACAAATACACATGGACAGACAATATATATACAGATTATCATAAATATTAAAAAATAGGTTAGCTCTAATGGATTAATGCTTTTCTATAAATAACATTACAGCTAGAACTGAAACATCCACTGAAGATGGTGATGCAAAATGATGCAACATGACAGTGGTTTTTAATCCTGAAGACTGCTTATTAATGGAAATTCACTGTTTGGGAACCTCAAGACAGACAAGATAGCTCCAAGGAAACCATGCAATGGAATTTACCATAAGCAGCTGATTTCGAACCTCAAATAGGCAGAGAATGTTGAATGAGCCTCCCCACATCTACTTGCTGTGAGGATTTTCTCCATTCTTTCCAAGTTCACAATGTATCTGTAGAAAACAGCTCTTTACTTGATGTTCCCTGGTAGGCCTTAGAGACAAAAGCAGCAATTTTTTCAGGAGCTCAAGAAGTACCAGCTCTTGGTCTGAACTAGAGATGAGGTTTGGATTCCAAGGGCATGCCAAAAGCCCAATTCAATGAAAGCAGTACTGTGGAATCCACTTTCTCACTGCCTTTTTAGATGGCCCCCAATTACTTTATTTTTGTAAAAGCAAACAAAAATGGACCATTGGTTCCACCCAATGTAGCACTACAGGGTGTCTTCCAGTTCCACAAGGGTCTTTAAAGTAGACATATCTGGTCTATAATCTAATTACATTTAATACTAGAAGGTGTAACAGAAACCATGTTGCCTCATTTCTAGCCTTTGCCTAGAACTACCAATGTTTAGTTGAAGAGAAAACCATAACAGCCAGATGACTAACTGATGATTCCATTATTTGCTTCCCTCAACCACGAATGGAATTAGTGGTTTCTAATTATGTATATTAGACTTTAGACATTATGTCTAATAAAGCAAAGTATCACATTATTTAATAATATATTCATCATACACTGTAATATACAATAAATGTGCTCTTAAGAGCCAAGTAGCCTTTTCAGTTCTAACTGGAATTTACATGGAAGGGTGATCATGTGGTTGGGCCAACTACCTACACTCAGGTTGCACTGTTTTCCCTAGCTGATCATTTGTTGGATGTAGTGTAAGTACATTCTTGATGTTTGGCATAACAATGATGCATTTCTCAGAATGTGTCCCATCATTAAATAACATATGACTGTAAATTTATCAGTAGCTATAAAAAGCCTGTTGGGATTTTTATTAGAATTGCGTTGAATTTATAGGTAAAATTTGAGGAGAATTGACATCTTAACGGAATTGAATCTTCTGACCCACTCATCTTTTATTATAGATTTTTAATTTCTCTTAGCAGCATGTTAGAGTCTTTAGTATAAAGGTCTTTTTTCCCCGTGTTTGGTCAGGTTTATTTGACTTGTATTTTTTATGTTATTGTTAATGGTATTGTTTTGTAAATTTTATTTTTTTATTGTTATTGTTATTACACGGAAATACAGTTCATTTCTGTATGTTGATCTTATAGCCAGCAATCTTGCTAAACTAACTTACTACTTCAACTAGCTTTTTTGGCATAGATTTCATTGAATATTCTATATGAATGATCATATTGTCCGCAAATACAGTTTTACTTGATTCCTTTCTAATCTGTATGCCTTTTATTCCTTCTTGCCTTATTCTACTGGCGAGAACTTTCAGTATACTGAATATAGTGGCAGACAGTCTTACCTTGTTTTGATATTAGGGGAAAAATACTCAGTCTTTCATCATTAAGGATGATGTTAGCTATCGGCTTTTCAAAGATACCATACCCTTTATGAAGTTTATGAAGTTTCTATTTTCAGCTTGCTGAGAGTTTTTGTCAGGAATGAATATTGGATTTTGTCAAATGTTTTTGTGTATGTGTCTTTTGAAATGATCATGTGGTTTCCCAGTTTTAGCTTGTTAATACAATGAGTTGTAATTTTCAAATGTTAAACTAATTTTGCATTTGTGGAATAAATACCTCTTGGTTATGATGTGTTATCCTTTTCAAATATTGTTGAATTTGATTTCCTTACAGTTGTTTAAAATTTCTACGTCTGTGTTCTTGAGGGGACATCAGGCTATAGTTTTACTTTCTTTAGTGTCTTTGTCTGGCTTTGGTATCGTAATATTGGCCTCATGAAATGAATTTTAAAATATTCCCTCCTTTTCTGAAAGAGTGTTATGTTAATAGTCCATTCCCTCCAACTTTTGTGCTATTATAACATGTATTTTACTAATATTTTTTCACATAGCTGCTATTTCTAGACGTCTTCAATGCTTTGTGTAGATTCCTATTTTCATTTCTGGTAGTGCAGGTCTGCTAGTGATAAAACTGGCTTTTGTGAGTCTAAAACGGTATTTATTTTACCTTTGCTTTTAAAAGATATTTCACTGGGTATAGAAGATGGTTGAGTGTTTTTTCCTTTCAGTACTTGAAAAACTTTTCCCTGTCTTCTAGTTTACATTATTCCTAGTGAGAACTCTTTATCATTCTTCTCTTTCTTCCTATGTACGTAGCATGTTTATATTCTCTTTTTGCTTTTTAGATGTTCTCAATTGTCACTGATTTTGAGCAATTTGATTATGATATGCTTTTGTGTAGTTTTTTTCCTTTGTGTTTATGTTTGAAGTTTATTAAGCTTTTTGGATATATATGTTTATAATTTTCACTAAATTTGGAAAATTTTTGGCCATTGTTATTTCATATGTTTTTCAGTCCTCTCCCTCTTATCTTTTGGGGACTATAATTATACTTTCAGACTGTTTGAAGTCCCATCTCTCACCGATGTTCTTTCATTTTTTTATTATGGTAAAATATACAAAACAAACTTATTTTAACCCATTTTAAAGTTCAGTGGTATTAAGTACATTAAGTACATGTGTGCAACCATCACAGCCATCCTGTTTGAGAACTTTTTCATCATAATAAATAGAAACCTGGTGCCTATTAAATAATAACTCCCTGTTGTTTCCAATCTCCAGTCCCTAGAAACCATCACGCTACTTCCTGTATCTATGAATTTAACTACTCTAAGTACCTCATTTGTGTGAATCACACAGTATTTGTCCTTCTGTATCTGGCTTATTTCAGTTAGCACACTGTCTTCAAGGTTACTTTTAAGGCAGAATAATATTCTTTTTTAAAAAAGATTTTATTTGTTTATTTTTTGAGAGAACGGAAGAAAGGGAGAGAAACATCAGTGTGTAGTTGCCTCTCACATGCCCCCAGTGGGGGACATGGCCTGCAACTCATCATAGATAAATTTTTCTACTTAGTGCTTGATCTTTTTTTCTTTCTTTTTTTTTAATCCTCACCTGAGGACATTTTTTCATTGCTTTCATAGAGAGAATGGGAAAGAGAAACAATGCAAGAAAGAAGCATCCATTGGTTGCCTTTTGTACGTGCCCAGACTAGGGATTGAGCCCTCAGACTAGGCATGTGCCCTGACCAGGAATCGAATCCTCACCATTTGGTTATGGGACAGTGCTCCAGCTAACTGGGCCAGACCTGATCATCTTTGGATGCCAGACATTATGAATTTTACTTCTTGGGTGCAGAATACTTTTCTATTCCTGTGAATATTCTCTTTCTTTACTTATTTTTAATTTGAATTTTTAATTTTTATTTATTATTTTATATTTTATTTTCAGAGAGAGGGAAAGGTAGAGAGCCAGAGAGGGAGAGAAACATCAATGTATGGTTGCCCTTCACCTGTCTCCCGCCACAGAACTGGCTGGAGACCTGGCTTGCAACCTGGTTATGTGCCCTGGCTGGGAATCCAACCAGCAACCTTTGGGTTCACAGGCCAGTGCCTTATCCACTGTGCCACCAGCCAGGGCTCCTGTGAATATTCTTGAGCTTTGTTACGGAATGCAGTTACGTTGCTTAAAAACAGTTTGATCCTTGAGTCTTGCTTTTAAGAGTTTTGCAGTTGGACCAGAGATGTAAGTCTAAGTCAGGGTTTCTTAATATCAGCACTATAACATTTTGAGTCAGATAATTCTTTTATGTAAGGGGCTGTCTGCATGATAGAATATTTAACAGCATCCCTAGCTGCTACTCTTTAAATGACCCCCACCATCCCCAGTTGTGACAACCAAAAATGTCTCCAGAAATTGCAATGTGAATTTGGGCAAGTTCCCCATCCCCCCCTTACTAAGAATTACTGCTTTAGGGTTAATTTTGCCATAGTACTGTGGTAAGATCTTTCTGTATACTCTATCTGATGCCCTACGAATCATGAGATTTTTTTTTCAGTTCACTGTTTGTGGAAGGCACATTTATTGGCCCTGTGTGAGTATTGGGCACTATTCTCTCTAATCTTTCTGGATGGTTCTTTTTTTCAATCTTGTTTGATTTGGTCACATTATATACACTGGTCAGCATTCAGCTGCATATTCAAGGAAGAGCTCGCAGATCTCTGGAGTCTCATCTTAGTCTGTTTGGGCTGCTGTAACAACAATACCATAGGTTGCTTAAACAGCACACGTTTAGTTCTCATGGTTCTGGAAGCTGACTCCCAGATCAAAATGCCAGCAGATTTTGTGTCTAGTGAAGTCCCACTTCCTGGCTTACAAATGGCCCTGTTCTGTCTTCACAGGGCCAAAAGGATGGGAGAACTCTCTGAGGTATAAAGGCATTGGTTCCATTCATGAGGGCTCTGCCTTCATGATCAAATCACGTCCTAATACCACCCCACTGGGCATTTGAATTTGAACATAAAATTTGGGTGGGTGAAAGGGGCACAACATTCAGTCCATAACAAGTTCTCTGTGCATCTTTCTCCTTTCTAATATTCTGTCCCATGAACACTAGCCACCTTGATCTCTTTAGATTCTCAAGTTCCATCTTCTTAACTTAGCAAGTGTGCCTGGCCTCATCCAGCCTCTGTCAGGTGCCACACATGGGCTAAAAACATTCAGAGCAGTAAGCAGGGGCCTGTGGGCTCACCTTGTTTTCTGTCTCTCAGGGATCTCTTCTGTTGTTCAATGCCTAGTGTCTTAAAATTATTTCCCTCCCTTGTGTATTTTGGTTGTTTCAGGTAGGAGGGTAAATCCAAATTTAACCTCCCCTAAGAGGGACCAGTACTTCTTAGTACATCTTGGTCAGAACCAGAAATTTCTATACTGGTAATTGATTTATATTAATTATTTGTTAAAGCTGAAAGTGTTCTTAAACGCCTAGTAACCCAATTTCTTCATTTTGTGGATTTGTGTAAGACCTATGGCTGCCATATTCTTTGTTCAGTCTCCTGTTCCCTGTAGCTTTTATGATACAACATAAATATTACATTGGCTCTAAAGCCTTCAGTCAGTCTTTAATATACCTCTTCAATACAAGCTTTCTCAGGGTTTAGCTAAATATGGGCCCCTGACTATATGTAGTAGCATACAATTAAAGGGCATGCTCTAACCTGATGAAGCACAGCAGTGGAATGCATCCTATTTTTAGGGCCTTGCCCGAACAGGCTCACAGACTTCCAGGAGACTTCCTGTATGGTAATTCATTTTCTAGCAACTAAAACACTACCATCAAAGCCTTTTTGTTAGCTTGATTGAGGGTGTAAATAACTGGTGATATAAGACAGAAAAAGTAATGAAAGAGAAGATAGTTTTGAGTAGTTTGTAATACAAACTGTACTGGAGAATACTACGATAAGAATGGGAGTGACTTGGAACCCATGGGTGGTAAGTTGTTGGAGAAAGGGGAGAGGTAGCAAAATAGAAATAAAGGGGCAGAAATTGGGCCTTGTTTTGTATGAGATGCAGTCCTCAAATTTGCTACATTGTATCTGTTGCACAGTTGGTGGCTTGTGCTTTTTGGATATTCAAGAATGAAGTAATTTATTCAGAGCATACATACCTTGGGGAAAGGTGTATGTAGTGGGTAGGATAAAACCATCTGGTTATGTATGTCAACTAAAACATAGTGAAATCATATGTTAATGGAATCTTACATACTTATATAACTAGTGATATGCATCAATGTATAAATTCCATGTGTTAAAGTGAGTAAATCATAATTCTTTGGCTTTTGGGATGGTGATTCTATGCTATAGCCAAAAAAAAAGAGTTGAGGAAGAGTTTTTAGTAGCTCTCCAGCATACAAGAATTAGACAGCCTTTTAAAATATGTAGATAACTTAAAGATGGATGTGCTGTTAATTTTCTAGGACTGAAAAGTTACTGTTTATTGATAATAGAAAAGGCTCTGTTTGGAAACAATATAATTTAAGGCTTCTAAGAATTAGGGTTGCGTTTTAGTAATTAAGAAATAAATATTTAATGAGAGTATTTCTTGTTTGCTGAATATTTTGAGTGGTTTAAGTGGTTCTCGTGTAAAGTATTTGCCTTTTTCAAGTGATTATGCCCTTATGGCAAGAGTTTGGGTAGATAGAGGGAGGTTGAAGAACAGTAGCAACCTTTTACTAACCTCAGCCTAAGAAATCATAGAAGCTTTTTCATAGCCCAAAATGCAAGTTATAAAGGGATGGTAAACACCAAAATCAGGAATTATTACATCTGGGAAGAGAAAAAGGGGATGCTATTTGGGAAGAACAGTCACTTGTATTGACAATTTTGTTCTGCTTTTAAAAACATACTTTTAAAATAGAATTTAACACATGCATAGAAAAGTATTAGTCGTAAGTATCTAGCAAAATGAACATACCTGTGAACTAATACCCAGATTGAGAAACAGAACATTTGTATTGTATCTTTTTAATTTTATTTCTAGTGGTGTAGTGGGCACATGGGTGTTTGTCGTTTTTTTTTTTAAATTTAATTATTGTATTACATTCATCACATTTTCCCCCTCTGTTCTCCCCTTCCCCCTCTGCCCACCCCACCCCCATAAGTCACTCCCACTTGTTGTCCATGCCCATGGTTCTTCCATGCTAGTTCCTTGATTAAACGGCTCCCCTTCTTTGCCTCCTCCTCCCCCATCCCCTCTGCCCACTGAAGGTCTATTCATTGTATTCATGTATCTAGTTCTGTTTTGCTTGTTTGTGTGTTTCATTCATTATTGTTCTGTAATGGGTGAGATCATATGGTATTTGTCTTTCACTGACTGGCTTATTTCACTAAACATAATACTTTCCAGTTCCATACATGTTGTTGCAAAGAGTAGGAGTTCCTTCTTTCTTTCCGCTGTGTAGTGTTCCATTGTGTAAATGTACCAAAGTTTTTTGATCTGATCATCCACTGATGGGCACTTAAGCTGTTTCCAGCACTTGGCTATTGTAAATAGTGCTGCTATGAACATAGAGGTACATAGGTTCTTCTGAATTGGTGTTTCAGGGTTCTTTGGGTATAGTCCTAGTAGTGGAATTGCTGGATCAAAAGGCAGTTCCATTTTTAGTTTTTTTAAGGAAACTCCAAACTTTTCCATAGTGGCTGCACCAGCCTGCATTCCCACCAGCAGTGCACCAGGGTCCCCTTTTCCTCAAATGCTCGCCAACATTTGTTGTTTGTTGATTTGTTGATGATTGCCATTCTGACAAGTGTGAGGTGGTATCTTATGATGGTTTTAATTTGCATCTCTCTGATGGCTAGTGACGTTGAGCATTCATTCATATGCCTTTGGTTCCTTTGTATGTTTTCCTCAGAGAGTTGTCTGTTTAGGTCCTTTGTCCATTTTTTAATTGGGCTGTCTATCACCCTAGTGTTGAGTCGCATAAGTTCTTTATATATTTTTGAGATCAAACTCTTGTCTGAGGTATCATTGGCAAATATGTTTTCCCACAGTTGGTTCCCTTAATTTTGCTGGTGTTTTCTTTAGCTGAACAGAAACTTTTCAGTTTGATATAGTCCCATTTGCTTATCCTTTTATTTCCTTTGCCCTTGGAGTAAACATATTTCTGCATAGGATATCTAAAATTTTACTGCCTATATTTTTCTCCAGGACCTTTATGGTGGCACTGCTTATGTTTAAGTCCTTTATCCATCTTGAGCTTATTCTGGTGTATGGTGTAAGTTGGTGGTCTAGTTTTATTTTTTTGCGTGTCCTTGTCCAGTTCTCCCAACACCACTTACTGAAGAGGCTATTTTCACTCCATTTTATGTTCCTTCCTCCTTTTTTGAATATTAATTGACCATAGAGTCCTGGGTTTATTTTTGGGCTCTCTATTCTGTTCCATTGATCTATATGTCTATTCTTATGCCAGTACCAGACTGTTTTGATTATAGTAGTCTTATAGTATAGTTTGATACCTGGTATTGTGATTCCTCGTACCTTGTTCTTCTGTCTCAAGATTGCTGTGGCTATGAAATATTTTTTCTAAATGTGTGAAATATGTCATTGGTATTTTAATTGGTATTGCATTAAATCTATAGATTGTTTTGGGTAGTATGGACATTTTAATGATGTTAATGCTTCCCATCCATGAACATGGTATATGCTTCCATTTGTTTATATCTTTCTTAATTTTTTTCTTCAATGTTCTGTAGTTTTTTTAGTATAGGTTTTTAACTTCCTTGGTTAAGTTGATTCCTAGGTACTTTATTTTTCTTGTTGCATGGTAAATGGGATTTGTTTTCTAGCTTCTGTCTCTGATGTTTCATTATTGGTATACAAAAATGCCTTTTATTTCTGAATATTGACTTTATATCCAGCTATTTTGCTAAATTTGCTTATTAGGTCGAGTAGGTTTTTGGTGGAGCCTGTTGGGTTTTGTATGTACACTATCATGTCATCTGCAAATAATGAATTTTATTTCCTCCTTTCCAATGTGGATACGTTTGATTCCTTTTTCTTATCTGATCGCTATGGCTAGATCTTCCAAAATGATGTTGCACAGAAATGGAGAAAGTGGACAGCTTTGTCTTATTCCTGATCTTAGGGGGAAAGCTTTTAGTTTTTGCCTGTTAACTATGATGTTGGCTATAGGTTTCTCATATATGGACTTTATTATGTTGAGGTATGCTCCCTCTTCCCATTTCGCTGAGAGTTTTTATCATAAATGGTTGCTGTACTTTATCAAGTGCATTTTCAGCATCTATTGATATGATTATATGGTTTTTATCTTTCATTTTGTTTATATGGTGTATTACATTTATTGATTTGTGAATGTTGTACTATCCTTGCATCCCTGGGATGAATCCCACTTGATCATGGTGTATGATCTTTTGAATGTATTGCTGAATCTGGTTGACCAATATTTTGTTGAGAATTTTAGCATCTATGTTCATCAGCAATATTGGCCTGTAGTTTTCTTTCATAGTTGTGTCTTGACCTGGTTTTGGGATTAGAATAATATTGGCCTCATAGTCTTTTTTTGAAATAGTTTAAAGTTTGCCTACTGTATTTAATAAAAATTATCTCAGAAGGGAATATGTTTTGAGAGAACTGGAAAATGTCAGAAAACCCTTAGGCGTTAGTAGTTGAGCAAGTACTTTAGAGAAATAGTTTTTTCACACGTGTATCTTTATCTCCCCTGTATGTGATAAAGTTTATAAACCTGAAATTGGCTCAACTTACTAAAAGTTTTAAAATGGAAAAAGAATATAAACACTATGTGGGATCAATAAAGTAAACATTATTTGTACCTTTTGGAACAGTACATTATTAGCCTTTTATAATTTGCAGTATAAAATTGTATCTTCATATTTATGGGTACATTGAAATGACAGTTTAAAAAATTTTTTATCATTAAAAAGGGAGAAAGGGGGAAATGGAGCAGGGATTAAGAAGCATAATTGGTAGACTCAAAATCGACAGGGGGATGTTAAAAACTAGCGTAGGAAAGGGTGAAGCCAAAGAATTTATATTCATGGCCCATGGACATGAACTATGGGGGTAGGCTTGCTGGAGGGTAAGGGTAGGTAACTGGATTGAGGGGAGCAAAGGGAAAAGAAATTGGGACAACTATAACAGCATAATCACTAAGCTATACAATAAATGTTTTAAAATTTTTATCACTAAAATCTCAATATGGCTTAAGAAGAAAATTTCTTATTCAGTTTTATAATGGGGTAGCCAAAGTACAGAAAGAACTGAGCTAATAAGGTATTTGTAGATATTTAAAAGCTTTATATCTGTTAAAGAAATTGCTATTTGTATGTATAATGTGTAGAAATATGCTTAATCTAAGGGGTTTTGTGAAATTAATTATCTGTCTGCCTTAATGGATTGTTTTTCCTTTTTTGGAGGAAGGGGAGATGCTTATTCCAGGAACATAAAAATTTCTGAAATTTTATTTTTACATGTAACAAATCTTTATATATCTCACTTCATGAAAAATATTAAATGGGATTTTTCCCTATTCTCAACAGTAGGCTTTATCTAATTAAGTTATGGCTGCTAGTATGGTATAGAAGAGCCATTTGGAAAAGAATGTTTTGTAAAAACATTTGGTTATTAGCCTTCTTTCTGCTGTTAAAATTTTTAGAATGTTAGCCCTGGCTGGTGTGGCTCAGTGAATTGGCACCGGCCTGTAAACCCAAAGGTTTCTGGTTCGATTCCCCAGTCAGGTCACATAACCAGGTTGCAAGCCAGGTCTCCAGCCAGGTCTGTAGCTGGAGGCAGGTGAAAGGCAGCCATACATTGATACTTCTCTCCCTCCCCTTCTCTCTGAAAATAATGAATAAAATATTTAAAAAATTTTTCTTTTAGAATGTTAATCTATTGAAAACTCACTGTTGAATATTTGTTTTTTACTCTCTTCTAGAAGCCAGTAGGGCAGCACAGGTAAATTGATGTTTCTGGTGTGTTTATGTTTATTTTGGTCTTCAAAGAACTTGTTAGGATGCACTGAAATTTTTGTTTTGTTTTCCTGTTTTCCTGCAACAGACAGTGGAGGAGGAAATGGCTGGTCCCGATCAACTCTGCATTCGTAGATGGACTACCAAGCATGTAGCTGTGTGGCTGAAGGATGAAGGCTTCTTTGAATACGTGGACATACTGTGCAATAAGCACCGACTTGATGGACTCACATTGCTAACGTTGACTGAGTATGATCTCCGGTCTCCTCCTTTGGAAATCAAAGTCTTAGGGGACATTAAAAGGTTAATGCTCTCTGTCCGAAAATTGCAGAAAATACATATTGATGTTTTAGAAGAGATGGGGTACAACAGTGACAGTCCTATGAGTTCCCTGACCCCTTTCATCAGTGCTCTTCAGAACACAGAGTGGCTCTGTAATGGGGAGCCTTTGCATGACTGTGATGGACCCATTGCTGATTTGAATTCTGATCAGTACCAGTACATGAATGGTAAAAACAAACATTTGGTCCGAAGATTGGACCCAGAGTACTGGAAGACCATATTGAGTTGTATATATGTTTTTATAGTCTTTGGATTTACATCTTTTGTTATGGTTATAGTCCACGAGCGAGTGCCTGACATGCAGACCTATCCACCACTCCCGGATATATTCTTAGACAGGTAAGTTTTGTTTCTAGTTGCCAAGTTTGTAGAAGCTTGCTATAACTGCAATGATAAAAGCATATTTAAGATAACTACATTGTTTATTGTTATTGTTTTGGTTGATAGTATACTTTCCATTTGCTTTACCTGATAGTGTAGAAAGATATGCTTTGATAGTGTAGAAAGATATGCTTTGAATTTGCCTCTTTGTTTTAAAATGAATTAGACCTTTACCCTAGGTGAATGGGAAAGACCACTGTTTAATTTTTTTTTCTATAACTATGTATATTATAGCTCCTTGAGCACTTCAGATTTTAAATGGGGTTTCCCAAAATGTTGTTTGTAATAGATGGAATGTGGTTACTTTTTCTTAATGATGATTGCAGTTCTACTTTTCAAAAAACACAGAAAGTTCTCCTCTATCACTAAATACATTGGAATTATCACAAATAGTGATACAAACTGATTCATTGACAGTGTTCTGTTGTTTTTATGAAATACCAAATGCATTAAAAATATAGTCTATGCATTTGAGAAATAAGACTAGAATAAACCTCAAAACTGTTAGTTCTTATATTTGTGACTTTTAAAATGCTTTTTAAAGTCTGTAGTGCTTTGTTGTTTATTTATTTATGTATGTTGATATTTTGCCCTTCTGAAGATGACTTATAGTATATGGGATTTTTTAAGTTGTATTTTTTTCATTATAATTGAACCCCCTTACACCTCCACAAGTATATGTTTTTTTATTAATCAAATGGATTAAAATGTCCACTTTAAGATAGCAGAATGACATACACATCACATTTTGTTCCCTCTCAAACCCCAACTAAAAGCATAGTAAACAGGCTTTTAATGTTTGCTTGCTTTCCATTGTAAGCTCACAAGGACTGGGCAGGTAGGAGAGGAGGACACAGCTGCACAGTTTTGGAAGTTTGCAGATGGATAAGTGGCAACAAGCAGACCCTAAGATAACCTAATTCTAAAACAGCAGTCAGGAAAACTGAGAACCAATCCAATCTGTGTTTCAGATTTCTCAAAACTCTAGATATTGGAGGTGAAAGGGTGGTGCTAAAATAAAGAGCATCAAATGAAAGCTGTTAGATCCCTGTATTTCCTTCCCTATTCTCTAGTTTTCGCAGCTGTAAATGAAGACCCCATGGAAGTAGGAAGAAAGCATGTGGGTAGCTGGGAATAAATAGCAATGTGCAAAAATCTGGAATTGGTAATGTGTTTTAGCATGGTTAAGACAGCCAGTGAAAGAAGGGGAGGACAGTTGTAGATGAGGTCTGAAAAGAAACAGAAATCCAGATTGTGCAGAGGCTGTTTTTGTAAGGAGTTAAGCTTTCATTGTGAGTGAAAATGGAAGCCATTGGGAAGTATTTGAGGGAAAAGTAGAGTGAACTAACTTCCATTTTAAAGGGTCCCTCTAGTTGCAATAAGAATACCCTGAGGGTAGGGGTGGGGTGGGAAAACAGGGATTAAGTAAGTTATTGAATTCATCTGGACAAAGATGAAGTAGATTGGATGAGGGTAGAGATGATTAGAGTTAATCAGTGTGTGTGTTTGTATATATATAATTTTTGAAGGTATAGCCATAAACATTTGCTGATGAATTAATATATAAAGTATAAACGAAAGAGAGAAGTCAAGAATTATTCCAAGATTTTTGACCTAAGTACTTAGAAGGATAGAGTTGTCCTTTACGGAAATGGGAAAACTGTAGAAGGAGCTGACTGGGGGGAAAATTAAGGGTTCGAGTCTAGACATGTTAAGTTTGAGCTATCTTTTATACCAAATCAAGTAACAGATGGAAAGATGAGTTAGAATATGAGGAGATTTAGGCTGATTTGGGAATTACCAGCATAGGTAAAGCTATTATGTTGATAAGGTCTCCTAGGAAGTGAGAGGGAAAATAAGATTGAAGATTAAGTCCAAGACCATTATAACACTTAGAAGTCAGAAATAACTAGCAAAGAAGACTGAGAATGTCAGAGCAGAAAAGAGAGTTATGTATCCTGGAAGCCAAGTTAAAAAATCAATTTAAGAAAGCATGAATAATTAATAATTATGTCTGTCAAGTACTGCTGACGGGCCAAGTGAGATGAAGGTAATGGGTTTAGCAACATGTTGCTCATCAGTAACTTTGACGAAAGTTAATATGGGCAAGAGCCTGATTTTAATGGATTCGGGAGATGTTAGACTTACTGGAATTTACATAAAAGTATATCTCCACAAACATGAAAAGACCTGTACAAAGTTATTTATCAGGACATTATTTATAATAATTATAAATATTGGAAGTACTCTGGAAGCTTATCTGTGGAAAACTAGTTGAATATATTAAGTTATATGTATACAATAGAGTAATGTTTACTTATAGAAAACAATGGGGAAGATTTTGGTGGACTGGTACAAAAGATTTGCAGAAAAGCCCTGATTGGTTGGTCATGGCTCTGCAAAGCCAAAGGTCACTGGTTTTGATTCCCAGTCAGGGCACATGCCTGGATTGCAGGCCTAGTCCTCAGCCAGGTACTTGCAGGAGGCTACCAATTGATGTTTCTCTCTCATCAGTGTTTCTCTCCCTCTCTTTCTCCATCCCTTCTCTCCTCTCTAAAAATAAATAAAAAACAATAAGAATGAAAAAGATTTTCAGGAAAAACTCAGTAGCAGTGATCACCTTAGTAGTCAGATCGTGGTTTCTAAATACCAATACCTACTAAAAGGAACCCCAGACCAAGGCTCCTTAGAGAAGTGGCTGATTTTAAGCCTGGGCAAGGAAAGTGAAAAATGAGCCTGAATCAGATCTTGTGCCATAAAGCAAGGAAGCACACAAAACTGATGGAAACATATTAAAAATACATAGGAGTTGTATGAAGGGACTCCCAGTGATTAAATTAGTATAATTGAAACATTAAAAAGAATAGTAATTGTAATGAATTACAATATACAGAAGTGGGCAAAAAGTTTAAAGTTGTGATACAAATAAATAATATAAGAATAAACTTGTACTGTAAATGTACTTTTGCTCCTATATTGAACAAAAAAAAAAAAAGAATCTCTGAATCTATAGTGAGAAACAAGCAAAAAGTGGTGGGATGAGAGGGAAAGTTCTTGAAGAATAATACCAGCAAATCATCATAACTGGCTTGACTATTTTGCAACCTCCATTATAATAATTGATTCAGGCAAGTGGATGCTAAAATCCATTAGGTGAAAGGCCATTGGGGGCAGGATGGTTACATGATCTGGAAGTATCATCTCACGTAATACTTAATTACAGGGGTTATAAGGTAGCTTTACAATGTCAAGGACCTGACATGTATCATTTTAACCATATGGTTAAAGGTAACATCACAGTGGGACAAACTGATATGTGCATTGGAGATGAGATTTACAAATCACCTATATAATAATTTTGCCCCCCAAAATGTGTTCTAATCTTATCTTGAGAAAATTATCAGATAAATCCAGGACATGGAACATTCTACAAGATAGCTAGCTGATTTAGACTCTCCAAAAATGTCAGTGTCATGGCAGGCAAAAGCCAGGCAGGGAGAATTGTAAGGGAAGTTGAAGAGCTATAACCAAGATAAATGAGAGAACTTAATTAGGTCCTATGGCAAGAAAAATAAATTCTGCTAAGTAGGATATTTTGGGGACAAATATGGACTTCATATTAAATGATATAATCTAATACTAAGTCATTGTTACAGTTTCCTGGGTATAGTGTATTGGGTTTTGAAGAGAATACATAGGAGACACATGTTAAAGTAGTTAGGGAAAAAAATGTTATGTTTGCAGCTGACTTAGGGGAGTATGTGTGTATGTGGGTATAGAAAGAGTGAAATAGAGCAAATATCAAAAATGGTAATTATTGGAAAAGTAATTATTGTAAGCAATTAGATTTAAATGAAGAATATAAAGTGTTTATTCTTTCAACTTCTCTTTTGGTATGACCAGAATTTTTCAAAGTTAAAAAAAAAAGCCCTGGCTGGTGTGTCTCAGAGGATTGAGTGCTGGCCTGTGAACCAGGGGGTCACCGTTCGATTCCTAGTCATGGCACATGCCGGGGTTGCAGGACAGGTCCACAGTTTACAGCACTTGGGAGGCAGCCAACACATTGTTGTTTCTCTCCTTCCCTTTCTCCCCCTCTTCACCCTATCTAAAAATAAATAAACAGAATCTTTAAGAAAAATAAAAAGGATAGCCCTGGCTGGTGTGGCTCAGTGGACTGAGCGCTGGCCTTCAAATCAAAGGGTTGATGGTTCAATTCCTGGTTGGGACATATGCCTGGGTTGCAGGCCAGGTCCTCAGTTTGGGGAGCACAAGAGAAAACTGCACATTCATGTCTCTCCCTCTCTTTCTTCCCCTCTTCCCCTCTCTAAAAATAAGCAAATGAAATATTTGAAAAAGGCAGGAGGGACAAAGAAATGCTAAGAGAGATAAAGAGAATAGGAAGAAAGAAATTGGAAACAATCAGGTCTTACAGGTTTTCTCTTAAGGGCAGCAGAGAAATGAAGCTGTAGCATGGGGAGAAGGAGGGCTGTGTTTATAGCATGTTTGTTGTATTGATAATAGGAATGATTTAACTTGAGGGGGTGATATTAGAGGAAAAGGAGGGTACATTGTTGGAGTCATGTCCTTAAGTACATAAAAAGGGATGGGATCCAGTGGGTGGGAGAGGCTGGTCTTTGGCACATGCACTGTTCATCCATAACAGAGGGGAGGGTAGGAAAGGTGGAAACTTGAGGTAGAATGCTGCTGGATATGGTGGTAGAACATTAAGAAATGCCCTCCTGACTTTTTATTTTCTTTGTGAACAGAGATTAGAATGGAGGGAATGTTGGTGGTTTGAGGAGAACAGGTGAGGTATAAATAGTCATCTACGAGAGTGAATAGACTTGAGTGATAGAGTAGCAGCATCAAAGGCCTCCTTCTGGTTAGTCGTCACATTGGCATTGTGTGTTTTGCCAGCCTAACTCAACTGTGTAGGTACAAGAATGAAATAGGTAGATAATTGGATTTAAACAGGATGAAAGTTTTTTTGTGTTTTTTTTTAAAGATATTATTTATTATTTCCAGAGAGAGGGGAAGGGAGAAAGGCAGAGAGGGAAAAAAACATCAGTGTATAGTTGCCTTCATCTGCCTCCAGCTACGGACCTGACTGGAGACCTGGCTTGCAACCTAATTATATGCCCTGTCTGGGAATCGAACCAGCAACCTTTGGGTTTGCAGGCTGCAGCCTGTCCATTGAGCTACCAGCCAGGGCAGGATTGAAGTTTTGTTAGGCAGTGCAATGAATAAAAAAGAGGGAAGGGGGTGATTGTAATGACTGACCATGGAATCAGGTGAATAAGGAGGCATGTAAAGATAAGAGGTAGGTGAGGGACAGTGAAAATATTGTAAGATCACTAAATTTGGGCCTTAGAATTATTGAAATTGGAGTACCAGAAGGAATAAGCTGGAAAAATAAGAGGTATAGGATTCTTGAAATTGAGATAATAAAGAATAATCTTGGCAATGACAGGATCCAGGTTATAACCATGGGTGTGGGTCACTGAAGCAGAGTAAAAGACCAGGTTAGAGGAGGAGAAATTAAAAGGGAAGTGAGTGAGAAGAACACAAATTACAACAGGAATAGTTTTGGAGAGAATTACAGTGAAGCAAAAACTACAATCTTCCACGAGAAGATGAGAGAATGGATACTGGGGGTCTATAGGTGACTATATCAAGGCAAAATGGAAGAAAAGAGGAGAAAGGGTCTGGCAGAGCAACGAGGATTTTAAAGTGTACAATTCAGTGGTTGTTGATGTATTTACAAAGTTGTGCACCTCTCACCACAAATTCCAAAACATTGTCATTGCCCCCAAAAGAAACTCATAGACCTTATTAGTCACACCCCCTTCCCTTCTCTCTCCAGGCCCTAGCAACCACCAATCTGCCCTCTGTTTCCTTGGATTTGCCTGTTGTGAGCATTTCCTGGAAATGGAAGCATGCAGTATGAGTCCCTTTTTTGTGTTTCTGGCTTCTTTCATTTAGCATAAAGTTTTAAAAATTCATCCATACAGTTGTATATATCAGTATTTTATTACAGAATAATATTTCATTGTATGGATATAGTAGTTTGTTTATTCATTCATCAGTTGATGAATGCTTGAGTTGAATCTAATTTTGGGATACTATTAATGCTGCTAGAAACATTAGTGTACAAAGTTTTGTATAGACATGTTTTCAGTTTGCAATGGGGATTTGAAACCAAATTTTGCCTAACTCTATAGTGCCACCCACTACACAGCTCCATGCTCTGAAGTATTTAAACTGTTCGTAGAATAGTAGCAGGGACTGTCAGTGTTCTTTCTATATTTGCTCAGATCCGGTTTTTATTTTCTTGTTCACTGTACTCCAACATCAAGCAAATGTGTCTTTCTGTTGGAGGCCTGCTCCTGGGCTGCTGAAACATGCTTTGCCTGCCTGAAAAGACAGCCAGACATGCTTGGAAGTTTACATCTCTCCAGCAGCAGCTATCAGTACTGTATTTCTCACCATCCTAATTGGGACAACTTTGAGGTTGGAACTAACTGTCTCCCAAATGCCCCACGGGAATGAGCCAGGGTTATCCTTGCCTGAGGTCCCCACAGGGCTGAGCTGGAAGTCTCACCCTTGCCTTGCTTCCTTGCAGTCCTGATCTCATGCCCCCGCCCTGTAGTTTTCCTGTGGGAACACTCCTAATCACTTTCACAGTGATCTTTGTTTCAGAGTTTGCTTCTGAAGTTTATTTGATACAATTCCAACAGCTTCAGCACAAGTAAACAAAATTAAAAGGAGACAGGGATGCTTCTAGAGGCAGGCCCACTTACAGGAATGAAAAGGGATAGCTAATAACCATACCAGCAAGGGAGGAAACAGAAAGAAGCACTATGAAAAAAAAACAATATAAATAATGGAAAAGCTACACCAATCTGGGGCTTAACTGCTCCTTATTTCTCTATAACTTCAGTAATCCTTGAAGCTAATATTGTGTTCAAGGTAATAATCAGTGTTCACAGCGATGACTTTGCATTACCAAAGAAAATTAAATTCTATCCAGAAAATGTATGAGATATTGAGTACGTATTTGACACTTTACTTACAACACCCCGCTAATATGACAATAAAAAGGAAGGGGTATTCTTATAATTTCATGAAAGTAAAAAGTGTGATAATAATGAAAAATTGGAAAGTGGATGTAAGTGGCTGTTGTGAGATTGGGAGTGGGACTAGCAGCACCCAGGAGGGGAGTTTATTTGTACTATAAAACTCCAGAAAAACTCCAAACAAGCACCCATCATCTCTTAAGACCAGATAGATAGAAGCTAAATACAGGAGATTTGGTTGCAGATCAGTTTAAGAAGATTTTAGACCTGCTCTACTCCAGCAGCAGACAGATAGTATATTTGCCAGAGTAGTTGAATGTCAGGGACTCTGGACTTGGACATACCAGGTTCACCTGAGAACAAAGGTGCGTGTTTTCAAGATTAACTATAGCCCTGGCTGGTGTGGCTCAGTGGATTGAGCGCCGGCCTGTGAACCAGGGGATCGCAGGCTCGATTCCCAGCTAGGGCGCATGCCTGGGTTGCAGTCCGGGTCCCCAGTTAGGAGTATGAGTAAGAGGAAACCACAGATTGATGTTTTGCTCCCTCTTTCTCCCTCCCTTCCTCTCTCTAAAAATAAATAATTTTTTTTTAAAGAAAGGATTAACTGTAACTGGTTACTGAGAGTTTCAGCTCCCTTCCTGAAGTAGCCAGACTTATTTCTTACCCCTACTCTCATCTAGTCCCAGTCCTCTACTGGGGAGCAGGTTTCCCCTTGGAAAACCTGCACAAGAGAAAAGAACTGTAGGTATTGTGGTAGGGAAGATAGACCTATCTCATTAACCGGACCTCTGTTTGGTTACTCTGTAGTCAAACCTACAGCTTGACAAACTCAGTCTATGAACACAGAAAGTCAGTTTTTTTTTGTTTTTAGTAATTCAATGTCAAATATAAATGGTCAGTCAAGAAAATCACCAGACATTTGAGGAAAACAGACCAATACAAACAGAAAAAGCAAACATAACAAAATCGGAAGCAAAAGAACACTTAAAAACAATTTTTCCTATTTTCACAGATAAGCTATATTGCATCCTAAGAGACAGTTAACATCCAATAAAAAAAGAAAACTTAGAGAAAAATGTTTTTGGAAAATAAAAAATGAAAGTATAAATTTAAAACCAGCCCTGGCTAGTGTGGGTAGAGCGCTGACCTGTGTGGGAAGAGAGGGAGGGAGGTGTTTGTGACTAAAAGATAATACCAAATAAAACAGGAAAGTGGAAGTGATTGTCTCTGGGGAGCAAGAATTAGATTTAGGTTGAGGTGGGCCAGAAAATTTATTTTCATTATAAATACTGTAAAACTTTTAAATATATAAGAAATATAAACATGCATTTACACATGTATATATTGTTGAGTTATTTTTAATGTTTTTTTTTTTGGAAAGTTTCAATTTTTAGATGTCAGCCCTGGCTGGTGTGGCTCAGTGGATTGAGCACTGGCCTGTGCACTGAAAACTCACTGGTTTGGCTCCTGATCAGGGCACATGCCTGGGTTGCAGGCCAGGTCCCCAGGTGGGGGCGTGTGAGGGACAAGTGACATGTTTCTTTCTCATATTGATGTTTCTCTCGTCTGTTGCCCTTCCTTCCCCTCTCTCTAAAAAATAAATTAAAAAAAAAAATTTTAAGAAGTCATTTAAAGGAATCTTCTGTTTAATCTAAAATTTCTATTATGTGAAATAACCCTTTCCCCGGTGTTGCCATATAAATAAGGCAGCTCTAGTTTAAAAATAAATAAGAGCAGCCTTTCCTTTTTCTGAAGTAATAGGTAAAAGATGAGTTCCTAAAGGAAGATGATAAACTCTCTTCAATTATTCTGAGTAAGATTTGGAGTAGACTGTTAATATCTTTAAGATGTCGTGTTTTCTTTAAAAAAACAACAACAAAAAAAAAAAACCTTATTTCCTTAGTTATAAAATTAACATGCCAGTGAATAAAAATTTTTAGTGGAAAGTACAAAAAATAAAAATATAACCATCAAGCCCTGGCTGGTGGCACAGTGGATAAGGTGTCGGCCTGTGAACCCAAAGGTCGCTGGTTTAGTTCCCCAGCCAGGGCACATAACCAGGCTGCAGGCCAGGTCTCCAGCCAGCTCTGTAGCTGGAGGCAGGTGAAGGCAACCATACATTGACGTCTTTCTCCCTCTCTGCCTCTCTTTCTTCCCATCTCTCTAAAAATAATAAATAAAATCTTTAAAAAATTATATATATCAATAATCCTACTCATCCAGAGTTGACCTATTTGGACTAATTCAATTCCATCTCCTTTCTCCCTCCTTCCTCTGCCCTCCTTCCTTCTTCTCCTCCTTCTCCTCCTTCTCCTCCTTGCTTCCTTCCTTTACTCCTTTCTCTTTTTCTCTTACCCCCCTTCTTGTTCTTTCTAAAATAAGAAATGTGGCATGTACTTTACTAGTGGGTAACCACAGGAGCTGTGGATTTGGTGAGATCAATAGAAAAGGAAATATAAAGCCAAGGGGAATAGGAAGATATAAAAAAAATAAAACAAAACAAAAACCATTTACTGCCTCGGAAACAAAACCAAATACAGCAATCCCTTCTTAGCCAGGATTTCTTTTTCCACAGTTTGGGGTCAACCATAGTCTGAAAATACTATGTGGAAAATTGCAGAAATAATTCATAAGTTTTAAATGATGCACCATTCTGAGTAGGGTGTTGAAATCTCTTACTGTCCTGCTTCACTCTGCCCTGGACATGAATTATCTCTTTATCCAGCGTATCCACACTCTATGTGCTATCTGTCCATTAGTCATTTAGTAACCATCTTGGTTATAGGATTGACTGTTGCAGTATCACAGTGCTTGAGTTCAAGGAACCCTTATTTTACTTAATAATGTCTCATTCACTTCACTTCGTTATGTAGGCATTTTATCATCTCCCATCATGGCAGCAAGAAGGGAGAGTATAGTATAGTAAGATACTGCTTGAGAGAGAGACCACATTCACATAACTGTCATTATAGTATATTATTATATTTGATTATTATTACTGTTAACCTCTTACTGTGATTAATTTATAAATAAAACTTTCTCATAGGTATGCATAGGAAAAAACATAGCATATATAGAGTTAGTTAGGTACTACCCATAGTTTTCAGGCATCCACTGGGAGCCTTGGAATATGTACCACACAGATAATGGGGACTTCTATGTGCTATTGGGTTGGCCAAAAGAGGGTTTTGGTTTTTTTTTTTTTTCCCATAAGAATGGCTCTAGCCCTGGCTGGTGGCACAGTGGATAAGGTGCTGGCCTGTGAACCCAAAGGTTGCTGGTTTGATTCCCAGCCAGGGCACATAACCAGGTTGCAAGCCAGGTCTCCAGCCAGCTCTGTAGCTGGAGGCAGGTGAAAGGCAACCATACATTGAGGTCTGTCTCCCTCTCTGCCTCTCTCCCTGCCCTTCTCTCTAAAAATAATAAATAAAATCTTTAAAAAAACAAAAAGAATGGTTCTAGTAGCTCTTAGTTGTCTTTAGCTTTGTTTGAAACAATTGTGTTAGATTGTATCATGACAGCTGTCATATAAGTATGCATTTAAAAAAACAAAACAGAAAACTTACCAGCCCTGGCTGGTGTGGCTCAGTGGATTGAGTGTTGACCTGCAAGCCAAAGGGTTGCCAGTTCTATTCCCAGTGAGGGAATACCTGGGTGTGGGCCAGTCAACCAGCTGATCAAGTATCTCTCCCTCTTTTTCTCCCTTCCTTCCCCTCCATCTAGAAATAAATAAGTAAAATCTTTTTTTTTTTTTTTTTAATTTTACATTTTGTTCTTGTTGTTTTAAATTATTTACTAGTTTTAGAGAGAGGGGAAGGGAGAGAGGCAGAGAGGGAGAGAGAGATCAATGTATGGTTGCCTTTCACCTGCCTCTAGCTACAGACCTGGCTGGAAACCTGGCTTGCAACCTAGTTATGTGCCCTGGCTGGGAATCAAACCAGTAAAATCTTTTTTAAAAACCATCAAAATTCATGAATTTCTGTATAGCCATTTTAATACTAAAGATGAAAGAAAATATGCAACATTTTGGTATATTATGCTTTGTTATTTCAAAAGGTAAAAATGCAACTGAAACATGAAAAAAGATTTGTGCAGTGTATAGAGAAGGCTGTGACTGATTGAATGTCAGAAATGTTTGTGAAGTTCCATGTTAGAGATCTCTCACTGGGTGATGCTCAATGGTTGGGCAGACCAGCTGAAGTTGATAGCAATCAAATCGAAACATTAATTGAGAACAATCAACATTATACCACATGGGAGATAGCTGATATACTCAAAATATCTACATTAACAAAATTATTGGTGAAAATAAAAAATGTGTCTCATTTTATGGAAAAAAAAACATATGAACTTTTTGGCCAATCCAATAAATAAGAAGAGTCAGGGTCAAGCCCTGCTTGTCTGGATTCTGAAATGGGGCCATCATGCAAACAGTGAGCCCTTTTCCCATTGTCTTCTCTGGGCAGTCCTATATCCAGGTCTATGATGCTGCTGGGAGGGAGGAAATGGTTGTTACTTTTTAACAGGGAACTGTGACTGGGAATCAGACAGCAAAGAAGTTCTGGTAAGCAGGGTACTTTATGAGACAGTTTCCCCCAGTCCAGATTCTCCAAATCCATCTGAAAGAGATGAAAGTTATAGAAAGCAATTTTAAGTACATTATTAGAAGAGTATCTTAATGAAAAGAGGAGTATCATTTATATACATATACTACTTCTTGTCAGTCCCCAAAGTAATGTTTTCTGTTCTAGTGTTCCTAGAATCCCATGGGCCTTTGCCATGACAGAAGTATGTGGTGTGATTCTGTGCTATATTTGGATCCTGGTTCTTCTTCTTCACAAACACAGGTACTTCACTTAACTCCATTAAAATACTGAAACTGTTTTGACTATCTTGTGTAAAAGTCATCAAACCTGTTTCTCCCTTTGTGGTTTCCTTGTTAATTTCCTTCTTTAGTCATTGTGACATTATAGTTACTGACATAGGAAAATGTTTTGATTTTGATCAACAAAAGAGTCAGCTGGAGGTAATATCTACATATGTTACAATATTCTGAATGTATTTTACAGGGAAAGATCAGAGATGATATTCAGACATGGGTCAACCATTGGCAATCTAGCCATTATCTTTGGAAGCAAATAAAAAATGTCACTTCTGTAGGATAAAAACTTGTTCAAGGACAGACAGTCTTTGAGCAAATGTTTGGATGGAAGAAATGGTTCTCTGCTTGGAGGAGGCCTTTAAAAAGAAATTATTTTGCACAAATAGTGGATGTCTAGTCAGTGTGATTTACTTTAGGGGGTAGCTGGAATTGCTGAGTAGAGAAAGTGCTTCCTTAACATTTTCACCAAGAAATAAAAAGGGAAGAAGGGACTTTTTTCTCCTTAAAAAAAGAAGAGAAGGATAAGGGGAGGTGCCTATCCTACCTTAATAAGGGGAAATTACTTGATTTAAGTAAAAAATAAGGCGTAGTGACCAAAAAAATTAAAGAACTAGGAAGTTTGTGGATTTGCTATTCATTGTCTTTGGACACTGAAGAGGAATAGGCACACTTCCTTGAAAAGAGAAGTGCTTGAGGTAAACCATAATGATGGGCTTTAGGTCCCAAGCAGCAGTTATTTCAGTGCTTTGAAGGTGAAAAGAAAGGTTGATGATTGCTTTACATGTCATACTTTTAGGCCGTATATTGTGCTTCATTCTCTCCCACTTTGTAGCAATATTGCTTAGAATCATGGGTGGTTTAAAAACGCTTGTATCCCTGCTGCTTTCCTGTTTAACTTTGTCTTCCAAGACCCTGTATATTTGAATATTTCCACTCTTCAAAACAAGAAAGAGCCCTGGCTGGTGTGGCTCAGTGGGTTGAGGGCTGGCCTTCGAACCAGAAGGTTGCAGGTTCAATTCCTAGTCAGGGCACATGCTTGGGTTGCGGGCCAGGTGCCCAGTGGGAGATGTGTGAGAGGCAACCACACATTGATGTTTCTCTCCCTCTTTTTCCTTTTCCCTTCTCTTCTCTCTAGAAATAAGTAAATAAAATCTTTAAAAAAAAAAAAACAAAAACAGCAAGAGTTGAGTTTATAGGAAACCTTTGTAGATTTAGCAAAGCATAACAGTGGCCAGTTAAAGCAAATTTTGGTGTTTAATTACTCAGAGAAAGTGTTTCTCAAAATGTTATCTTTTGTGCCACTTAATTAGAATCACATGGCTCTTATTAAAATGCAGAATCCTAGGCTCCCTCCCAGAGTATACACTGAAGTTTGAAACATATCTAACCTTGTGTTCAGTGCTTTTTTTTTTGAGGATGGGAGGAGCATTTTGAAAAGGTGTAATGTTCATTGCCTGAATTTAAGAATCTTATAGTCTGTTTTGGTCTAAGACATAAAAAAAAGAAAGAAAGAAAAGATTTTATTCAATATTTTCAGAAAGAAGGGCAGGGAGGGAGGAAGAAAGGGAGAGAAGCATCAATGTATGGTTGCCTTTTACCTGCCTACAGCTAAAGACCTGGCTGGAGACCTGGCTTATGTGCCCTGACTGGGGAATCGAACCAGCAACCTTTTGGTTTGCAGACTGGCACCAATCCACTGAGCCATACCAGCCATGGCTTTGGTTTAAGACATTTAAAAGTAATAATATAGCAGTACAAGTGATGTCACAATGCACTTTATAAGTTTTGTTAGAGGTATGCTAAATGTAACATTTAGCTACTACCTTTAACAAATTTACAATATTAATGAGCAAAAAATTTCCTAGAACCATGTATTCTCTCATTAAGTAAATAATTTATGAGCAATATCTGAGTAATAGGATGGACACTAAGCCAAAAGTCAGGCTAGGTAGTAGTCTCCTCTTTTACATAACTCTTGCTTTCTCTTAGCCATGTTCTCTTAACAATGAAATGATTCACTTAGATCTGCACTGTCCAGCATGGCAGGTGGTAGCTATGTGTGGCCGTTTAAATTTAAATTAGTGAAAATAAAATTAATATTCAGTTCCTCAGCCATACTAATCATTTCAGGTGCCCAAGAGCCACGTGTAGATAGCTTGTTGGACAGTGCAGTTCCAGGACATTTTCATCACTGCAGGAAGTTCTTCTGGATAGTGCTAGTCTCTGAGATTTCTGTCCTCTTCCAGCAGTCTAGCAGTTTTCCTTCTTGCTCTCCTTTTGAGGAAACATTTGATGTCTGGATTGTTTTGGTTTGGTTTTTTTTTTTTCTGATCTTTCTCCCTTTTTGGTCGCTCTGTTCACAGGTCGATACTGCTGCGAAGGCTGTGTAGCCTGATGGGCACTGTGTTCTTGCTTCGCTGCTTTACCATGTTTGTGACTTCCCTCTCCGTGCCGGGGCAGCACCTTCAGTGTACTGGAAAGGTAGCCTGCTGCCTTCTTTATCTTCTTTCCTCCTGTTCTTGGTGGGGTGATGGCACCATATATGCAGTAGGGCTAAGATTTTTCTTTTGCTATTAAAATGTGCTTTCTAGTATTTTTAATATCTGTAATAAACCTCTAGAAATATTTGGTAAAAATGTTCAGCCAGAATCTACCTCACTGTTACTTCTATCCATTGACACACTGTAGAGCTATAGGAAAAAAGTTTCTTTGAATTAACCATTTTCTCTTTCTTACCATCCTTTAGTTCTTTTTTTAAGAATTTTATTTATTATTTTTAGAGGCAGGGAAAGGAAGAGAGACAGAGAGGGAGAGGAATATCCATGCATGTTTGCCTTTCACTTGCCTCCAGCTGGGGACCTGGCTAGAGACCTGGCTTGCAACCTGGTTATGTGCCCTGGCTGGGACTTGAACAGCGACCATTGGGTTCACAGGCAGGCACCTATCCACTGAGCCACCAGCCAAGGCTGTTTAGTTCTTTATATCGCATGACTCGTCCCCTCACTGTCCTCATCAGTCTTTGTTTAAATGTGTTGCAGCTAGACCATATTCCACTTAAAATATAGTACCCACTATTATAGACTTGACTCTTTCTAGGATATACTAAACAATAGCTAATTTTTTTGTTTGTTTGTTTATACTGTGTAGCTTGTTTTGGTATATTGTAGGCATCTCTTCTGGTTAAATTGAAAGAAAAATGATTATGTAGATGGGAACAAAAAAACCTGGATAATGAATAAACTTAAAAAAATAAAAACACTTTGAAAATCACCTGTATTTTATATACAAAAATGTCTGTTATGACTTGTTACATTTGGAAAAAAAGAATTTATTATCGTTCTTTTCTAAGTCTCCATGCTTTAGTTATATTTCCTTATACTCAAATGTATATATTAACATTTTTGTTATTTTCATGTTGTTTTGAAAGTGTAAAACAAAATTAAGTGTCAGTTCTCCAACTGCAACATTAATACTGAAATGCCAACAAGGGAAGATTAAGCTGCCAAAGGAGATCAAGAGCTATCATACAATTATGAGCTGAAGAGTGACAAAACTTCCTCAGTTATTAGGAGACTGACCAGGAAGAAAGGTGCAATTGAAACCGGGGAAGTCAGTGTTCATGTTGCCTGTCATTGCCAGAGCCAACAAGTAGAGTCAACGATTGAATCTTCATAAAGATTCATAAATAAGCACCTAACTTAGGTGCTTTATTTAGATGGCCAGTAATCTGAGAGGATGGTGTGTTATGTACCCTAAAACACTGTTTTACATGTAATCTGAAGCCAACCTTTTTTATAAGAAGAAAAGTGTAGGTAAGGGGTGTGGAATTCAGGGGAAAAGTGGGTAAAAGGGTTGGAATTCAGGGAAAAGATTAATCAGATAAAAATTTACAGTGTCTGCAGTTTTCCCAGCATCTTTTCATCTGTTGACCAGGGGTTCTTTATCTGTGTCCTGGGCTATTGAAGTCTCCTTGGAGCACAGTGGCCCAGGTTCCATCTTGATTGCTTGCAGTCCTCCTGGGGCACAAGGGTCAAATTGCTGGTAGGTCTCCTGGAGTCTGGTTATACATTCCAGTTCCTGGAACAGTAATAGCTTATAAAAATTGTTTTTTAATTTATTTATTTTTAGAGAGAAGGGAAGGGAGGGAGGAAGAGGGAGAGAGAAACATCAGAGTGTGGGTGCCTCTTCTGCACCCCCAACTGGGGACCTGGCTCTCAACCCAGGCATGTGCCCTGACTGGGAGTTGAACTGGGTTTGCAGGCCAGCTCTCAATCCACTGAGCCAGGGCTGGAACAATAGCTTTTTACATGCATTAACTATTAAGCTTATTAACTATAATTTAAAATAAAAAATTTTCACCCTGACCAATGTGACTTGGTTGGGTGTCACCCCATTAAGTGAAAGGTGGCCAGTTTGATTCCCAGTCAGGGCACGTGCCTGGGTTGCAGGTTCGATCCCAGGCCCGGACACATATGAGAGGCAACCTATTGATGTTCCCCTCTCATATTGATGTTTCTCTCCCTTTCTTTCTCCCTCCCTTAACTTTCTAAAAATAAATAAAATCTTTTTTAAAAATCTCAAAAATTTTCATCTCTTAAGTTCCCCCTTCAGAAGGGTTACATGATGTTTAGGATTTAGTGTAAAGGAAATATCTTATTTCTAAGGTAAATGCTGTTTTTGTTTTCAAAAAGGGAAAGTAGTGTTTTCTAATCATAATGTTACTTATAAGTTCATTACTATATAAGTTCATTACTATAGAATTCAGATTTTATGGAAATATACACATTAAAAGGTAAAAGTTAACATAATGTCCTCATCTTTCACTCTCCTCCATAAATAATGCTATTAATAATAGTCATGTGTATAGTCCCATTGGCTACTTTTGAGCATGATCGCACCTTGGTAGATGTTTTTTTAAACAAAAGATAGGATCATATTGCAGATACTTTTTAGTTTATGTTTGATTTAATAGTATGTTATTTACTTTTTTCCTGAAGAAATGTGTATAGCTATACTTTATCTTTTCAGTGGGTGCAGAGTGTTCCATTATATGATTTAACAGTCTCCAAGTGATGTGCATTTATGTGGTTTCCAAATCTTATGATTTATAAACAATGCTGTCATAAACATCCTTGTATTTATATTTTAATGCTTTTTCACTATTTAATCATCGCCTTAAGGTAAGTGTTTGGAGTAGAATTATGAAATCAAAGAATACACATATTAAAAAGGGTGATATATATTTATTATTTTTTTTTAAGATTTTATTTCATTATTTTTAGAAAGAGGGGAAGGGAGAGAGGCAGAGAGGGAGAAAGACATCAATGTATGGTTGCTTTTCACCTGCCTCCAGCCAAAGACCTGACTGGAGACCTGGTTTGCAACCTTGTTATGCGCCCTGGCTGGGGAATTGAACCTGTGACCTTTGGGTTTGCAGGCCGGCGCCTTATCCACTGTGCTACCAGCCAGGTAAAAAGGGCGATATGTATTTAAATGTTTGCAAGAAAAGTCTAGTTTTCACTGTTACCAAAACTGTACGCATGTCATGTTTTCCACGCCCATGCCAGCACTTATTACCAGTCTTTTGAGTTACTGCAAGCCATTCTGATTAAAGATGATATATGAGACTTTCATAGTCTTGTTTTATGTTAAATCTTTATAATCTGTTGAATTTATTTCTGTACATGGTGTGAAATAGGGATCGAACAGTTTCCCCAAATAGTATACTAATTGATTCGAAGAGATTTAAAAGAAGGAAAATGTAAGCTTTTAACACTAGAAAGAGAATTCCTATAGCCAAGAATTTAATTGTGGGTCAGCCACTAAGTATATGTGCATAAGGCTACAATATATGCTATAAAATAAATTAGATACCATTCCTCTACAGTCCTTTTTCTGTCTCTAATGACTGTTTTTCATTAAGTTATATATTGAGCTTTCTATTCAAATCTGTCCTAAATGCTGTTAATTGCTTTGAATTATAAGATAACCTATTTATTGACCTATATTATTTGCACCAGTCATTAAAAATAGAAAGGTAAAGTGATAATAACTGGCAATCAAATCCCTGACAGTGAACTGCATAGGGAATTTTCACTGTAATAAATTAATTGCTTGAAATCTCACTCTCAGAAGTAAGAGGTTTGGGAAGCAGAACCAAGAACTTGGCCTGTTTTTGAAATTAATCAATGGAAAGAAATACTCAAAGCAAACTTTTACATCTTGTCTTATCAAAGCCTGTTACTCATTTTATTGTGTTGTTACAACTTTATTTTTCTGAAAGAATATTTGAGATATTTACGATTGGAAAGGATTGGGAGACGAGTAATTAAGCAGTAATTGCTTTTATTTATTGTTTGGGGACTGGCATTCTCATGAGTGGCTGAGACTTTTTCCTAGCAGTCTCTGTTTTTCACTGCCTGATTTTTTTTATTTTCATGAGGGGAGTATTCTCATTAGAGGTTATGGAAGAACCAAATTGTGTACTTTTATTGCCTTCTCGTTTCTTTCTCTAATAACTAATTCTTCTTCCTCTCCTGCCCTCAACTAAGGCAGAAAGGGAAAGCAGGGTGGTGTGTGATCAGCAGATGAGGTGTCCAATGAGGTTGTGGAATCTAATGAGGATGTTTTGTTAGCAAACAAGAGGGTCAGCCTGCTCCACAGGCAGCAGAGCCAAACATTGAACACCGAGTTTTGCAGTGGAGAAAATGAATAGCTTTGCCATGGTCCCAAGCCAGGAGAATAAGCTGTTGCTTTAAATCTGAACTCCCCAGTGGCTTTTGATCAAGGTTTTTAATGGCAGAGATTGAGGGTTAGGAGTTAAGAGTCTGAGGGTGAATCTGGTTAGTTCATTGGTTTTCCTTAGTCTGATTAATTCAGATCCTTTCATCATCTTATTTGGTGCCTTTGTCACTGTGATCTAGTGAGCCATCTGGTTAAGGAACCAAGATTCTGAACAATATCTCATAATTGTAAGTCAGTGACATCTTTAAAGCAAAAGCAGAAACTAAACATCTCAGAACCTTTGTTTTTGCTTAACTGCCACAGTTTTCTATTATCTCAAGCTGAGTATACACATTTTTCTGGAACGTGCTTACAGGCAGGCCCTCAGGATATGATTAATATATTTTATCATCTTTGCCTGTAAGTGACTAACACATTTTCTTAATTTTTGACTGAAAGCTGTGTGACATCCAAAGTGATTAAAACATTTAGTTAAAGCCTAAAGCTGTGTCTCTAGATTCTGTGGTATGATGCTTAAACCTATATACTGCTCACTGCCCATTTCAATTTTTTTCATTCATTAGCCACCATAGTAGAATATTCAAGATATAATAAAGGTTGCTGGTTCGATTCCCAGTCAGGGCACATAACCAGGTCGCAATCCAGGTCCATAGCTGGAGGCAGGTGAAAGGCAACCTTCTGTTTCTCTCCCATTCTTCCTCCCTTCCTGTCCTTCTCTGTAAAAAATAATGAATAAAATCTTTAAAAAAAAAAAAGAAAGAAAGAAAGAAAGAAGAATTTTGGAATTGGACACCCTGGTTCAGGTCCTGGTTATGTTACTAGCTGTATGACCTCTCTAAACCAGTTCCCTCATCTACACAATTAAATTACTTTATACAATTGTGGAAATTCAATGCAATAACACATAAAGCACCTAGTAGCATGACTTGCAATAGTAAATGCGCGTACAATTTTAATAATTTTTGCATTGTTATTAAATGTTAAATGCCTTTTTGTGTATGTATATGTGACCATTGCTCAAGCATTTACTTAAAATAAATTGCTTTTCTAAGTTTATGTAGGAGAGATGGGATTAGGTTTGGTGGCTAATAACGAAATTCAAGATGGCTACGGTTTAATAAACCAACAATAGCTTATTCTCTCATAAAAGAAGTCTGAAAGTAGATGCTCCAGGTCAGATACGATAACTTTAAGGAGTCATCCAAAACTTGTGATTTTTCCTTTTTCCTCTCCTAACATTTACATCCTCAGAACCACTTTGTGGTGGAAGATGGCTGCTAGGGCTTCAACTATCATGTCTGATTTGTAAACTAGAAGAAGGAAAAGTAGAAAAGACTTCCTCCGAGCTGTTGCCTCTTTCCTTTATAAAGTCTCTCTAGAAATCTTGGTGCTCTCACTAAAGTCTTATTGTACAGAACTTAGTCACATAGCCACACTCAACTACAAGGGAGGCTGGGAACGGCAATGTTTTGGTCAAGTTCATTGCCACCTCATATAAATACCAGTAAAGAAGGGGAGAATGGATGTTGATTAGTAGCCATTATCTCTGTCATAGTCTAGTTCTTATTGACAAGAGCAACAAAGCATGCTACTCTACTGTAAGTTTAAAAACTTGGAAATATTTTTATGTAGTAATGACCTTTATTATTATAAAGAAACTCCTAGTAGAGAAGTTTGAATTACAATGATTTTATTTAATTACCAAACTATTTCTGAGTACAGCTCAGCCATGACCACTCATTCTGGATATCTGGATAATTAGACTGGGAGTCTGGTTGCTTTTGCTTAGACATTATTTCTAAGTCATTCAGCATTTGAATTTCAGTGGGAGTGAATGTTCGGAATTTCTTACCTCCGTAGGCATTTGAACACTAACTCATAGCTTTCTTTATAGGTATATGGTAGCGTATGGGAGAAACTACACCGGGCCTTTGCCATCTGGAGTGGCTTTGGTATGACGCTCACTGGTGTTCACACTTGCGGAGATTACATGTTCAGTGGCCACACGGTCGTCCTAACTATGCTGAACTTCTTTGTCACTGAATGTAAGTATCTATTTAGTGCTCGTACACATACTAGATGACTAACTGCAGAGGAGGCTATGGGAAGAGTGCCTAGTTCTATGAAGAATGTGTTCAAGAAGCATGGGAAGGAATGCAGTTCTAAAATGTTCTTTCTGTTCTTTTCCCAGATACACCCAGAAGCTGGAATTTCTTGCACACTTTATCCTGGGTTCTCAACCTCTTTGGAATCTTCTTCATTTTGGCTGCCCATGAACACTATTCCATTGATGTCTTTATTGCTTTTTATATTACCACAAGACTCTTTTTATATTACCATACTCTAGCTAATACCAGAGCCTATCAGCAGAGTAGGAGAGCAAGAATTTGGTTTCCCATGTTTTCTTTTTTTGAATGTAATGTCAATGGTACGGTACCTAATGAATATTGTTGGCCCTTTTCAAAACCAGCAATAATGAAAAGACTAATTGGATGAAGACTATCTTTGTTATGAGTTCATAATTAAATATACAGTAGTTGTTGAAAGTGAATAACTTTGCATTCTCCCCCTAAGTTGTTCCTGGATGCCTTGCTTTTTGGCTTATACATTGACTAAGTAAAGTTCCCTGTTCTGAGTAAAGCTGTGATTATAGAAGGCAAGAAGGAACAGTCAAGAGTCCTTACATATCTGTTTGAATGGAAAACTTAAGTAGATGTTTTTGCGCCCTCTGTTTAGGCAGAAGTAATGTTGTGATTGAAGTCAGGCTGTTGCGTACTTGCTTGTTTAACTTAGCAAATCAGCTTAAGCGGTGGGCTGGTTTAAAGATTTTGTTTTTGTTATTTCCAGTAGAATTTCAGTCAAGAAATAATACTTTTTAAAGTTTCTTCTTATCTTTAAAGGAAAAACCCCTACCAAGTGAGCAGTACTTGTTCTTTGAATTAACCTCTGTGTTTTTAACAGTGCTACTCTAGAAAGTAATCGGTTTTACTTATATCTGATATCTTTAACAAAAGTATGTTGAACATACCAAGATGCCTGCAATAAAAGAAAGGGGCTATACATGAGGTGACAGAGTACAAATATAGTACTGACACTTTTCACCAAAGATGAAATGAAAGATGCATTTCCCGTTTTGTTTTGAGGGTTCAATATGACCATAAATTCATGGGGAGAAATGGCTGCATCCATAAACATAAAATTGGCTGAATTTTAGTGATGGAATAACTTTGTGCTATAGCCGTTAGTTAGATGACTGCCCAATTTTATGCTTTTTAATGGTGTGATTTGTTATTTAATGAGAAAAAACAGTGGAGTGTTTAACCAGATGTTAGATATGTCCTTAAGCACGGAGATATGCATGCAAAAGATATTTTTTCTCTTTCTGAAAAGAAATTTATAACAGGTTGCAGGCATAGTATAACTTTGATTTTTGAAATTTCTCATTCTTGGCCATCAGAAGTTAAGTCACAGACGTATTTGAATATAAAAAGGTCTTGTTTTTTCATTTTAAATACAATTGTGTACATACATTCTTTCTATTTAGTCTTAATTTGGCAGTCAGGAAGTGATATAACTTAGTTGTTGTTTACAACACTAGAAATTTAGCACCTTATGTAATTTGATCTCTGATAATATTGTCATTTCACTTTTAATGGTTTTATAGAGTAGTTATAATAGGATGGTTGTAGAATTGGAATTTGAAACCCAGATGATGAGCTTAGCTACTTAGATTACAGTTGTATAGTTTTACATTCCATTTTAAAACAAGGAGCTAGAAAAGGTGCTGGTATATTGAGGTCTAAAATTAGGCCACTTAGCAGGAAGCTACTCCTTATGTAGGTGAAATCTTTTATTTTTGCACTTTGAGTTGTATTCCCATCCTTGTATAAGCTACAGAGAAGCCTAAATGAATTGGGTAGGAAAGGGACAAATTTTAGCCAATGCTGAATGACCTCAGTTTGAGTCTTCTCTGAACATTATTTTTTAATTTCTCCCTTAAGAAATGACACAAAGCAATTTGTTTTATGATGCTTTTAAATCTCATACTTCAGAATCTTATCTGAAATTGTTGATTCTGTTACATGCTAGGGACAAAAATGCCAATATTTCATTTAAGGAAGTTGCATAAAGGAGGAAATTGCATCCTTGATGTCAAAAGATGTGGTACTATCATTTTTTTCCAAATGACAGTACAGGACCAAATTTAGCTAGGGAGGGACTTAATGTTTGCTTTTGGAAAAATGTTTGTTTAAAAATCTCTGGCAATGTTAAGTAACTGCTTAATGCTAAATTTCCTACCACTGATCTTTTTCCTTTCCTTTGTATGGATTCTGTTCTATAGAACAGAATAGAAAAAATAAATTGCAACTAGTTTTCAGAGCTATTGACATTGAGTGTACCTAACAGACTGCAGTGAGGATCATAAAATAACTTTAGAGCCTTGCATTTATCAAATCTGCTTTGAGGAAAAAGAAAGCTAGGCATACAATTTATTGTAAATATTGCAAGGCCATGTTTACATAAATCAGTCATCTCTAAGTCTCTCTCCTGGAAAGCTTTGAGACAGGTTTTTTTGTTTGTTTTTGTTTTGTTTTTTGTTTTTGATTTTCTTAATATGAAGCCTGTATTTTAGTTGCCTTCTATTTGTACAGAAATTTTGATTTTTGTCTTTGTGTTTTTTTCTTGTTAAAATCTAAACTATAGTGAAGGTACTATTTACATTTACATGTTGAGTGTGAATATGGCTAAGCAGAAAAACTATATGACCTAGGTCTACATATTTTTTGTCCTTGTACTACATTCTATAGTTGCAGGCTTTGAAGAGACAGGCTTATATCATTAAACACTGAGACCAGTATAAAAGGAACCAAGAAAGTTTTTGGTTTGGGATGCAAACTGGAGGCTATATTAAAAGTCTGATGCATTTTCAGTGTTCCTAGAATTAGCATAGCTGGCTCCCTTCCTTTCCCTTCCCTTTATCCCTCCTCCTCTCTTTCTTTAAGTCCATGCTGGGCAGTGTTCCTGAAGGGTAATTGAAATTTGTAGAGAGTAGGATATTTTGAAGAGGGCTAGTTTGCTGTTATCACCAAATAATTTGGGAGGACTGTTTTTTGCAATGCTGCTGAATTCTTAACATGCTAGTTCTCTGTGGTCAGAATTGCTAGGGTAAAAATGCAACTTCTATATGCTGGGTCAATTTTATTAGTAGTATCCTTTTAAATCAGAAAGCAATGAGCTTAGCCTTAGAATCAGTCAGTTAGTAATATGGACTGTTCACAAGAAAAACCCATCTACTGAGAGTTGTTTCTAGTGTAACTGATGCTGCAAGTGGCAGTCTTCTCTCTATCCTGTACCTGCCTGATTGTCGTTATGTAGAATTCCCAAAATCCCATAATTTGTAAATGGAGAACAGAAGAACCAAATTCTTTCATAGCTGATATGAAGTGGCCTGTTTTAGGGACATCTGTTTGGAAAGTGTCGTTTATATATTCAAAGATATACTATTCATAACACTATCCTGCTTTAACTGGATTAAACAAAAGGCAATTTCATCATTAGTTTTGTATTAATCTTTTTTTTAAGGAATCTAATTCCAAAATGCTTGAGAAAATTAGCTACATTCTTTTTTTGACTCTCTGATCTAATCAATTTGTTTGTCAGTCTTTTTGTGGACTTAAGTTATCCCTTACCAAAAGTAATTATAGCAATAGCTCTTTAAGGTATTCAGGCACTTGAGACAAGAAAGCTCCCTTTAGAATAGTTCAACAGCTTTCTTGAACAGTATTGGCTTCACTTAGATATTTGCAAAACTAACAAAGCATTTCAGTGTTAATGCCAGCTTTACTTGGCACTTAAGACAGTTCATATTTGTAAAAAGTTTAGCCCATTACCCCTATACCTCTATAGAGGAGAATTGTTGGTAACATCAAAAGTCAGGCTGCTTCAGGTAACCAGTGAAAAAGGAAGGAAATTGAGATTCTTTTACCCCTCTCTGACTTTGAATGGCTTTGAATGACTGAAATTACCATGAAAGTAGGTTTTGGGCCTCTTCTGGCCTACCCCTCACCACCCATTGAATGCCACCAATTTCAAGTAACTAAAATGTGGCCTATTACTTTGCATCAAGTTCAATAAAAAATATCTGTGAAATATATAAGCCATAATTCAGCTACTGATAAAGTTGATTTTTAGGATATGTTCCACCCTAACCAAGGACTTTTTATTCAGAGTACTCCATGTTTAAGCATGAAGAAGCCGTGCGCCTGATGTGGAGAGAGGAGGAGGAGGACTATGCTAATTTCATTATTATTTCAAGTCTGTTTCAATCTGAACTACTAGGTTGTGTGAACGGAACCAAGCAATGTTATCAGTAATGTCATCTTAAAAATGCTTAATTTTAATAATTTTTATTCAGAAAACCTATGGGTTATTAGGAGAATTGAAGTATTTCTGATGTGAAACAGAGGAAGTGGAAACTGGTACACAATGGAGGAAGCAAAATTAGCTTTAATTAAAATGGACATGTTTTGTTTCAAGAATTCTACCTAATTGTCACCCTCTTCACAGAGAAACTAGTATTACTTGAAGATGTGAAAGTTCCTGTGGTAGCCATACCTTAAAGCACAGTACTGTACATAAGTAAATATCTTGATTCTAAATTAAATTCAGATTTAACTAATATATATTATTTTATATCTTTGTTGTATTAAAATGTTTTAAAACACTAAAAATAAAATCTTTTAAAGTTTTATTACAGTCTCTTATTTATTGTCTCTGTATTGTTAATGTGGGAGGCCAATTTTTTTATACAGAGAAATTTTGTTTTTGCAAATAATTGGGCCCTGCAACTTTAAATCCTAATATAGTATCTAGTCCCTGGTATTTTTTAATTCTTAGTAGTTCATTAGATAAGCCATTTTACCTTTCCCCTTTTCTGTAAACTAGGAAAGAAAAGTGATCTTCCTGAGGGTATTCAAGGGAGGGAAGGGAAGCAAATAACTACTGATTCCTGGACACATTTAAGTTTGCATTTGCTTTTTCCTTAATTTAAACATAGATTATGTAGGAAGATGCCATCATCCTATCAGGTCAGCTTTGGAGATAATAATGAGCAGAAAGAGAAGGGAAACAGTTGTTAGGGACAGCCCAGTAGTTCCAGAATCATGGAGTAGCTAGAACACTAAGTATTGTACCAAGTCTGGGACCATAAGAGCTTAATCCACCATGGAACTTGTCTTCATGATTACTACTAAACTGGAGCCTGTCTGGTGCCAGCTGGCCTTCTCTTAGGAACTCTGGAAAAGAATAGTCCAGAACTGACCTAGAAGCTATTTGGTGGAATTAGGAAGTGCACTGGATTTAGACTCTGAGGACCTGGTTATGGGGTTATGTCTCTGCTCCTAAGTAAATTGGGCCATTTCTTCCAGACCCACTTAATCTTAGGTGTAAAATGGGAGAAAGGGAGGATGCCTACCTCCTAGGTTGTATTAAGGGCTGAATTATGAAAGTAGACTTACTGGCCCAGTACCTGGTTTGTATTGCTGAAGTAGTAGTCGAATTTAGGTCAATTTCAATAAAGCCTATGCCCCCAGGGAATTAATAATTTAGCTGGAAAGATGACATTAAAAGGGTAGCTAACAACATTCGCTGGTGGAGTAGAGACCAGTAGTTTTAAAATTGCTTGGCTGACCATCTTCAGGAGTTGGGAAAGGGAGTTGGAGCTGATACCGTTTTCTTCCAGTGTTGGTGTTTTACGTATTTGGCTTTCCTAGTAGGCTTTCCCTTTGAGGGAAGAGAATGTCTGAGGATAGGGGAAGGAAATGTTCGGAAACAACTGAGGCAATAGATAAATTTATTGTCTTCACTTCATGGTAGCTTGAGAGAGGAAGGCCTCTGCTAGGGTAGCATGATTTAAATGCCGTAATGTCCGCAGCTCATAGTGCTCCCTACGAAAGCTGGAAATACAAAACCACCACGACCTGTTCATATGCCAACCTTAAGAGCCCTGGATCCCATTCTTAAGAGAATACCTGTACCTAATGGCTTTTTGATGCAGACTAATCAGCAGCTTTCATCAATAAAACATCGAAGTACATGAAATTTGATCCTATTTTTCCACAAAGGCTGATTTTAGAGTTTTAGGTGGAGAACATTTTGGCAGTAGTGATGCAATTTGAGGGACTTAACACGGCTGAAATCTTACTTGCAGAAATTTGATAAGCCTCACTATCCAGACAAGATTCTGAATTTTCTTCACTGTTCATTCCACAGTGGTGCCTCTGAGTCTTACTCTCTTTATAAAAGTTCACAGGGTTCACAGGCTGGCACCTTATCCACTGTGCCACCAGCCAGGGCTGGAAATTTTTAAGAAAATGTGAATTTGCTCGGAAATGAATGCTTTCAGAATGCTGGGCAACTTCAAGGTTGAATATCTCAGCAATAAGGCAGGAGGGCTTAATTGAAGCCAATGTTACAATTGGTAAAGAAACAGCAGTCACTCACATTAGCCAGGAAAGAAGCATATTCGGTTGTTTTATGGCTTCAATAATGTTCATGTTTTTATCTGTGTTCAGAAATTATTACTGAAAGGGGTAGAGGGAGGAAGGAAAGGGTATAGGGAGATAAATGGTAATGGAAGACGGGGTGGTAAACACAGTACAATGTACAGATGATGTGTCTGTCATAGAATTGTACAACTGAAACCTACATAATTTTATTAACCAATGTTAACCCAATAAATTCCATTTAAAAACCTCTTAAAAAAAGAAATTAGTACTGAGTAGTTATTTATTTATTTTTATGTTGGTCTATCACAGTAACATCTTCTTGTCTGCTGTTGGTGTTTTGTGAATTCTGTGTTCAACAGAAAAACAATAAGGCCTTGCTGTGAGTGCCTGGCCCTCCTCTAACAATGCCAAGTTCCAGTGACGGTCTCAGGCCAGCTCTCTGATGTCAAGAGCTGTTTCTCTCCTTTCCCATGATATATGTCAGTGTTCTGTCCATACAAGTATGTAAAGAATGAGATTTGCTTCATTCTTTTTAGCGACAGCATGATATCCCATTCTCACACAGTCCCTGAAATTTGGACATTTAGATTGTTTACTGTCTAAACAATGCTTCAATAAATATGTTACTTTGCATGTGTGCAAGTTTATCTGTAGAATAAATTGCTAAAAGTGAAGTTGTTGGGTTCAAGGCTTTGTGCATTTAAAATTTTGTCAGGTATTGCCAGGTCAACTTCAATAGAATTTATATCCATTTATTCTTCCACTAGTGATGTATGAGTTTTCCTGTTAATTCACACCATTGCCAACATAATGTATTACTGAATTTGCTTATTTGTGCCAATCTGATAGATTTTTAGATAATATCTTTATTCCCTTTCTACATAAGTAAGCTTCAGAAATACTTTTTTTTTTATCCTCACCCAAGGACAGGCCTGTTGACTTTAGAGAGAGGGAGAGAGACAGAGAAACATCGATCATTTGCCTCTTGTATGCACCCCAACAGGAGACCTCATATTCCTGTCCCAACTGGGGGACCAAATTCACAAACTAGTTATGTGCCCTAACCAGGGATTGGGCCTGTGACCTTTCAACTTACCTGATGATGATCCAACATCAGCCAGGGCAAGTAACTTTTTTTTAAATCCCTGTGTGTTTATCTTTTTTTTTTTTTTTTTTTAATCCTCACCTGAGGACATACCCATCGACTTTAGAGAGAAGGGAAGGGAGGGAGGGAGACAGAGAGAAACATCAATGTGAGAGAAACATTGATTGGTCCCCTCTTGCACATGCCCGAATGGGGTCTAAACCAACCCAGGCATGTGTCCTGACCAGGAATTGAACCTGAGACATTTTGATCTATAAGACATGCTCCAACCAACAAGTATTTTCAAATAGTGATATAAGGAAGGAATGTGAAAATGCTGACAACTTAATTGGTATGCAAATCTTTCTGGAGGTTTAACTGAATTGTGGAGTATGTCATATATTTTGTTAAAAACACATATGCCTAAGATGTTGAATGGGAAAAGGAAGATAATTTAACAGATCAAGGAATATTTCTTCTATTTTATTTGTGGCATACTCTTTAACATGGCCAACTGTTGCCACCAGAGAGTAGTGTTTTTTGTTTGTTTGTTTTTTTCTCTAATTGCCTTCTCAGAACATTTGAAGGAAGCTAAGTCCTGTCCAATCAAAGGGAGAGTTTAGAGGACCCAGTGCTCTCACTGTTTAAAATTCTATAAAGGGTGTTAATACCTATCTGCTCACCAGTCACTACTTTGACTCCACCATCACCTATGAGACATTCCAAGGGCCCAAATTTACCTGTCCCAGATATAGGGTTCCATTGTAGGTGTGTGTGTAGGACTTGAGGTATGAAAGATGTTAATCATCTACTACATGCCAGGCACTATTTAAGCCCTGGTGCATCAGTGGTAAGCAAAACAAAGTCTCTGCCTTCAGGAGGCTCACTTTCTTGACAATATGAGAAAGAAAAAGTATCCCTGACGGATGTCAATTAGTTGGCCTAGTTGTGAACAGTGGGCTTCCCCTGCTGCACATAAGCGTTATAGAATATCAACAGCAGTTGAAGACCGCATGACCACACAGGACCGTCTGCACTTACGATCGGGCCAAAAGGTACTGCAACACAAAAATAAGCATACACCCCACTCTACCAATTAATATGTGTAAGACACTGAATTGCCACAAGTTTATGAAAACACCCAATCCCAAATAGCACCCCACTTCCTTCTTGAACCCTCTGTGAAAATCACCTAACGGAAGTTCAAATGCTCTGCAAGCCCATTTTAAGACCCTCTTACCGAGATTCCCCACTCTTCTCCTTAGTGTTCAGTTTTCCTTGCTACAGAAAGTTTAGTTTAAAAAACTGAATAACGTGTGCTCCTGGTGATCTTCGGCTGGTGGGATGTGACTCCTTAGGTAGCCTTAAGTGCTCTCGCTCTCTCGCTCTCTCTCTCTCTCTCTCACCCACACACACACACACACACACACACACGGAGAGGGAGAGACAGGGAGCACTTGCTACCTGACAGTGCTAAAAGGCCCTCTACAGAGGTGACATTTGAGCAGAGGCCTGAGTGAAATGAGGGAGGAACCAGGTGGACATCTAGGTGTAGAGGGAATGGCAGGTGCACCGGCTTGGCATTTTCCACAAACAATAAGAGGCCACTTTGGTTTAAAAGTATGATTGGAAGTGAACTCAGAGAGGCAGCCAGGCCTCCAGTCATGCAGGCCTCCCTCAAAGGTCCTGATGAAAACCAGATTTTGCTTTAATTGTTACAGGAAGCCAGTGAAGGCTTTTCGTTTGTTTAGGGAGTGACATTTCCATTCCAGGTCTCCATTGTAGACAGAGCGACACTGTCCTTAGGCTAAGGCAAAGAAGGCCTTCTCTACCCACCTGCTTCTGTGTGGAGCAACTTGCCTGGCCTTGGAGACCGTCACTCCTGCAAATCTGATTAAGCTCTCCGGGTTCTTTACTAGGAGCCTGAATGAAGGACGCACCAGGAAATGAAAGCTGCAGCCAAGCCAAAGAGAATGCATCATGATCTCAAATGCTGTAATGGAATGAGGCAGCAGTGAATGGAATAGGAGACGGGTTTTTTTGTTTGTTTGTTTGTTTGTTTGTTTGTTTTTTCTTAACTTTAAATCACTTAATTACAAAATCCACAGATTGGCAACCTCCAATTCCGAGAGCTGTTTTTGGTTGACGTTGGCCTTTGCAGATGAGCACCAGCAGAGGGTGCTGTAACCCTCCATCAGCCTGCGCTCCTTCCTCGGCGAGGCACCAGGGAAATTGCGGTTTTGAAAAAAGTACAGTGCGCGTCTGGATCCTACCTCGTGAGATACGGATAGGAGGAATTTTCCCTTTAAAACAGGTTCCCCGGTGATGCTGAAACCCCAGTCACGTTGGTTCCCTTTTTGGAAGAGCCTTCCAGCTTGTCAGAGGCACATTCCCCGACGGGCATTTCAGGATGGCGAGGACAAGAACGCAGGACTTTGCAAGGCTCCCTGGTTCCCTCCTTGCTCCTCTTAGGTGGTTGTGAAAAGACTCTGTAAATTGAAGCTCTTACAAATGATTACCTAAGCTTCCTGCTTAGCTTTTTTATCCCATTTCATCTTTTAATTTTGGTTTCCGATTAGACATAACTAGTATGCTAAAATACATTGGTTGTTGGATGTTGACCTTTTATCCTATGACATTGCCAAACTCATGTATTTGTTCTAGAAGTTCTTCTGTCGAATCTTTAGGACTTTTTACATAGTTAATCTTGTTGTCTGTGAGTGGGAACAATGTTATCCTTCCCCTCACTCCACCTTGAACTCTTGTTTCTCTGGTGGCCAGAACTAGATCTGCCCACCCTATTCTGCAGATATCGCACCAATTCACAAAGCAATTGACAGCATTCTGAATCCTAATGGTCATAGAGAACATGAACACAAACACTAGAACATGTAGGCAGAAGCATCTGAAATGGGCCCTGGCTGGGTTACTCAGTTGATTAGAGTGACATTCTTATACACCAAGGTTATGGGCTCAATCCCCAGTCAGGGCATATATAAGAAGCAACCCATGAAGGCATAAATAAGTGGAACAACAAACTGATCTCTCTCTCTCTCTCTCTCTCTGTCTCCTCAAATAGCCCAAAGATGAGGAACCTAGCCTTGATTAAATAATTTGTTCTCATTGACCAACCTATCCCAGCTGAGCCCAGTCCCCAGCTGACCCACCAGCTGATGGAGCTGTGTGAGTAAACCCAAAGAGACAGGAAAAGTCCTGTTTAGTCTATGTCTAGCATCATAGACATAAATTCTTTTAAGCCTCTAAGTTTTAGTATGGTTTGTTAGGTGGCAATAGATAGCAAACATACCTAATATTTTATTCCTGAAGCCTTTCCCATTGGTCTATATATCTTGAAAGGCCTGCTATTCTCCTTTAAGAGGTCAGAGGGAGGCTGGTCTTGACTCTGAGGCTATTGCATTTATTATTTATTTATTTATTATTTATTTTCAGAGAGAGGGGAAGGGAGAGAGACAGAGAGGGAGAGAGACATCAATGTATGGTTGCTTTTCACCTGCCTTCAGGCACAGACCTGGCTGGAGACCTGGCTTGCAAGCTGGTCATTTGCCCTGTCTGGTAATCGAACCAGTGACCTTTGGGTTCACAGGCTGGTACCTTATCCACTGTGCCACTAACTAGGGCTTGAGGCTATTGCATTTAAATGCAGTTCACTGGTGCATTCGCCCTTGGCTTTGCCTGACATTAAATAGACCAGCACATAGGCTTTCAATTTTTTTTCATTAAGAAATCACAAGGCCCTGGCTGGTGTGGCTCAGTGGATTGAGCATCAGCCTGTGAACCCAAGGGTCACTAGTTCGATTCTCAGTCAGGGCACATAACCAGGTTGTAAGCCAGAACTCCAGCCAGGTCTCCAGCCAGGTCCGTAGCTGGAGGCAGGTGAAAGGCAACCATACATTGATGTCTCTCTCCCTCTCTGTCTCTCTCCTTTCCTCTCTCTAAAAATAATATATAAAATCCTTAAAGAAAAGAAAAGAAACCACAATGTTAGACTTTTGCTTCTGGCCAAGGTGGAATGATAGGGACCAGATTTACACCCCCCACCACACACATTTCATTAATGCTCCCTAGTTTGTCACCATTGTCCTAAATATGATACTCCAGATGTGGGCCCAGATGTGGCAGCATAGGCATTACATACTCCCCTTGACCCAAACTTGTCTGTCATGTCCTGCTTGTACTGTCATGAAGGAGGGAGAACCTGAGCAGCTACTGGCTGGAGTGGGTTGTGATTTGGCCTCAGCTGGCCTCTCCAGCTTGGCCTGGTGAGATAACCTCTCTTCCTGCTACCTTCCCCCCTAACATTTCATCTGCTGTGACCGGCATACTTGCCATGTTCCTTGCAGTTTACTGAGCACGCCATGCTGTGCCAGGCCTGGCATCTTTCCTCACAGGCTAACCTTCCCCTCCTCGTCTGCTGTGCAAACACATCCTCCATTTTTGAGAATCCATTCAACTCTGGGACTTTCCTGATGCTCTCAGGCTGAACAGACTCTGAAGCTCCACTGTCCTGGTTCGTTTAGTAATTCTTGCACCAACAGAACTTTACAAGGCTTGTTTGTGTTCATCTTCCTTTTTAAGACAGTGAGGTTATTAATATTGAATTAGTCCCCAGGTCAGTGCTTAATAAACATTTGTAGAAGAAAGTGAGAGAGGAAGAAATGTGTGTCCAGAAATCTGAAAGAATAGGGTGGCCCCTGGCTGGAAGAATAGCCCCTGCAAAACCTGATTGCTCCTTTGGGGTGATGGGTGCAGTGACTGGTTTTTATGCTAACAGAGCATTAATTGGAACTTCACTAATTTTGAAGGAATAACAAGTTGGATAGTTTGTATTATACTGTTTAAAAACACAGGGTTTGTCCAATTAAAACACTGTGGTATAAATAAGAGTACGCATTTCAAGGCACTAAACACCTGACAAGTAACCCTTTCCATATAAACAACTGATGGACTGAATTAGAAAATATTCTTATCTGTTCATCAAAACAGACTTTCCTTAAGATCTCTACTGAGGAGCAATTTATTAGCATAGTTTCACTAGACTCCTGAAGGTAATAAAACTGAATTTCTTTTAATATACTTTATGATTTAGTCAAAATAACTATTGTCAGTTGGACCTTATTAATCTGAATTAACTCTATACTTAAAAGTCCTTGGCACTGCAGACAGCAAAATGACTTGTTTAAATGGTGTGTCTTAGTAGCTTGTCTCATAAAATTGCTGGAAGCTCAGAGAAAACTGATGCTGATTTGGAGAAGAAGGAGGTGTTCCTGGTATACTTTGGCCTCTAGATTTGAACCTCATGAACTTGGTGGCTTCCTGCTTGTGGGGGAGCTATAGCAACAGCCCTGACTCTTAACAGTACCCCTCCTAAACCTTCCCTTCTAAAAAACAACCAAATCAACCAACCAACCAAACAAAAACCACTTCTATACACATATCATACCCATAGAGCTTTCCTGTTGTATAAGGGCCTTAAATAAAGAACAGCACAGACTGGTCACAAAGAGTCATCCTGTTAGAAAAAAAGGGTTGTTATGTGGCCTCATAGCTCAGTTGGTTAGAGCACTGTTCTGATACACCAAGGTTGCAGGTTTGACCCCTGGTCAGGCGTGTATAAGAATGCATAAATAAGTGGAACAACAAGTCTCTTTCTCTCTCTCTGTCTTCTTTCTTCTCTCCCTCTAAAAGTCAATACATTGGGCCAAGATGGAGGCATAGGAATACACACTGTGTCTCCCTCAACAACTAAGAAAGAATACATTTCTCTCAGAATTGGGGAGGACACCTTGCTGCACATGAATACACTTGCCTATTGAGAGAGAGAAGAGGTCTTTGGTGTGCTGGTGGTCTGTGCACACCAGCCAGGGCCTTAGGCATCTATTTCAGCTATGACTCTTCTACTCTTTGCTAGAATTACCTGGAGCGGGGATTTCAAGGAACTAATGAGGCTTTGGGAAGAGTTGTGGTGAGTGTGAAGGCCTTGTCCTCCCATCAGAGAACAATGCCAGGCTCCTGAGACAGGTGATGTCCTTTCTGAACCTCCTATAGGCAGAGCCATAGGCCAGGTATGTAGGCAGCAGATCTAGGAGTTCCAGTAGCTTCCTCCAGCACATGCCAACAGCAGGTTACCGTCGGGGCCACTACTGTTGGGCTGTGGCTTCTCCCACAAAGTCAGACTCCTGACTTGAAGGAGAAGGCAATAAATACTCTGAACAAAGCAGAGGGCCCTTGTTCTAGATGTTCTAATTTTGTGCCCTCACTTTTTTTCCTAGTTGCACTGAACTTGTGTATGAGGCTATCACTAACGAAATAGCCCTTCCAGGTTAGGTTCACAAGGTGTGCATGTCAACCTCTGCAAAGAGACCTGGGAGCACATCTTTGGTATTTCTGGCCCTCTTTAGGCAGTTTTTTTAGAAATAATGGTTCTTTTATATATGAGGGTGGATGCAAAAACAAAAACCAAAAACAACAACCCAGAATTTATTAAAAATTATGTATTCATTCTTACATATTTAAACTTCAATTACCTTCAAAGTACTCGCCATTTGATGCAATACACTTATTGAGATGTTTTTTTCCACTACTCAAAACAGTTTTTGAACTCATCAATTTTCATGTCTTTTAGTGCTTCTGCCTTTTTTGTTTCACCTCTTCCACATTGGCTAAACATTTCCCTTTGGAGACATTTTTTTCCACCAGGGAAACAAACAAACAAACAGAAGAAACATTGCTCAGGCAAGATTGTGGGGTGGGCAGGTGGAGCATGGGGATCATGCTGTTTGTGGTCAAAAACTGCTGAAAACTCAGCGAGATGTGGGCAGGTGTGCTCGTAAATCACCCATCTTGAAATGGGAAAACGCATTCAAAGTCCTCAAAAAAAAAAAATAAAAATCACTGAATATGAACGCAGCCTCTCACAACAATGCCAGCTGGCACAGTGATACAGATGGGTTCCTAGAACGTGCACCTAGTGGGGAAAGCCTGTACTGCAAGGGGCCTGCCCTTCCGAAGATGATTCCAATTTTTCTGGGTGCCCCTCCTATTTAAATATTATGTATATATACATACATGTATATATAATATATATTTATAAACATTTTCTATTTTATACATATATATTTAAATATTTACATTTCCTGTTCCACTGGCTGATTCTCCTGACTGGTTCTTCTGGCCCTCTTCTCTGAGTTGTTCCTATCCTTCTGCAAGTTGCCATGACACTGTCCACCCTCAAAGGTTTAGAATCTAACAGGGGAAAGTAGACAAACACAAAATGACTGTAACTATCATGATTCTGTTTACTGGTCACCTGCTGTATGCTCTGTGCTTTAAATGCAATATTTCATTTTATTCCTGCAATCCTTGCAAGACAGTGGTATCATCCCCCATTTTATAGCTTGTTGAGAAACTCCTTAAAGGTGACACTGCTAGTAAGTGACAGCGTTGGGATTTAAACCTGGGCCAATGTCTTCCAGAATTCCTAAGTGTCCCTACCATACCAGGAGGCTTCTCAGGGCAGACTGTAAAAGTCAGACGCTCTTAGAGGGAGCTGGATCTGGAGAGGCTTTAGAAGCACATTTGAGATAGGTGCGCTGGTTTCCATCCTCTGAGCAGCTGATGCCAAGGTGGAATTCAACATGCAAGAGGTTTTTTGAGGGCTATGCCCATGACAGATAAAGGAAAAAAAGCAGGGGGAGCTTCAGATTTTGACACAGGAAGGAGGCACGGTTGGGTTCAGAGAGCCTGAGACAGTAGCACAGTTCTAAGAAAGTTCTGGCCAGGCGAAGGGACTTCCTCAAGTTGCAGTCACCTGCTAAGGAGCCCCAGGTTTTGCAGGGATGAACCTGCGTGAATACCCCACCCACACCCACCCCATCCCCTCCTCGCTCAGTCATCTGCTGGGAGCAGCCTGCATGGCCTGGCTGGACCCAGGGTGGCAGCAGCTGGAGCAGGGGGTCTGGTGTCCTCCTCACAGCTGCAATATGAATGGTGTATTTTCATGGCTGCCACGACAGGCTTAGAACTGATTAAGTTTCAGGGGTAGCTATATTGAGGATGACATTTGAGATAGCGCATTTTCTATGGCGCACTAGTCTCAAGATCCATCTTGAAAAAATTGGGAACATACCGAATTCTCCTTGCAGAGATTAATCATGCACAATAATTCAAAGCTCTGAGAAGTTCCACCTAAAGAAGTCTGTTAACCTTGGTTTAATCCAATAGTCCCCAAACCTATTTGATTATAGAGCTCTATCTATACATGTAAATTCTATTAATGCCCTGTGTAATTAATATTCCATAAAATCCTGTGCTTAGGAAATTAGGTTTAGACCATATCGTGGGGGCCTTTAACCTGTACTTAACCTTGTGCGTGGGTTGCTTTATGGAGGGGTCTGAAGAGGGGAGTCATGCACTCGAAGTTGAATGCTGTCTGGCAGGGACACGTCGTGGAGATTGGAGACACAGGGTGTCCCATAATCAGCTCTAGGATTGCCCCCAATCTCCAGATATTGCATGTGAATCATTTGCAATTATTTCCAACCCAGATCTAGGAGAATTGAAATTGCTGGGAGGGATGGTGGGTCACCCAGTATCAAACTGACCAACCTCCTACAGCCAGAAAGAATGGCCCATTGTGCCCCTGCTTTCTCACCAGCTTCCCTCCTGCTGAGAGTCCAGGTGGCAGCCAGCCAAGCTGCCCTTGTGACTTCCCCAGGCCTCGCAACTCTCCCTCCCCCTCCTTCCACCGACTCCCACACCAGGCGGCCCCCCGAGACACAGAGCAGCCACACAGCAGATGCAGGCAGCCGTGGGATGTGAGTCATGAGACCTTCTCAGCAGCGACCCAGCGACAATTCTGGAGAAGCCAGCCCAGCTTCCTTGTCCCTCTTTTCTCTTCATTGTGGAGCCTTATGCCCTTGCCACAAATTTACTGGGAAAATCTTTGAAAATCTCTGTTAACAGGCCATGACAAGAATGGTTCAAAGCAGCAGACTCTTTGAACGTTCCATAAAGATTATTCTCCCTCAGTGGGTAAGGCTTAGACTATGGGGAGGCAATGTGAAAGGTGGTTAAGGGGACGTGCCCTGGGGCTTGGGCAGAGCTGGATTTCAATTTTTTCCTCCACCACTTAAAGCACGATCTCTGCTCACCTGTATAGGCTCGAGTTTCTCATTATTTGTAACAGGTATAACAGGTATCTTTATAGAACTATTTCATAGGGTTGTTATAAGAATTATATAAAGCATACCAAGCATTCAGAGCAGTGCCTGGCACAAAGGAAGTGCCTAGTAGATGTTAGCCATGGTTTCTTTGACTGTGCTTATCATTACTAGTGTCAGCATTACTAGATATTGCACTGGTAAGTGGGTGGGGTCTGAGTTGAGTAAGAAATGGTTCTCACTATTAAGAGATTGATAGGGAAGGGGGAAGGTCCTTTTAAAACACATGATCTGCAGGTAAATCTTATTTTAAAAAACCATAAGCAAATATTAAACTCTAGTTAATGATAGGCATGTTGAAGCATTTCGGGGTGAAGGGTACTGATAACTGCCATTGTCTTTGAAATGCATCAGAAAAGTAGGACGGATTGAGGAATGGATAGAGAGACAAACATGGCATAAAACAAATGTAGCAAAAGGGTATTTGTAGAATCTAAGTAGTAATAAATAGACTATACGAGTGTTCATGATGCAATTCTTTCAACTTTTCTGCAGGTTTGAAAATTTTTCTAATAAAATATTAGGAAAATATGAAATAAATGCCATAAAGTAACAAATGCCATAGAAGTTCAGAGGAAGTAAAATGAATGTGTAGCTTAGTCAGAAAAAAACTGGTTGAGAGTACCCCCGTGGTGGGAATAGCCTGTGACCTGACTGAGCACAGGTGGCAGGTGGGGAACACGGCTGAGATGGAAGGCAGAGTGAGATCATGGTCCATTTTCCTTGTATCAGGGACCTTATGCTACGAGTAAACAGGAACCACTCAAGTTTCTTGAGCAGGAGCTTCTCTGCATTCTCCCTGTCACTTTGGGCTAAGCTTTCCCATAGAGGAAGGTGTGAGCTTTTTCAAGGGACAAAACAATGCTTCGCCAGTGTTCTTATTGGAACTCTGAGAAACGTCACAGGTTGCTGATTAGATGATACATAGTCTGAATCACCACCGCTGGAGTATCAGAGGAACTGCATGAAGTTTACCCTTAATTTGTGTCCAGTTAAACTGTAACTCCACTATATACTTTAATCATCACATAGTAAATACTTAATCAGAATCGAGTCCACTCTGCATGTGATCTGGAAAGCTTCGTAATGCTCCCCCTTTTCCCTAGTCACCGCTGAGGGCTGATGGTCTCAATCAGTGGTTTTCATGCGTAAGGGGATCTAAGAATGACTGCTCAGTCTGGCATGCACAAAACCAGGCACATTGCCCTTTATGCATAATTTCAGGGATTTTCATTGGTACTGGCTTGACTTTTGAATCCAGTTAATCCTAGGATGCTCCTCACCCCCAGACATGCATCCTAACGGCTCAAAATATTTTAAGGTCCCTGTATTCATCTGTGCTTTCCTTAGTTTTCACCCCAGTACTGCCCTCGAATTCCTGCCCTCCCTGCACCCCATCCTATGGTGCCTCCGGACCCCTGTTCTATTGTGAAGAAACCACCCTAAGCCCTCAGTTTCACCACTGAATGCTCTTTCACTCTCCTCGCCTTAGCAAGAACTACTTTTTTCTATGGATATTGGATCCCAGGGAAGACAGCTCATTCTCCCACGCTCTCTCCAGCCCTAAGGCTGGACCTGGGGATGGGGAGGGTGGCTACTTTCCTCACTCCTCTACCCGCCTATAAAATCATCTTCTTTGAGGTTCATGCCATCCGTTCTACCATCCTCTACTTGTCTTCTTTTATGACCAGCTTCCTGGTCACTCCCCTGTGTTTGCCGAGGACTTTGGCACCCAAATTCATAGTTTTCTGTCTACCTCTTATCCTAGTCATGTCAGTATCCTTGGAAACAACCTGTGCCTGTCCCACCATTGTGTGTTGGATGTGTAGGAAGCAGCTCCAACAACCTAGCCTCACCCATTGTATTTGACCACCTCAACTCCAGTGAACTTCACGGCTACTTCACCTTTCCATGGCTCCTCACCACCCAGAACGTTCCACTCCTAAATTGTACATCCGAGCACCCCAGGTCCTAATCATATCCACCACTTACAGTCCCCCCATCACCTCAATGTCTGTTTCATTTGCATGAAGATTCCCAGGCCCTAGTCTCAGTATGGCCCCTAGACCTGGGCAAGAGAGTTAGAGGGCTCCGCTCTTACTCTTCGCAGGTTATGCCTCTTCCTACAGGGAATATACCCATCGAAGCCCATGCCTACCCTTTCTGTACCCGGACTAAACTCTGGATGCAGAAGACCTCAGCCTTCCCTCTTGAAGCTGTTCTGAGCCTGCTTCTAGGGCCTGCATAGACTTGTTCTCCAGAGCCCTTTCTGCTGAATATGGATTAAACTGCCAGTGACATATGCCTGAGCCCAAGGGGTATTCATGAGCACATGTATGTGAGGGGAGGATGGAGTCTGGATGTGTGGGCTGGGGTGCACACCTTATATCATTGGACAGAATTTGGGGAAGGAAGAGAAAGAAAGTATTCCCAGGGCTGGCTCTCCCCATGTGACTTCATGTTGCACAGATAAGTACAGGACTCACAAAAGAACCTTCAAATTGTTCCTGGCTAAACTTTCAGAACTGCTGTGGTCTGTGTAAGTCCTGCTTCCTTCCTTTTATACCAGGGGTGTCTTTAGCAAGTTATCTTGTGCCTCTCCCGCTGCGTGTATCAGATGTATGTGTGTTGGGGGCAGACAGCTGTCTCTCCAGATCGAGAGGAGTTACAATGGTGTTGCTGCCCTGGAGAAGCCTCTTGCTGATGCTATCAAGCCTAGAGGTTTGGGGAGGGAGTTGGTGTATTTTCTGGGTAAGAGAGATGCAAATGTGACTAGAACATCAACTATGTGACTTAAAATAGATCCACAAATTTTCTGACACTTCTTTCAAAAAATAGTGCCTAATTCCTCTTCTCTTGAGTATGGGCTAGTTTTAGTAACTCACTCCTAATAGCTAGAATAAGGCAGAAATGTTTTCTGAGGTTGAAACATATGAGACATGATGGCTCCAATCTCTCTCTTGGGTCATCGGGTCTGGGAGAAGCCAGCTGTTGCGTCATGAGGACACATAAGCAGCTGCTATAAAGAGAGCCACATGGTGAGGGGCTGAAGCTTCCTGCCAAGAGCCACATGGGGGAGCCATCCTGGACTGGGTCCTTTAGCACAGTTGGCCCTTCAGAAGACTGCAGCCCCAGCCAAAACCTTGATTGCAACCTCACGGGAGGCCCTGACCCAGAACCACCCAGCTAAGCCATTCCCTAATTTCTTTCTAAAAGATCTTATTTATTATTTTCAGAGACAGAGGAAAGGAGGGAGGCACAGAGGGAGAGAGGCATCAATGTATGGTTGCCTTTCACCTGCCTCCAGCCACAGACCTGGCTGGAGACCTGGTTTACAACCTGGTTATGTGCCCTGGTTGGGGATTGAACCGGCAACCTTTGGGTTCGCAGGCTGGTGCCTTATCCACTGTTCATTCCCTAATGTTGGACCCACAGAAACTTTAAGTTAATAAAATATTGGTTGTTTTAAGCTATTAAGTAATAGAAACTAATACTCTCTCTTACCTCACTTGGCTGCTCTTCAGGATGCGACACTGTTAAACACTTCCTCTTTTGCCTACCAAGCTCCGCTTTGGCTTCAAGGGAAGGACTTCCTCCTGAGTTTTCTTTTAGCCTCCGCACCAATCTTGGTCAATGTTCTTGCGTTGCCTCCTCTGCTGCTTGCCCCTAAAACACCAAGGCTCCTAAGGTGTCTACTACTTTTTTCTTACCCCATCTCTTATTGAGTTTAACCATACCTATTAGTGATAAATTAAAACTAAAATCTTCCCAGATCTCTTAGGCTTCAAAACTGCCTATTGGACAACTCCATTTAGATTTGGCTCCTGGCTCCTCATACTTACTTGGAATTGAATCATCCTCTTGTGTGTGTGTGTGTGTGTGTGTGTGTGTGTGTATGTGTTATTTTTGGTTTTTGACAGACCCTGCCCAGGTTTATTTGCACAAGCACTACAGGAGGACACCAACCCATGCAGACAGCAGCCCACGCGGCACACCAGTTCTGTCCTCACACCGGCAGACGGAGGCCTCTCCTGTGGAGCCTTCCCAGGGGCCTGGGCACCTTTGGGAGCCTGAGCCTCAGCTGGGGTGCCTTTGGGAGTGTGCGGCTGAGCTAGAGCCTGAGCCAGGGTGACAGCCACAGCCTGTGGCTTGGTTCGAACCTTGGCCAATGGTCGGCAGAGCTGGAGACCCTTAGTGATTTGGGCGCGAGTGCTTCCCACGCTTTGGGTGAGAGATGCAGGCAAGTCGACTGAGCTTGTGCCTGCTGTCCTTTAGGATCGTGGGCTTGACCTCCTTGGGCTTGACCAGGGCTTGATGGCCTTGGCACGCGGGCTCATGGCCCTGGCGCTGTTGGCCTGCATCTTCTTCCGCCTCTACTTGTTGTGCTTCTTGGCAAAGCACATGTTCCTGAGGAACTTGGGGTCTACCCTGCTTAAGAGATTCATGTCTTTGTGATCGGGGTTTCTTGATGCCATTTCTGCGCCATTTCCGGGACTGCTTGTGCGTGGTGTGCTTCTTGGACTTGGCCATCTCTGCACCAACGCACTCCACTCTAGAAGAGCCTGGGACCAGAAGAGTAAGAGCCATCCTCTTTTTTAAAAAACATTAAAAAAAAATCCTCACCTGAGGACATTTTTTCATTGCCTTTAGAGACACTAAGGAAGGAAAAGACAAAAATATCAATGCAGGAGAGAAGAATTCATTGGTTATCCCCTGTATGCATCAGACCAGGGATTGAACCTGAAATTTAGGTATGTGCTCTGACTGGGAATCGAACCCACAACTTTTTGCTTATAGGACAACCAAACCTGTGCCATGCTGGCCAGGGTTGAATCATCCTCTTTACCCTCATACTTGTTCTTCTTCCTGTGCCTCTTCCCACAATGAGTGGAACATTTGTCCTCCCAGTCGTTCAAGTTAAAAATGTTGCTCCCCTCAACAAAAACAAAAAAAAGAAAACAACGCTTGCTCCCAGCCACCCTAGAGCCCTCCTCACTTGCTACTTTCAAGACCTTTAGGCTTTGACTCCAGCCAACATCTTTAGATTAACTTCTCAACTTTTTCGGTAGGTTTTTCCAGCTTAATTACTTATAGTTTCCAAACGATTCTTGCCTTTAAGGGCTTAGTACGACTTTGCACATGTCTTTTTCTAGAATTTACCCTTCCATTCTTCCATTATTGGCTTTTTCATTTTGTCAAGTTCAACCTTCAAACCGTAGTGCAAGTGTTTCCTCATTCTGACTGTGACCACAGTTCTGTGTGGTCACATTTAGCATTGTCCTTGCAAACCCTGAATTCTCTTTGTTGTGGGACAATTCTCCATGGTGTTTCTGCAGGTCTTGTGGACAGTTTTGATCCCCAACTGTCTTAGGAGCTAGAGGCAGTGTCTCCCTCTAGGGCAGGGGGCAGATTTTATTTTCTGAGATGTATACTCTTATCTTTCTCTGAGTCAAAGTTTGGGCAGGTTTGTTAGCAGCTCCTTGTAAGGCAGGGAGTTGTCTGAAGTCGGGATCCCTCAGGTGTGGCTCAAAAATAAGGAATGTACAGCTTCTACATAGGGAGGTCTGCATCACCCCTGTGCAACACAGAGGGCAAGAGGAGCTGATCTGAACATGAAGCTTATGCTCTTTGATGTGCTGTAAGTAATAAAGCCTTTGTCTCTGACCTTCCAGTCTCACATCTTGTGCTAGAATTTATGAACCTGTGAAACCATGGCAGACTAACTTGCTAACATGCAAGTCAGGTAAAATCTTGAGCACTTCCCAGTTCTTGGCTCCACATGCACTTGACTATCAGTGCCTAGAGAACAGGAACTGCATCGGAATGGACTTGGCTTCCCCCATGGGTGACACAGGTAATGCTGTTTTGGTCTAAAGGGCTTTGGATGCAACTATTCATATATGTTACTGAATCCAACTTTGAACTAATTTGCTATGACTCGTCTCCTGGTAATTAGAAATTATATACATTCCTTGGGTGTGTACAGGGTGAAGCCTCACATCAGTGTTCTGTGGCAGACTTATATTCTCTGGGGGTTAAATATGGTATGGATACAGTAGTCCCCCCATCGACATAAAACGTCCAACCAAACCTTGAAAGATATTTATTTATTATTTTTTAGAGAGGGGGCAGGAAGAGAGGCAGAGAGGGAGAGAAGCATCAATGTATGGTTGCCTTTCTACCTGCTTCCAGCTACAGGCCTGGCTTGCAACCTGGTTATGTGCCCTGGCTGGGGAATCGAATTTGTGACCTTTGGGTTCGCAGGCCAGATCCTTATCCACTGTGCCACCAGCCAGGGCCAAACCTTTAAAGAATTTTTATGAGTATTTGGGCAAAAACAGATGACCGCTGCTGGGAAGCAAGGTCTCAAATGCTCTGGAGAATAATTGCTTTGCAATTTCTTTCAAGTAATTGAAATTAAGGACGGGCCTTTGTGGGTGTGGCTCAATGATTTAAGTGCTGGCCTGTGAACTGAAAAGTCACCAGTTCAATTTCCAGTCAGGGCACATGACTGGGTTTTGGGCCAGGTCCCTAATTGTGAGTGTGTGAGAGGCAATGGATCAATGTTTCTCTTGCACATCAATGTTTCTTTCCCTTTTTCTCCCTCCCTTCCTTTCTCTGAAAATAAATAAATAAATAAATTTTAAACATTTTATTATTTTTAGAGAGAGGGGAAGAGATAGAGTCAGAGAGGGAGACAAGGAGAGAAACATCATTGTATGGTTGCCTTTCACCTGCCTCCAGCCACGGATCTGGCTGGAGACCTGGCTTGCAACCTGGTTATGTGCCCTGGCTGGAAATCGAACCAGCGACCTTTGGGTTCTCAGGCTGGCAACTTGTCCACTGTGCCACCAGCCAGGGCTGAAAATAAATAAATTTTAAAAAGAAAATAAAAAAAGAAATTAAGGATGGAATTTAAGGAAGATTACATGAAGGTGGGAGAAAACAAAGCAGGGCTCGGATTATAGGATAGTTACCAAGATTATGTGCTCCCTTTATGGTGGTTACTTCTCTTGAGGGATAGGTATTACTTCTGGCATTTCAAAGGTGTATTAATCTAGAAGCATAGAACAATGGACAAGATTTGCTAAGGCAAGATAAATTCCCTAAGGAAGTTATATGCCTGGGGCATGACTACCCACCTTAATCTTCCCAGTTAGGAATTTATTATCAGATCACCCTGTGAGGTGACTTTCCATAGAACTCTTTTGTCCATACCCCTTATCTACCAGGGGTATGTTCCAAGACCCCTAATCGATGCCTGAAACTGTTAGCGTAGGTAGCTAAATATTAATAAAGGGAGCAAAGGGAATCAGACATTATTAAGCATAATAAACTAGGGAGCTGAATGGGACACTTATCCTGCTTCACTAGAAAGTGGCACCATTTATAGGCTTCCCAGGGGACTGCTGCATCAAGGCCTAATCCCTGAAGTGGGCAAGGATTGTTACTCTTCATTAGCCAGGATTACCAAGGGAAAGATAAAACAGCAGGAGCAATTCCTCTGCTGGGTGCACGTTCAATAGCAGCCAAGATGGCACATGGGGAAGTGCTCCTACAATGAATCATGCCCAAAAGGAACTAAGATGATAGCTATAATGGGTGGGGCCTAGCCTGGAGAAAGGATCGGATTGGATAAAGGACCTGGTAGATCTAGGGAATGGATTGGTTAGAGGAAGGAATCAGCAGACGCCCACCAAAGATTGGGAAGTTGATTGGTTAGTTTGAAAGTGTGCTTGGTCCTTCCCAAGCCCAAGGTAATATAATCAGCCTAACAAAACTTCTCTCTCCCCGTCTCTTACTCTCACACACACACGCTCTCACACTCCCAGTAACACGCGCTGTTTGTTCACAATCCATAGCAGCCCGGTGGTCCAAATAGCTGCCCGGGGTCCCACCACCACCACACATGGGCTCCAAGTGCAGGCCTGGGCACAGCACCGGCTGGAGTGCAGCTGCGAAAACAGACTAAGCTAGCCGGATGAGGGCAGGGACTGAACTGCACTGACCGATGACTCAGAATTTATGGGCACTGTTCTTTCTCCTGGGCTGGTTGAAGACAAGGCCGGATTTCTTTGACAGCAGGGTGGGTGAAGATGAGACATTGGGAACCTGGGTACAGCCTCCCATTTCAACCACAATAGGCCTTACCACTGAGCCTTATCCTCCCATTCCTGTGTCCCTGGAATGCTTTCTTGTAGCTCTGCAAAAAGGCCTCATTTCCACCACCAACAATAGCAAGGAAAGTACTGAACGCCATCTATACTATGTTTTGTTTTGTTTTTTTTTTCCCTATGCATACATACACTTTGCAGCTTCTCTTTGGCCTAATCGAGTTGCCAGCATCACTACTCTTATGCTTTGGGGCCATTGTTAAATAAAATAAAGGTTACTTGAAGACTAGCTCTGCTATACCGTGACTATCTGTCTGACAACCAAGATGATTACTAGCATGGACGGGCAAGGCAGAGACGTTCACATCCAGGGCAGGAGGGAGTGAGAAGGGAGAAAGGAGAGATGGGAGTGAGATTTCTTCATGCTCTTTAGAACAGCATACAGTTTGAAACAAAAATTGTTTATCCCTGGGGTTTTCCATTTAATATTATTGGACCACATTTGACCCCAGGTAACTGAAACCATGGGTTGGAAGGAACTATTGTTCACAACGTGAATAAGCCCTACTATAGGTAACAGAGGTGACTAAGGGGAGACTAAATTTTACTGGGAGGTGATGTGTTTTGCTGCATTAGGATGGGATGTTAATCTCTGCTATTAGCCTCACAATACCATCAAACCTAACCAGAGCAGGCCTGCTGCCACCCCTGCCAGGCCAATTCAACCAACCTGTCTGAGCTTGAATTGATTACTGCTTCTGGTACCTGAACTCTTAGGAACCAAGACTATTCTTCTAACCCTTTACATGAATAATCCCTACCATGACTAGGCAAGATTGCTGGCTGGATTTGCTCATGGGAGAGAAATCCTCCGCGGCAGTTGTTTGGATTTGGATTGTGGACGCCTATTTAGCTATCTTTTTCCTGGTTTGGGAGGGTGTAACCTTGGCAGCATTTGAGCAGAGGTGGCTTTCAGGGTCAGAGGAAATGGAGGGAAAATGATCTCATAGACTATGGCTGAAAGGCTATTAAAAACTACATCTCGTTTCAACTTGCCATTTTATTGACGAGGAAATTGGTGTCCAGAAGGAATAAATTGCTGAAACTAACGGGTGATTCTGGAGCCCCAATTGACCTTATTTGTATCCCATTAGAAGGCTTATTTATTTATTCATTTTTGTTCCTTTGGCTTCTTCACTCTTCTGCACACCCGGGAAGCTTGACTGCAGTGTTCTCATGCCTGGTCAGCATGGTTCCCAAATTTGTAGCAGGCTTACCTCACCAAGACAGCTCCGGTTTTGTCCATGTGTGAAACAGCCCCATCGCTAAACCCAGGGTCGGCGACAGAAGAGGAACCCTCAAGCCAGAGCTACAAAAACGGGGCGGGGCACCCTGAGGCTTGCTCAGTTCGTTCCGGGAGCGGCAGCCCCGGAAATTCCCTCAGGCGTAGTCGTCCCGCCCAGCGGGGCAATAACACAGCTTTAGGAGGCAGATGTAGGAAGGACGCGAGGGGCAAAAGTTGGTACCCTAGTGCCCATTCGTTTCTCCTTGAATCTGAAGAGACACAGTGTTTCACAAGCGCACGTTGCACTTGCTCAGCGAAAACACGGATGTCGCTCAGCTGACTCTTTGCAGGTGCCCCAACCGGAACTGTCTGCAGGGCTTGGGAACCCCAGTTCAGAAAGGGAGTAGTTGGAGAGATGTACGTGACCCTCAGGGTGTGCAGCCGCGCCCAGCCACGCAGAGGCCACGCGAGCTCCCGCCCGGAGCCCCACCCCGCTCGAGAGGAGCGCGCGCGGGGCCTCCGTCCCATCCCCCGCCCGCGCGGTACCCACCGCGTTACAGCGCCGTTCCCCGCCCCCTCGCTCGGGGGCTGGCCTCGTCACTGCCTGACCAGAGGTCCTGCAGATGCTGCCTTTTTCCGACCCGTGCTGACGGATCGAGGCAGCCCACCCAGGGAGCCGGGCTGTTGTTGTCTCCGTGGCCGGTCCGGAGCAGGTAGGAGTGGGCAGCGGGCGGCGCTGCGGGGACAGGCGCCGTGGAGAGCCCCGGCAACAGAGGCGGGGTCCTGGAGGGGGGAAGGCTGGGTTGCGGCGGGCGGAACGGTGTCTCCTTCACTTCGCCCTCCAGTCTCGGCAGCCGCATCCGGACCCAGAGCTAGCGGAGCGGCGGTGACGGCCCCCCCTCAGGAAACCACTAGGTACTGCCGCGCCCGGCTCACTGCGACCTAGGGGGCCTGGATCCCGGCGGCCAACAGAAGGCCTGAGCGGGACTCGGGGTCGGCCCTGGCTCCCTAAAATGGCCGCGCAGCCCCGCGGCCCCTTGCCCCTCGGCCCTTTTCTCTTTCTCGGCTGTCCGAAACCCCTTCCAGCTCCTTGACCCCCTTCTTACTCATGCTGACTGCACTCTTGTCCTTCCCGCAGATCACCTTTTCCCGCGGCCTCGCCATGGCGACCTACGGACAGAGCTGCCCGCGGCGTAAGTAGAGGAGGGATCTCGGTGGGTGGGATGGGGCGGTGGTGCCCGGGGAGTCAAAGCCTTTCGACCAGATAACTTCAGCTTATTACCCCCTTCTTCCTTTCCGCATCTCTCTTACCACTTTGGATGTTCTCCCTTTTCGGTAATCACTTCACGGGTCTTGATTCTCTGGCTCTGCGGAGAGGTCCTGGGCTGCGGGATTTCGGATAAAGGGACTAGACCAGGGGAGTTGTCTGGGGCTGCATTCACCTTCAGCTTTTGGACGTGCCTTTGACGAACTCAGAAGCAAAAAGTTATTATTTAGTTGTTGGAGTCGGTTTTTGGAGGATTGGATCGGTCACTTCTAGAGGAAGTAGTAACTCCCCCGTGAAAGCGCAAGGTCATTGCATGTGCTCCTGAAAGCGTGGTTGCAATTTGTAGAATGAATGAGCTGGTGTCAGGAACTCAGATTGCTTGCCTTTAACCCGCATGGCGTGGGCTGAGGACTTCAGTATCTTATTAATATGTTGGAAGTGCCCTTTGATGATTAATGTAGACGCTTGAGTGGAACATAAATGGCCACATTACTTACAAGTTCCAGTGTTTAAACTCCCGAAGAATTATGTATCTTCCCATTTCAGAATATTCATTTTGACCTCAGTGAGGATCCTGAGGGATATATTCGGGGAGAGGACCTTGTCTCAGGTTTTGATTTGATCTCATTTGGTTAAATCAGCCCCTTCCAGTGAATTTTGAATTTTGGCTGATCCATTTATAAGGATGGATACATACATGTATATGTATGTGTGTGATCTTTGTTCTAGTCCTTAAGGAAATGGAAAGTCTGTTTTAATATTTTGGAAGGAATTTCCCAACTTTGTCTGGTCATGTACTGTAGTTACCCATTTAGAAATAAGTCTTTGTTGGTGATATCTCCTTCATGGATTGTTAACAGTACAGTTTTATTGTAACTTTTGTTGGTATGGAAAGCACACCAACACCATCAAATTGGACTGCTTGAATTTATTTTTTTCTCCTTTTTATTTATTTAAAGATAGCAAAGGTAATAAACAGTGGGCCATCATCATCTAGTTCTGGAGCAAAAAGTGGGGAACAGGCAGATTAACTCTGGTCTGTTTCCTCCCACCAGCAATGTGTATCCCTCCATCGTATGCGGACCTTGGCAAAGCTGCCAGAGATATTTTCAACAAAGGATTTGGTAAGAACTTGAAAAAAAATTTTTTGATCAGAAGTGGAAATGTTTGGATTGCTTAGTGAAATTATTAATTTCTTTAAGTTGTAAAAAATCTTTAATTATTCTGTTGGCTGCATTTTAGATAAAATAAAATTTCTGTTATAATAGTTATATACTGGTCCACATCACCTCTATTCCATTTCCCCTAGTATTTTCAAACAATGGTTCAAGGATTTTACTTTAAAAAAAAAAAAAAAGTTGTATTTTCAATTTCTTCAGATGTAGTTTAGGCCTTGGTTGACTAGGATTATTACGTACTATTGTTTTTACTTTTGTGGAGATGACGCCAATCAGAAACAGATTTAGGCTTTTTCAAGTGAATTGGCTTTTTTTAAAAAAAAGATTTGGGTACACACACCCTCTCCCTGCTTCCTACTTTAGATTATTCTCCCAGGTATTTATATTATTAATCCCAAGGCGTAACTATTCTAAATGTCTATCATAATAAACTTGGCTATTCTGAGATTTAAATTGAATTGATTGATTTTATATTTTAAAGTGGTCTGAAAGTTTTGTTTCATTTTTTGAGTGCCAGATAATGCACCAAAACACTAGGCAAAGCTGCAGAAATGTTTTATCACTTTCATGTCAACTTAACGTAGAATAATTTAAAATTTTTCCTTAAGTATTGTGTTTCAACATAGATTTTAATCTCCCCATACAACATGTGAATCCTTAATTAAAAAAAAATGTGTAGTCAACTGTTGGTATGCATTTTTTATACAAAAGAGTCATATTGTTATAATTTGCTCTCTTAAGGTTTTGGGTTGGTGAAACTGGACGTGAAAACAAAGTCATGCAGTGGTGTGGTGAGTTCTGATGAAACTTTATTTGTGTGCCCATAAATGTTCAAAACAAAAATATCTATTCATTTTACTGTAAAGAAAAGGCAAACGTTAATTTTAAGGGATTTTCATGTAAGTAGATTTATTTTGGCTTTTGGCTTTTTTCATGTGGTCTTTTGCCATATTACCTTATATGCACTGGGAGCTCAGTAAAGACTCTTGTCACGTGGGACTCAGTAAGATTATAAGCTTGAAGACAGGGAGCCTGTTACACTTTTTCATAACCCTTTCTTTCAATGCCTGATAAAAAGCATTAAGAATTCTGGGCATATAAGTATTCAGTGACTTTAAAAAAAAAATCCTCTCTTAGAGAGGAAGGGAGAGGGAGAGAAAGAGAAATAGATATGAGAAATATGGGTTGGTTACCTCCTATATGTGCCTTGACCAGGGACAGAACTCGCAAGCCTTTGGTGTATGGGATGATGCTTCAACTAATTGAGCCACCCAGCCAGGGCTAATATTCAATAACTTAATTTGAATGTACTAATCATTTATGTAATGGCTGTACTCTTAACAGCCTTCTTGGGGAAAGATTTCCATATATATTTTGTGAATTTAAAGAATTTTATTAATTTGAATATTTTTAAAGAAGTTAGGAATTTGGGGAATTTGATGTCTTGATTCTGCCTAACAAACTCCCTAAAAGGGAGTAAAGTAAAATTTAATTTTGTTTGGTTTTCTCCTTCTAAATTTTTTGTTTTGAGATTGTTTGGGGGGTGGTGGTGGTATAGTGTGCATATTGAATATTGATCATTTCGATAAATTCTTATTGTAGTTATTCCTTTAGTGCACGTAACTGGTATTAAAATTGTGTTGTAGTTTAATGCTTAGACTTGGGTTTCTGGAGTTTTATATTTGACAGGTATGTAATTTGGTTTATTTGATCTGAGAAGCTGGAATATTCAGTGTGGTTGGGCAAGTTAACTTGTTTGTTGTAATAGGTTTCAGAGCAGTGACTTATATTTTTTTGTGTTCTCTTAATCTGTTGAGACCCAATATAAACACTTGCTGTGTACTTGTTGACACACAAAGGTCCTTAAAAAAATGTGGAAGGCCCTGGCTGGTAGCACAGTGGATAAGGCGCTGGCCTGTGAATCCAAAGGTCGCAGGTTCGATTCCCCAGCCAGGGCACATAACCAAGTTGCAAGCCAGGTTGCAAGCCTGTGACTGGAGGCAGGTGAAAGGCAGCCATACATTGATGTTTCTCTCCCTCTCTGCCTCTCTCTCTTCCTCTCTGGATATAATAATTAAACTCTTTAAAAAAAATGTAGAAGACTCAATCCCGTGCTTAAAAAGCTTATTTGCTGGTGGGAAGACGAAAAAAATTTCAACTAGGGAACAATTAGAGAAGTATACTATAGTACTAGCTATTTTGATGTATCAAAATCTTTGTTGGAAAGGAAGGGCTTATTGTGGACAGGGTTAAGGAAACTGTTAAGAAATTAGGTTTAAGATCATAAAGAACATACAGGAGCTGGGTTATGTATAGTATGTTTGTTTCTATTTAATGTATATAACTCAACAAGTGTGATACTGACTTTGTGTTGTATACTTGGCTCTAAATAAATCCTATTAATGGCTGGTTCTGCTTTCTCACCTGAACTGCAGTTGACCATGTCACCCCAGAACATAGAAGCATAAATGTTTGTTGATGAAGTGAAGGGTCTAAGTCCTGCTAGTGGTGTAGCCTGGCCCAGTTTTGGTCCCACAGTGTAATCTTGGTTTTGTGCCTTGATTCCTTGTCATGTATGCAGGCTAGCTCTTAACCTATGGATTGGTGGATGGTAGTGGGTGGGGCCTTAATCATTAGTCACTGTTATTCAGGAATAAAAATAGCTACTCTTGTACATTGCCTGTTTCAAGTACCTGCTAGAAGCACATGCTCCATATAGATTTAATGCCTTTCCTTTTGTGTAGAGTGCATGGAAATATAAAGCTTTCACGGTGTCAGTCCAGTTGAATCCTCTAGAGATAGAGTTTGTTGTTATCATTGAGGAAACTGAGTTTCAGAAAAGTTAAAGTTTCTTCCTTAGTGGTATTCATTTAGTAAATGACAAATGGATGCCAGGACTCCTAATTTTATATCCAGTATTCTTTCCTAACGTGATACCAGTGTTTTTCAGTGTGGACAGTGAGTACCAAATTTCAACTTGAAATTCCTGTTAATAAAAATATTTAGTTTCAGGAGATTGTATATGACACCTAAGGCTTTTGCGTCTTATTTCACTTCAGAGCAATAGTTATGCAGATGTTCTATTTTCTTTCTTTTTTTAAAATTTTATTGTTGTTGTATTACATCCATCCCCTTTTTGCTCCCCTCTGTCACCCTCCCCACCCACCCATCCCCCCCAAAGTCAATCGCACCTGTTGTCCATGTCCATGGAGAATGTTCTATTTTCTAAGTGAAGGGTAATTGGCTCTTGCTGTTATTTGTAGTTTTTTAATTTTTAAAAAAGAGTTTATTCATTATTTTTAGAGAGAAGGGCAAGGAGAGAGAAGAAAGGGAGAGAACCATTAATGTATGGTTGTCTTTAACTTGCCTCCAGCTACAGACCTGGTTGGGCTGGGAATCAAACCAGCGACCTTTGGGTTTGCCGGCCGCTGCCAGTCCACTGAGCCAACACCAGTCAGGGCTTATGTGGTTTTTGATGTTTCCTCACTTTTGCAGGTGTCATACTTTTAGGTAGAAGCTCTCTTCTTAATAATTCACATCAGCTGTCTTTAGACTTGGCTTTCCAGTAGCCAAAGCATATAACCATTATTAGACACATTGAGAATCAGAATCCTCGTAAGGCTTTTTTATATTTTATCTTTGAAGATTTCAATTGCCTGCCTGTATATTAAGCTCTGAAAGATTGTAAGATTTCTGGAATATCTGTAGCAGAATTTAAATTTCATATAACTCCTCCATATTATTTATGTCTTCCTTTCTAGTTGGTGTGCAATTATAGGCTTGCAAGTTCTTATATTTGCTACAAACATAAGATTATATCATGCACTTTAAATTGATCCCTGTAGTGCTCGCTTCGGCAGCACATATACTAAAAAATTGGAATGATACAGAGGAGATTAGCATGGCCCCTGCGCAAGGATGGCATGTAAATTCATAAAGTGTTTCATATTAAAAAAAATAATAAGCCGATCCCTGTATATAGATTGTTTTCCTACTGATATCATCTATTATACATACTATAGTTTATACATGATATAAATCAGTTGTAGAGTTAAGTTTCCTAGAATTCTTTTCACCCACCCACCATTTTATTTTATTTTTTAATTAATTTATTTTTAAGAGGGGAAGGGAGGGAGAAGGAAAGTGAAAGAAACATTAGCATATGGTTGCTTCTTGTGTGCTCCCTGCTGGGGACCTGGCCCGCAACCCAGGCATGTGCATGGGCCTACTAGGAATCGAATCAGCAACACTTGGGTTGGAAGATTTGCAGGTGTGCAGGTTTGCAGGTGCACAGGCCAGCACTCAGTCCACTGAGCTCCATCAGCCAGGGCTCCTGCCTCCCCCTACCCACTGTGGTAGTGGTGGGTTGAGTCCCTCTATTTTAATGAGAATGTGGAAGATGGTTGGAAAGGCATGAAGCCTAGTGAAGATCCTTTTATCTTGCAGAAACAATATTGGGATTACCTAAGAATTTAGAAAATCATTTGTTCATGGCATGAATTCCTACAGTGGGATACTTTCCCTTTAAGGACTTTCAGGAAACATTTCATAATTAATAGAATATGTGTTACTATAAACTTTGATTGTAGTGATGGTATATGTGATAACCATAGTGACTTAGGGTTTTATTCAACATCAGATAGAGTGGATGAAGTACCAAAACACTTATTCCTCCAATGATTTTTGAATCCCAAATCATCACAGTAAGTTTCCTTGAAAGGTGTACACTTGAGAATTAGTTACAGATTAATTTATGATAGGTGGAAATGTCAGTTGTAAATAAGGTGGTAGTTAGTAATTTACAGGCCAGTTTTTCAACCTTGTATATATTGAGTAGTAGAGGAGTAGGAGTATTCTGCAATCTAGAAAAAAAGAGGAATAGTGAAGTTACTAAGTGTTTCAGTGGGGTGTTTTTCTTTCTTTTTTGGGGGGGGGGGTGCTGTGTGTAAGTTAGTAGATTCTTAAATGCTTATGAGAAAGTTCATGAAGTTACTTATTGTGTTACTAGGAATTCTCAACATCTGGTTCATCTAATACAGACACTGGTAAAGTTACTGGGACCTTGGAGACCAAATATAAATGGTGTGAGTATGGTCTGACTTTCACAGAGAAATGGAACACTGATAACACTCTGGGAACAGAAATCGCAATTGAAGACCAGGTAACATTATGAAAATATGCTTTAGTATTAGTTATTTTATTTTTGTATTTCAAAAGGGAAATAAAGCTGAAATCATTCTTTTCTTTCAACATAGATTTGTCAAGGTTTAAAATTGACATTTGATACCACCTTTTCACCAAACACAGGGTAAGCATGGATATTTTTATCTGCTTTACATTTAAAGGTATTCCTCTTCTGTATATTTAGGAAAGATGCTTATTTATTTATACTTTTTTTTTCCTTTCTATTGAATTTATTGAGGTGACACGGGTTAACAAAATTATACAGGTTTCAGGTGCATGGTTCCACAACACATTATCTGTACATTGTATTGTGTGTTTCCCCACCCCAAAGGAAAGATGCATATTTACTGTTTGATAGGTTACCCAGATGCCTTGTGGCAAATTTCTGTTTGTTCCTTTGAAGATGAACCACTATGGTTGCTGTCATAGGCTTGCCTTCAAATCTTGGTCTCTTTTCACTGTGGCACAAGGGTAATTAACATGGTTGGCAAAGCAGCCTTCCTGTGGCAGTCTAGTTACCCCAGGTCTTATGACTACCCCGCTACTTAAAAAAAAGTTATTTACTTATTATTTAAAATTTTTTGTATTTTTTTCCATTACCATTTATCCTCATCTATTCCTTTTTAATCATTATATTGCAGTTTATTTAAGTCTGTTGTGTGCCCTCCGTGTAGAAGTTATGTAAATCTTCCCCAGTGGCATCAGTTTTAAGTCAGTTTGTTCTTTTTCCAGAAAAAAAAGTGGTAAAATCAAGTCTTCTTACAAGAGGGAATGTATAAACCTTGGTTGCGATGTTGACTTTGATTTTGCTGGACCTGCAATCCATGGTTCAGCTGTCTTTGGTTACGAGGGCTGGCTTGCTGGATACCAGATGACCTTTGACAGTGCCAAATCAAAGCTGACAAGGAATAACTTTGCAGTGGGCTACAGGACTGGAGACTTCCAGCTACACACTAATGTGTGAGTATTCTTTTGTGGTATATTATCATGTAGGATTTCAGGATAATATTGATGTCTCCTATCATTTATTAATGTAGGTTAAGCCTAAAGGAGTTCTCTTAACATAAAATGATCATCCTTGGGCATTTCCAGAAGTGAATAGTTAAAAATGTTAGTCTGACTTTTGGTGCTGGGACAGTAAATATCCATTTCATATGAGGCTTGGTGTGCTTTTTGTTTTTAGACTAAGATGTTCCCAGGTTCTACCAGTACATTTATTTGACTTATTCATGATGTTTGAGGTTCTGCTTTGATTTCCTAAAATGTATGGTGTATAATCTTAATACATTTTGATCATTTTCCTATAGCATTATGTATTCTACAACATGATTGTTAGTGACTGGTAATTCCGCTGGATGCATGTAGCATGACTTATTTGACCAGTCCTTGTTTTTGGACATAGGTTGGGAAAAGACCTTTTAAAATGAGAATTTTCAGTGGAACACTACAGAGACCCATGTGAGCAGTAGCTTTTATTTAAATGTTATGCTACTACAATGTCAACCTAGTATCTTAGACATACTGCATTGTTTGTTCTTGATTTATTAATTTAAAATATAGCAATGATGGGACAGAATTTGGAGGCTCAATTTATCAGAAAGTATGTGAAGATCTTGACACTTCAGTAAACCTTGCTTGGACATCAGGTACCAACTGCACTCGCTTTGGCATTGCAGCTAAATATCAGTTGGATCCCACTGCTTCCATTTCTGTGAGTATTACTATGAGCTTAGAATAAATCCTCTTTTTTTGGTTGTGGGAATTAATCTTTGGATATGTTATGCTGAGAATGTGAACTGTGCTTTACACTATCCCCAGTTCACACACAGATTGGATTAGAATTTTGAATGCTGTTTTTTAAATTTTTATTTAATTTTATTTTAAAAAGATTTTATTGATTATTTTTAGAGAGAAGGGGAAGGGAGGGAGGAAGAAAGGGAGAGAGTCATCAATGTATGGTTGCCTTTCACCTGCCTCCAGCTACGGACCTGCGTGAAGACTTGGCTTGCAACCTAGTGATGTGCCCTGGCTGGGAATTGAACCAGCGACCCCTGGGTTCACAGTCTGGCACCTTATTCACTGTGCCACCCGCCAGGGTCAAATTTTTTTCTAATGGATACAGCATTAAAAGTTTGGTATCCAGGCTACAGGAGTTTAGCCCCCAAAGTGTATAGATAGTAACCCTCGTCCCCAAGCTTGTCTGAGCTCAAGGAAGCTAGCGTTTTGGGGTTCTGGGCAGTTCTCATTCCTGCCGAGGAGTCAGTACTTCAACTGATACTTTGACTTTGTATTTTTATGGTTTATAAAATATTTTCAGATTTGATATCAGTGCCCAGTGGTACACATGCCATTTTGCAGTTGAAGAAACCAAAACTAGGAGACAGGACTTACACCACTACTAGGGAGGGAGGGTAGGGAGGAGCAGAGCCAGGATTGGGCTGCATGCCTTTTTTTGTTTTTTTGTTTTTTTTAATTTTATTTTTTATTTTCAGAGAGAGGGGAAGGGAGAGGGAGAAAGACATTAGTGTATGGTTGCCTTTCACCTGCTTCCAGCTACAGACCTGGCTGGAGACCTGGCTTGCAACCTGTTTATGTGCCCTGGCTGGGAATTGAACCAGCAACCTCTGGGTTCTCAGGGGGACACCTTATCCACTGTGCTACTGGCCAGGGCTTGGGGTGCATATTTTTTGATTTCCTCCATGTCTAGGTGAGCAGCTAGCTCATAACTCATCTTGCTTTGCCTGGGCCTATCCTAGCATCCCAGGGACTCCCCACAACCCACCCCCCATCCTGGGTTAGTTGGGTCAGATGGCCACCCTCCTGGTCCTGTCCTTAAGCTCTTTCTTCCTTCAGTTATAGTGGGTTGGGGTGGAGGGAGTGTGATATTTCAGGGTGTAGAGGGGCTGGTTCCAATTTCAGGCAGATCAGCAGCTGTTTCTATGTGTCAGTTGTTCACAGGTTAGGGATTGCCTGTATCCATTGTACTGGGGATGAAAGAAAGTTAAACCTTCCGTGAGAATTATTTGTTACTCATTCCTGCAGACAATGTTTTCATAATTCAAGCAATTAAGTTTAGCTTCATTTTTGTTTTACTTTAGCAAAGTTGTAATATGAGAGAATGAGAAGCTCCTAGAATGCTTTTCCCATTGGGAAGGCAGTGAGTGATTCATTTCTTTTTCCCTTCTTTGTTTCTAGCTGCACTTTAGCAATCAAAACCTCATACAGACAGTACTTTGTAGGTACTCTTCAAAGTCTCTTCAAATATATGTTCATCACCATCAGAATTTAATGCCAGCAGAAGATGATAGCTCTCTTCTAGCCTAAAATGAGAAGGGAATTGGGGACCTATGTGTCATCGAGTGATGCCTGGGAATTATTTGGAAATGTATCTAGCATTTCCCACCGAAATAGTGCTGCTGTTGCCCTGCACAGGCGTCACCCGAAGCATTGCTTAATGCCGCATCACAGTTTCATGTGTAGGTCCAAGTTCCTACTACCTTAGGAAAGTAGTAGGAACTTGTATCTGATTTTCTGAGGCTCTTCAATTTGTTTGGCACAAGGTAGTCACTGATAGTGCATTTCTTTCTGAGACAAATAACTCAAATGGTCATTGATGGCTCATGAAGACTTGGCTCTAGTGCCAACTAAATGCAAGTGCCGTTTATGTGCCTTTTGCCAATTCAGTTAGCATCATTTTTTTCCCAAGAATTGGGCTGTTTTGATGTTGCACTGTGTAAAAGTGTAGACAATCAGATCATTTCTAAGTCTGTGAAGTCAGCAGCTGTTTGTTATTTTTTTACTGTAGCACTCAAAATAATGAAGAGCAAAGAGCTACCTAGGTCCTGGTGATGGCTTAATGTTAGTAGTGGGAGAGAATGTCTTGTTCCCCTTTCAGCTCTTAAAAGTGTGAAGGTCTAAAATAATAGGCTTGTGTCCTGACTGGAATGGCTTAGTGGATTGAGAGCCTGCTTGCAACACAAAGGGTCGCCAGTTCGATTCCTGGTTGGGGCACATGCCTGGGTTGCAGGTCAGGTCCCCAGTTGGGGATGTGCAAGAGGCAACCACACATTGAGGTCTCTCTCTCTATCTTTCTCTCTCCCTTCCCCTCTCTAAAAATAAATAAACTTAAGAAAATAGAATTGTGCAAGATAATGGATTGGTAATGACACACAGTCTGTTCACATACAACCAAGATCCAGAGGCATTAATGAGAGGCATGAGGATGTGAGTTAAAGGATTTATTTAGTCGGTTCATTCTTAGAGGAAGTACTTATCATTTGGAGGTTTTAAACATTGATGGTTTTGATTAGGATGACCTCTGAAAGTAATTCAGGTGTCAAAGTCATGAACTTAAAACTTCATATCCCATAACTTTGAGGCTGTCATATAGCTAGTGAGCCCAGTGCACTTCCCACTTCCATTAGCTGCATTTTGGTGTGGTTTTGTTGGGCTAGATTAGACTCAGCAAGGATGATTTCTTATGAGAGGGCTTAGGCTCTTGTGCTCTGTGGACAATAATACAGGGGTCTTGTGGGCACATTCCAGTAGATAGATACCCTGAATATTTTGTCCTACTGACAATTCGATTTTGAGCTCAATGGGCGAGAATTAAGCCCTGGCTGGGTAGCTCAGTTGGATGGAGAAACATCCTGACTCCAAGGTTGTGGGTTTGATCCCCTGTTGGGGCATATACAAGAATCCATCAATGCATAAATAAGTGGAACAGTAAGCCTGTTTCTTTCTCTCCCTCTTTTTTTGCTCCCTCCCTTCTGTAAAATCAAGCAGCCAATTAAAAAAAGTGAAGTGGCATCTGGATTTTGTTTGGCTTAATAATGTTGTTACATTTTATTGTGTGGGGGAAAACAGGCTGAACACTTTATAACTATATGATAAGGAAACATGTAGGGTCTTTGTCTCCTGTCAAAAATTTTTCTTAATAGTTTTTGCATTTTATTTTAGGCAAAAGTCAACAACTCTAGTTTAATTGGAGTGGGCTACACTCAGACTCTGAGGCCTGGTAAGTATTCTTGATAAAGTAAGATTTTTTGATACTGTTTTAAAAATTAGTTTTCCTTTATAATTTTGCAAACCTTTCAAGAATACAAAATTGGCAGGCAAGTACAATAAACACGTTTACTTTTGGCCAACATTTTGTATTTATTTATTTGTTTTTTGTCTTTGTTACCATTCTTTTTTTTTTTTTTTAATTTAATTTTATTGTTGTTGTTGTATTACATCCATCCCCTTTTTGCTCCCCTCTGTCCTCTTCCCCATCCACCCATTCCCCTACAAAGTCAGTCCCACCTGTTGTCCATGTCCATGGTTCCTCTATACTAGGTTCTTGTCTAAACTGCTTCCCTTCCTTGGCTTTTTTTTTTCTTTTTTTATTTACTGGGCTGTTTGGAAGTTGCAGCTATCATGACACTTTAATAAATGCTTAAGCATGTATCTCCTGAGAGCATTCTCCTGTTGTGCATACCTTGATAACCATTACCACACCTGAGAAAATTAACAGTGATGTCATATTAGTATTTATTAATTTTCTGTTCACTTTCCTCATTAATACCTGAAATGTCTCACAGTAATTTTTATTTTTACTCATTGCTTTGGTTTTTCCGTTTCTATAATCTCATGTATTTAACATTGTTTTGAGGCTTGCTGTGTTTTCTAGAATAATAATTTTCAAACTTCAGTTTATGCATCTGGGAAATCTTATTAAAATTGCATTTTAGCAAATTCTGTTCTTAAAGGCCTGGGATGAGGACTTCTCTCTGACTAACTTTAAGGTGATGCTGGTGTCTCTGGTTCTTGAACCACCATTTGGATAGAAAGATTCCAAGGCACTTGGAACTTTTGCCTCCAGACAGAGATTTTCATCCAGACTTTTTATTTTGACTGTTTTGAAACCTAAAGAAAAGAGTGGTACCATGAGCAGCCATATGCCTTTCCCCACATTCACCACTTAAAACATTTTACCACATTTATCTTTCCATGTCTGAATACATAATTGTTTCTTTTCACATGTCCTTATGAATTATTGAAATGGATGTTTTTACAGAATTGTAGACATACCAACCCTGTCATGCATATCCTGAGAGTAAGACATTTTTCTTCATAACTAGAGTAGCACGTCACAGCTAGGAAAATTAACATTAATACATAATATCTAGTATGTACTATAGTCTATTCAGATTTCTGTACTTGTGCCAAAAAGTGTTTATTGTAGATTCTCCCTTCCAGAATTTACTTATGATTGTGTTTTAGTCTGATAGTATGTTGAACATTTTTCTATTTTCTAGAGCACTTTGAACTTCATTATTAACATTTTTGTGCTCGGTGACTTAATGCCTTACCTGTAATAGTGCCAACAGAATTTTCTCTGGTGTCTCATACTCCCAAGTGCCCTCTGGTGGCTGGCAGTAATAGGCCACCTGGCAGGCTGAGGAAAAGTGACAGGCAAGCTCTGGAGTTACTAAAGAAGACCGCAGATTCTCTCGTGGTATTTCATGCACATCATGGTTGTCTGCTTTTGTTCACAGGTGTGAAGCTAACACTGTCTGCTGTAGTAGATGGGAAGAGCATTAATGCTGGAGGCCACAAACTTGGGCTCGCCCTGGAATTGGAGGCTTAATCCAGCTGAAAGAAACCTCTGAGAATGGATATCAGAAGACTTGGCCTTAATATATTTCCATTGTGACCAGCAGGCTTTTTTTCCCTCCAAGAAGGTGATCAAAACA
>PVIW01001177.1:0-329952 GCA_004026585.1 Noctilio leporinus
GAGGGTCTTGGGTATTTAGGTGGATTGAGGTATAGGGGGGATTAAGAATATGTGAGGAGTAACTTTTGCAAAGGATATGTTGGGGCTTAATAGTTCATATTGCTCTTGGTATAATTCAGGTGCTTGAGATTGGCAGCAATCCCTTTCCTGATGCTGCCTCTTTTTCTTGGTCAGGACTTTACAGTCTATAGTCTATATTTTAGCCGGGTCTTGGTGCGTGGCAGGGCCTCTGATTGTTGCAGTAGGGCTGATTCTGAGTGTCCGCCCCCAGGTAGGCTGGGCCTTCAGCAGCCTGGCTGGGTTTTAGGGCTACCAGTGTTCTGGAGCCCGCAGGGAGCCCCCTCCCACTCCTGGCGGAGGTTCCGGCCCAGGACGTGCCCCCAGCACTTCTGCAGGGCAGCCCGCAATTTCGCTGGTCCCTGTGACGACTGGTCCCGCCCCCGCAGTTCCGGGAGGAGGCCGGGCCTGTCAGTCAACACTGTCCAGGGTCCGCCTACACTGTCCCGCCCTTCCGGGGCGGGCACCACGCCCCCAAGCCAATCAGCTCTCCTCTGAGTCCTTCACGCGGCCTCTGTGATGAGCCCCTCCCAGGCGTGGGCGGCGCGGCCTTTGTCTCCGGCAATGGCGGGTCTCCCGCCACTAGTTCCCGGCCTGCCGGCTCTCCGGCTCGCCGCCTGGAGTTTCCCATGGAGCCTGGGGGCCTCCCCCCTCGCAGGGGCTTCTAGCTGCTGTTTCCCCAGTGGCCCAGCAGCTCCATTTTCGGCCCTCTCGTCGCCCCGCTGGTGCACTTCCCACTCCCCCGCTCCGGCTTCCCGCAGGACTCTTCTCCTCCGCCTCTAGCCCCGCGCGCGCGGAGCCTCCTCTCCCCGTTGCCGGAGTGAGTCTCTCACACAGTCCCTCCCCTGCAAGAGTTCAATTCCGGGTTCCCTACGGCGTTTGCCCTCGTTGCCTGCACCTCTCTGTTGAGACTTCCCATCACCAGCGAGCCCGGAACTGGCCCCAGTCAAACGCGCCCCTCTGGGCAGAGCCGCCCCTGCCCAGAGCCGACCTCGGCCCGCCGGCCGGTCGGTCGGGAACGCCTCACCTACTGTCCTGCTGGCCTCCTCTGCCTCTGAGCTCTGTTCCCCTGTGTCCAGATGCTGTCCGTTCCAATCCCTAGGGTCCTGAAGACGTCTCACGCTCCTTATCCTGTCCTCTAGCTGCTTTGGTACTCGAGAACACCATCAGCACTGCTCTCTACTCTGTCGCCATCTTGGAGTCTCCTGGAATTATTATTTAGAGCATAGATAGTTGGGAATTGTTTTAAATGTACCAGAAAATAGAGTTAATTGACTCAGCAGTGGTGAGGTCAGGGGTCACACTCAAGCACACATCTTATGACCTTTTATTAGGGAGAGTAATTTAGATATAGTAGAATTGACTTCTAAACATTCCTTGTGCTCTCTTCAGCCTTTGCATTATTGATGTAATACGAATAAGATTAACAGCTTAAAAAAGCTCCTTTCTGTGAACATATGAAATCAATAGACCAAGACAAGTGAACAGTTTTATCTTTGATTTGGACTTTTAAGTTTACATTCTCTCTTTTGAAATTCTGTAGAGCTGCTAGGCTAAACCCGGGCACAAAGAAAATTTAAAACTATCAAAAGGTCCAAAGCATTCATCCTCCTTGGGCAAACTTCTCAGTGGCCTTTCTGAGGAATAACATTTGTTTAGGTGCTGGAGTAGCATGATCCTGCCTATATCTGCTCCTATATCTACTTACTTTTCTCTAAACTCTCTTTATAGACCTTTCTACCTATTGGGAACTATAGATTTATGTCCACTCATTATGCTTGAGATGTGAAGGAATATTCACACATCAGCAAGTCAGATAAAAAGGAGAGGAGCAGTGAACCTTCTCTTAACTCCATTGCTATTGTGCAATGTCCATTAATATCTCAAGAGTCAGAAGTCCTCTTTAAAATGCCCCACTCTGTTCCCCAAAAATAATAAAAGAAGGCTTGTATCCATTGTGCATTTCTCTATTTTAAATAAGTTAAAATAGAAAACTAGACGTTGTCATGTGGCCAAATCATAAAATTTTGTGTTATTTAATAATAGAAATAAGAGGTCAGAAGTCAGCCAGCAGAATGCATTCAGTTCAATCATTCCACAATATTTATAGAACAACTACTCTCTGCAAGCATTATTCTACTTGATTGAGATCAATTAGTGGACAAAGCATACAAAGATCCCTTCCCTGGTGGAGTGTACAGTCTAGTGAGGGACACTGATAATAAAACATGAACAAAACTGCAAAGTTAGAGAACAGTCCGTGAGACCACCCTCATCTTTGGCACAAATCATAAATTTGGAGGACCCAAGACACATTCAGATTTGATAATTCCCTAGGACACATAGAATTCACTGAAAACTGTTATACTCATGGTTATGATTCATTAAAGTCAAAGGAAACAGATTGAAGTCAGCAAAAGGGAGACAAGCATGGGGCAGAGTCCAGGAGTGCCCTAAATGTATAGTTTCCAGTTGTCTTCTCCCAGGGGAGTCATGGACACAGTTAACTCTTCCCACCAGTGATCTGTAACAATAATCAGAGAGTATTGCCAACCAGGGGAGTTCATTTGAAACTTGATATCCAGAGTGTCTGTGGAGGTCCCATAATGTAGACATGGTCAGCTGCCCACATAGCTCACCTCAGCCTCCAGCCCTGATGAAGGTTGGGCTGAAACTGTGTGACTCACAGTCTCCACCATAAATCACATTGTTCAACTATATGGCATGGCTCAGAGCTCCCAGGTGAGCAGGTTACACAGGATACTCCAGAAGTTCATCTCCTAGGAGCTGAGGACAAAGGCAAGGTCTCTTTTTGCTCAAGGATAAATTCTTTTTTTTTTTAATTTAATTTTATTGTTATTGTGTTACATCCATACACTTTTTACTTCCCTCTGTCCCCTTCCCCACCCACCCACTGCCCCACAAAGTCAGTCCCACTTGTCCTTGTCCATGGTTCTTCCATACTAGGATCTTGTCTAAAAGGATAAATTCTTTACTACACATTAATATAAAAGTATGTTATATTGAGTTGAGAGTGTTAGAAAATGATAAGTGCTAGGGAAAGATTTTCTTTTTTTTTAAATAAAGTGAAAGGAATTGGCAGTGTGTGCATTGGTGGGCAGTTTGACTTATTGAATACAATGTTAAGGGCAAGCCTCATCAAAATGGTGACATTTGAGCAAAGAGTTAGAAGACATGAATTTTAAAATAATGAAACCATGGTTCAGAAAGGGAGATAACGTCTTTAAAGCCAACTGGGATCTCTTGCTTGTCACATGTTGTTGAGCAAAGACACCCAGTAGAGTGCAGTACAGGTTCCAGCTTGCAGGGTCATGGTTGATTTTTGTCCATAGTCAAGGAGGCTTTGGCATAGTAGATTCACAAAGACATCAGTAATGGGAATCCACAGAAAGTCAGGAGCTGATCTAAGAGAAATTGTACTGTTCTGAAATCTATAAGAAAACAAGGCAAGAAGGAGCAGGAGCAGAAAGGCAGAATGGCCTGTACTAGTTTGTACAAATTGCAGTTTTGTGCATCCATGTAAGGATACGTCTGCACATCAGCCAGCCTTCTATGCCCACCTATGTGAAGGTAGCCATAAATGTCATTATTCTTTTCCTAGAATTATTCTTTTCCTCTGTATTTTGGCAAAATAATCTTCTAACAAGGCCTGGTTCACACATTTTCTCTGATAATTCCCTTTTCTCTTCTTCTTTAGCAGCTTGAACTTACTTCTGTAGTGCTCGCATCATTGTATTATGAGCTTTTGCAGATTTTTCCAATGGTTAAACTGTGAGCTTATAATTACTAAGAAACATATTTTATGTATATTTGTATCATTAGTACCTGTTACCTAGAAAGTGTTCAGTAAGCGGGTGTGTAGGATGAGTAAATAACTTAATACTTGAATCCATGAAGGACCTCAAAGTGATTCTTATTTGTTATATACTTCAGATGCAATCTTTAAAAACAAAATTCAGGGATATGAACCAGTCGTTTTGAAGAGAGAATATTTTAGGCTTAGATTTTAAGGAGGCAATTGACATGAAGTCAGTCATAATATAATGTATGTACAAAGTGAGGCAGAACTGGAGCAGTAAGTAGGTGTAATTTAACTTTTTTTTTTTTCTTTCAATAATGCCTATGAAACAGTCACATCTAGCCACATATAAAAGCAATGGCTCTGAGTGCAATGATGAGAATTATTCTTACTTTTTAAATCTGGTTCTTTTTATCCAATTATGTTCAACTAAACTGAATTTTAGCTCCTCTATACCAGTTCTGTGACTGTGAACAAGTGTTCTGAGCCTTGGTTTTCTGATTTGTAAAATAAAGATAGCAATGTCTACTTCAAAAAACATTAGGAAGAATTATTTTGAAAATCTCTATCTATATCTATCTCCTAGAGTATATATGAGATTCCAAACTAGGTAATATTTATTATACTTCATGTTATCTTTGATAGTAAAATGTTCAAATTTAGAAACTGCAGACCACATATAATTGTGAAAAATGCACTCATTCCAGTAATGCACAAACTTCAAGTTCCTACTGTACAGAAGAAAAATGGACATTGTTTGAGTGACAAGGAAGATTAGGGTTCTCCTGTTAAAAGTAAATACAGTTGTTGTAATCCTATGCCTAGCAGAATCACTTTCTATTAGTGTAAGCCTTGTTTCTGGTGATGTGGAAAATAACATTTTGACTTTTCTATCATCAGAATACATTTCAAAAAAGATGTTACTAGTCATGCTCTGTACATTTCAGAGGTCAGATCTCTATGGACATGTCATATATTACATGTTCTTTCAATTAAGGTACACAGGCCTTGCTGTATATCTGACTTCATTTTTTTTAAGTGGACCTGTTTCATTTGTGAACTAAAACAAAACAGACATGCAATCAATTTTCTAGTAGTCATAGAAAAAGAAAAATGTCACATTAATGATAGTTCAGTGAAAATGTATTTTTAACCCTCATGTCAGGCATTTTAGCACTGGTACAATTTATTTAAACAATATATCCTTAAAGGGAGCTGAAATATACATTCTATGTTAAACCATCCAGCCAGGTTGGTTTTATGAAAAGTTTCTGTTGTTGGCTCTAACCCTTTAAAATTCCAAGTATATTAGCTTTTCCAGTTCCAAATTCACAATGCTTGAACAATACTTATGTAATATATGTATCCAATTTATAGTCATTTAAATGAGAATATTTATGTAATTTATGTATTTAAAATATATTTTTATATTTATAATTGATTATATATTTATAATCAAATTAGAATACTGACTTAGAAGATATTAAGTGCTCCCTGTATAAAAGCCAAAATAAAATACTGAATTTCAATTAAGCAGAGTAGCATTGTTTAAGAAAAGATGTTTTTTTTTGTTAAAATGTTCCAGCTGTACATTTTATAGTATTCAACATACATTTCCGATATTCACTGGGCTTAGTGGTGCATTTCATGACTAGCATTGTTTTTTTTTATTTTCCTTTCACATCCAGACAATTTACCATTTAGTTACAGCCTTCTGTCAGCTTCTCAAATCATATTAATACAAAGTTTTCTTTTCATTATTCCAAAATGCCTACATTAATTCATTTATTTAAAGAATTACTCTTTTAAGTAATATGAATTGCGATATTACCAAACACATGCAAAAATACATTTATACACATACATATTTTTACACATATTTAAAGTACATACTGGATTTTGAAGAGTTAATACAAAAAACTTAAAATATGCCAATAGCTTACATAATTATTACATGTTAAATGATAATATTTTAGATATATTGTAACAAAATTAAGCAGATTTTTTCTTCTTTAATACTTATTTATTCTGAAATGCTATTTTTGTGAAATATATCACAGAAATGGTGTATTGCAGAACTCGCTTTTGTGAAAGTTGTCCTAGAGACAGTGCCAAACCCATAGTAAAAAATGAATTTGGTTTTTGAGTCAGATCCTCCCCCCTCCAATAATACAGCTCAACTTTATTTTAAGCTCCTGGAACTACAACTTACTCTTTTTGGAGTTTTCCATCTTAAATAGTAGATTTATTTATTTATTTATTTATTTAGGCTGTGCACAGGTCTTACTCCTTTCAATACCCTCTGTTTTTCCTCTACATGTGTTTTACAAGTTGAAGCCTTCAGAAATGATGGCACTTGCAGTGCTCAGCCAGTCCCCAGAGTAGAAATTATTATGTCTACTAAGTTGAGGTAAAAGATAAAAGTCCCTAGGATTTAAATAATTTTGTAGAATAGTATTCTAGCTATTTTTTGAACTTGTGGTTGACTTTCTATCCTATGTGGTCCTAAACTAACCCCTGAACTGTTGAAGAGTCTGTTGAGGTAGAGACTAGGTATGTTCACATTTCAATAATAAAGTTTACTATAGCATTCATTCCTTTTCTCAAGCATTTCCAGTTTGGGGGCCTTCATAACTGAAAATGTATATTTCCATGATTTAGTTGAAAGGAATCTCATCCAATTTACATGCTAATATGAGAATATATATTGTCTATGTACACGAATCATATAGTTTAGTAGTTTGCAACTTCCATCCAAATTGGTTTTCATTCTTAGCATCTTTTCTAACCTAAAGATTGACTGATTTCACAACATTCCCATGACCATTTGGTTGCTATTTAAAACATAAATTGCTAAAAAAAATCTATATACTACACACCCACAAATAAGCACATATTTTGTAACAATGAATGAGAAAGATAGCATGTCTTCTATGTAATACACATCCACATTTTCTTACTTTTTTCTCCTTTAACTGCATTCGATTTTTCTGAGTTATCGCAAGTAACCTGATTTTCCCATATTGTGAAATTAGTATTGTTTTTCAATATCTGTTGCCTTACAAAAAGCTTGAGTTGATCTTTCCATGCAATGTGGTTTGTCTCTTTCAAGCTCCCAGGCAGCAATAACCTCTCATCATGATTACAGAGTCTCTTGCAGAAAGACAGGTCTAATCCCAGTACTCCATCAACTCAGTAATCTATTCCAATCAGTGTTTGATGGATTTGACAGGCCATCTTTAGCCAAGTGTAACGGACTCAGGCAGGTCAAGCAACTTAGTAGCAGCAGACTAACATCTTTGTGCTACCTCAAAAACTGCATATATCAAAACCTCTCTTAGGCTCTTTGTTGTTGATAGAGAATGGATACGAAAATTTTCCAGATCCTCAATTCAAAATACCCCTATTAATTTCATCATGGGGACATATTCATTCGACATCAAAACCTAAAGTTAAATAACCTAGTATTATATTTAACCAAAGCAATACTTCAAGGTTATTAAATCAAGTGTTTTCAGTGCATACATTTGGCTTAATATCTTTCTTGCATAAAAATCCCCAATTTCTAAAAGTTATGAATCATTTCTCACAATTCAAGTTTGAAAGGCATAAATAAATGAATATTTATGTTTGTATAAAAGTCTTCTTCAATTCTGAAGACTGGGAAATGGGGCAAGAAGCCCTTTAATATAATGTGTCACACTCAAGCATTCCATTTTAACTAGAGAAGAGTAGTCTCTCTTATGTATTTTCCTTTTTTATATTAGTACTTGCAAAAATGGAGTTTAGAAACCTGTAATTTCTCAATACATATTTATTGCTAAAACTGATAATAATAACTAATAATAATGATAAACATTTTTCTAGAAGAGACAGAATCAAAACTTAAAATTTACAGATATTAAATAGTGCTTCATGATTTTTCCTAGGGACCAAACTGAGCTGTGAATTTAAAGTATTTCTTATGACAAAATAGAAATGAGGTATAATTGTTAAACATTACTTATTCTATTTCAGAAGGCTTTATTCCTTTTTAAGTATACACCCTGGAACTTTAAGTATGTTTGATTCAACTGCCATTTGAAAGCTTTCAACATATTGCAAATACTAGAATGAGAACAAGTTACTTAAACGTACTTCACTTTTAATGTCTGATGAAAGCAGGTTTGGGGAAACTTACGAAGGGATGTCAATTCAAAGTGCTTACATTTCTTGCTGTACCATTTCCTGACTTGCTCCCTGCACAGCTCAGCTGCCTCCCAGGACTTCACAGTAAGATTTAAATAAAAAAGAGATTCTAATCTTTGCATCCTTCTTTGCCTTAAGGCTAAACTATACACAGTAGCTGTTAATCTTAATGTTTTATCTAAGATTTTAAAAAGCCATTTCCCGTGTGATGTGAAAGTAGCATAACCTCAAAGCAGTAACGGGGATTTCCATTTTCTTCATGAGAGCATGACTCCCAGAAGCAGAATTCTGGTACAAATGTATTTTGAGTCTTCGGTGGCCACAGAAATGTAAGAGTGTTCATCTAATAGGAGCCTTTGTTGTGTTTTTTCCCCTAGCACCAGGCAGGGGTGGATGGACTTGCTGGGAAGTACTTGGAGGGTAATAGAGGGGTGTTCAGTTAAAAATGCATTGGAAACAGACTGTATTGTAGCAGTACTATAATGGATCTTTGTTGCCATACACCTTCATAACCTTTTACTATGTTTGACATCCTTTATTACTGGACTTCTGTCCAGGACTTATTCTCAACCAGCAGTCGTCAGAGACTAGTCTTTGGATACGGTCAGGTGTGGCAGTTTAATCACTAGAGTACACATAGCCAAATTCCCTACTGCCCATAAGAAAGAAGTAACTGGGTTTAAATGAAAGAATGCTTCATATAATAAAGATAAAACTTATGGAAGACACAGTAATCTGTCTGATTTGGTAAACCCCAAGTAAAATGTGCAGTGATTGTGAAAGTAAGAATGTTTAGAAGCTGTTTGGCAAGATACATGGGAGACAAGAATGGAAAATAGAGGAAAATGCCCCAAACTACTTGTCAAAAAGATTTGCTGTATACTTTTTATCTCTGTATGTTAGGAAGAAAGAAAAAATGGATTAAAAAAACATATATTTTAAAATGACAAAAAAGACAAACAATTTCTTTCCTGGATATTTCACCCATCATTCTTCTGTTCATGAATTTTCATCATTTCACAAATGCAAATTGTAGAATTGTTATTGGAACACATATTGGGCTAAGGTTGCAATTAACCACTTAACAGATGCTCAGAGGGTACTTTAGGTGGAAGACAGCAGCAAAGAAGCTGGTGAAGGTCTCTGGGCGGTATAATTCTACCCCTGACCACGCACACCATTGTAGCCCTACAGAACCTTGACCTGTACCAGAGATCTGCATCATGGCACTGCACTGACTTCCACTGCTTTTCAAGAGGCTCTTTGGGGGACTGAGATTAATATGCGTTGAAAAATAAAATGCTCTTACCATATTTATGTCTGACCTTTGCACAGTTAAATAAAAATATTTCCGCACAGGGAGTTTTTGGCTTCATGTCAGGTATGCAGGAGAAAAAAAAAAAAAAAAAAAAACCAAGTCCTCCCAGCGTAAGGAGAAAGGGGTGCTTGTAAGTGAACCTTGAGTGGTGATTTTAGTCAGGTTTCTCTTCCCCTGCTCCCCTCTGCATTTGGTGTTCTGCCTTGGGGCAGAATAACTGATAGAAAATTACATCTATAAGAGAGTTGAATATCACTTTAAAATGCCAATAAGACATGCTTGCTTTAAAATGCCAATAGAATCTTTATTTTATTTTATTTTATTTTGCTCTGGAATGCTTTATATACCAAAGCTCTGTGGCAGAGCTGGATGAGTGGGAGGAAATCCGACTTGTAAAAAGTTAATCTTGAACAAAGAATACACTAAAAGCTTCATGTTGTCTGATGTACCGAAAGCTTTTTTAGGGACAAAGCTGAATCAGTTTCCATGAAGTCTGTGGACAACACAAATGCAAAAGACTTTCCCCACTTTCTTCCCTCCACAAAGGTTCTTCATAGTCTATTTATTTCTTCATCCTTTTGCCAAATTGCCCAAGGGAGGCGGTGCCTGGTAGCAAGAGACCTTCATTCCCTTTGTGAACTTTGCACAGGCTTATGAGCTAAACCTGATCAACCCCAGTAGCTTGGTGGTTCCCTTTTCCTCTGTCCAGTCTTTCACCCATGAATTTGGTGGGGGCTCTATTGTCACTTTTTTCTGAGGATGGTTTTAGAAAAGAATAAGCAATGAGTGAAGGTAGCCATGTATGGAAGCCAAGAGGAAAGAGAAAAATAAAAGTCCAGGAAACAGATTGTTGATCTGAGAGAATGTAGCTCTGAGAAGGACCAGAAGGATGGGCTGGTGTTTTATGGAGCATTAAGGAATCTAGTCCCACTGGCTGACTGGGTAGAATTTTGCCCCTGTCCAGTTTGCCTTCCTAACCTCGGATATGTGCAAATCATATGGCCTGAGCACAGTGAGTAGAAGCCAGGGAGTTGCCCAGAGTGAGTGTACTGTAAAGAGATGGGGTGAAAAAAAAAAAAAAAAAAAAGAAAAAGAAATACCTATCAGTGTGAGGAGCAAAAGTATTCTCATTTGAATAGAAAAACTTTCAACTTGTTTTACTATTAGAAAAAGACAAATAAGAAAAGTACATTTTAGTTTAACTTTCTTTTCCTTCTTTTTCGTTTTTCCTTTCTCTTCCCCTTTCCCTTTCCTTCCCTCCCTACTTTTCTCCTTTTTAAGATTTCATTCATTATTTCCAGAGAGAAAGGAGGGGAGAAAGGCAGAGAGGGAGAGAGACATCAATGTATGGTTGCCTTTCACCTGCCTCCAGCCATGAACCTGGCTTGCAACCTGGTTATGTGCCGTGGCTGGGGAATTGAACCAGCAACCTTTGGGTTTGCAGGACAGTGCCTTATCCACTGTGCTACCAGCCAGGTGTCTTTTCTTTTTTAAAGTAATAGAACAAATATTATACTTTTCCTGGTAGAGAAGGAAATTGAATATATTTGATCTTTAGAAATTCAACTCATTATCTAGTTCTAATGAGAACTTACTCTTTCAAAACATGGAAGTTTGGGTGATCCAATTTTGTCAGTATTTCATGTTTCAATGTATGTGTATCATTGTTTTCCCAACAGAGTCATCATAGAATGCTTAAATTGAAAATATATTTGAGTTGTAGAATATCCCTGGGACCATTTGGTGAGATCTGAGAACAAAAGATAATGGGATGAGATAAGCACTTCCCTTGAATTGATTTACATAAACAGTTGAATTAGCTATTCCGTCATGAGAATGGAAGCTGTAGCCATAAAACATCATTCTAGTAGGAGCCTGAAGGATCGTTTGACATATTACTACCATTAATAAGTTGTCCAGCTTTTTGGGTTGTTAGACAAGGTGAAAATTATTTAATTTGAAAAATACCCATTTTCTGTGGGTGGTTGTTGACTAAATTAAATATGGTTTGTTTTGGAAGTAGTCTTCTTCATCATTAAAATAATTCACATTGCCAACACACCTTTAACAGATTAAATTGAACATATGTTGGGCTATTAAATAGGAGGAATTACTTCGTAGCCTAGAAATAGAGATTCTTCTGCTTTTTCTTTTCTTTTCAAACTTGAGTGTTTTCTCAGGATATGAGGGTGACCTGGCTGCAACATCTGTCACTCCATTGATTTCCAGGGTTAATTTGGCTGATTTAACTGGCTAGGTGGGCATTCCGTCCCTCCCTCAATCCATGTGCATCCCTCCCAAAGCTGCACACCTGATCAAGAGGACAACTTTCCCCACTTGGTCAAGAGAACAGCCTTTCCCACCAGAAAAGAGGACCATTCTTTGGTCTCAGGTACATGAGCAGCTGTTCTCCCTGCTGGAACCTTCAAATAAGCTCTCAAGGTGAAATGTGAGTGTCTTCCTGGAAGGAATGACTCTGCCACATTAGATCAGCATCCTTACATTATTGTTCCTCAGCTTGTCCAGAGGCAAATTGAAGAAGAGTCTAAGAGAATTTATTGCCTCTAGTTTGGGGAATTGAATAAATACATTAAATGTGGAAAGTTAGTCACCAGGATAATAGGATAGAAAGGGCATTTATCTACATTCTGTTAAAAATTACTGCAGGAATACCATGGAGATACTGTGGCTTCAGTTCCAGACCACTGAAATTAGGAAAATGCTGAAATAAAGCAAGTCACACAAATTTTTGGTTTCCCAGTGCATACAAAAATTATGTTTTCACTTTACTATAGTCTGTTAAGTATGCAATAGTGGTATATCTATCTAATATCTGCTGTTTCTTAATATCTTAATAAAAATATGCTTTAGCTCGGGCTGGTGGCATGGTGGATAAGGTGCTGGCCTGTGAACCCAAAGGTCGCTGGTTTGCTTCCCAGCCAGGGCACATAGCCAGGTTGCAAGCCAGGTCTCCAGTTGGGTCCGTAGCTGGAGGCAGATGCAAGGTAACTGTACATTGATGTCTCTCTGCTTCTCTGCCTTCCCCTCTCTCTAAAACTAATAAATAAAATCTTTAAAAATATATGCTTTACTGTTTAAAAAATATAACCATTTATCTGAGCCTTCAGTGAAGTGTAATCTTTTTGCTAGTTGGGGGTCCTGACAATGTTGATGGTGACTAATCAGGCTGGCGGGTGATGAAGACTGAGGTGGCTACAGCAATTTTTAAAAATAGGACAACAGTGATGTTTGCCACATCAGCTGAATCTTCCTTTCATAGATAATTTCTTTGTATCATGCAATGTTTGATAGCATTTTACCCACAGTAGAACTTCTTCCAAATTAAAGCCAATCAATCCTCTCTAAACCCTGCTTTATCAACTAAGTTTATATAATTTTCTAAATCCTTTTTTGTCATTTTAATACTTATCCCTGCATTCTCACCAGAAGTAGATCACATCTCAAGAAACCACCTTCTTTGTTCATCCCTAAGGCACAACTCAACTCTTAAAGTTTTATCATAAAATTGCCACAATTTAGTCACATCTGGAAGCTCCATTTCTAATTCTAGTTCTCTTGCTACTTCCACAACATCTGCAGTTATTTCTCCATTGAAATGTTGATCCCCCAAAGTCATCCATGGAGGTTGAAATCCACTTCTTCCAAACTCCTGTCAATGTTGATGTTTTGACCTCTTCCCATAAATCACCAATGTTCTTAATGGCATCCAGAATAGTGAATACTTGTCAGAAGGTTTTCAATTTACTTTGCTCAGATCCATCAGAGAAATCACTATTTATGGCAGCTATAGCTGTATGGAATGTATTTCTTTCTTTAAAAAAGAAAATGTATTTCTTATGGAATGTACTTCTTTTTTTTTCTTTTTCTTTAACTTTTTAAAAATATATTTTTAAAGATTTTATTTATTATTTTTAGAGAGAGGGGAAGGGAGAGAGGCAGAGAGGGGGAGAGACATCAATGTATGGTTGCCTTTCACCTGCCCCCAGCTACGGGCCTGGCTGGAGACCTGGCTTGCAACTTGCTTATGTGCCCTGGCTGGGAATCAAACCAGCGGCCTTGGAGTTCATAGGCCAGCACCTTATCCACTGTGCCACCAGCCAGGGCTGGAATGTATTTCTTAAAGAACAAGATTTTAAAGTCAGAAATACTCCTTGATTTATGGGATGAGGAATGGGTGTTGTGTTAACAAGCATAAAAATTATATTAATCTCATTGTATATCTCCATCAGAGATCTTGGGTGGCCATTGCATTGACATAATATTTTGAAACCACCTTATTGAATCCATTTTGAATTTGGTATTGTGTGTGGTGTATTCTGCAGTATCTGTCCAATTTTCTCAATACCATTTATTGAAGAAACTACTTTTAGTTCATTGTATGTGCTTGCTTACTCTGTCGAATATTAACTGAGTAAAAAGGTGTGGGTTTATTTATGGGCTTTCTATTCTGTTCCATTGATCTATGTGTCTATTTTTATGCCAGTACCATGCTGATTTGATTACTATGGTCTTGTAATATAGTTTGTTATCAGGTAGTATGATACCTCCAACTTTGTTCACCATTTTCAGGATTGTTGGTTCTATGTGGAGCCTTTGGTGGTTCCATATAAATTTTTGAAATATTTGTTCTAGTTCTGTGAAATAAGTCATTGGAATCTTGATAGGAATTTCATTGAATCTATACATTGGTTTGGATAGTATGGACATTTTAATGATGTTAATTCTTCCTATCAGTAAACATGGTTTATGCTTCCATTTATTTGTATCTTCTTCTATTTCTTTCTTCATTGTCATATAATTTTCTGAGTTTATGTCTTTTATAAATTTGGTTAAATTTATTTCTAGGCATTTTATTCTTTTTGTAGCTATTGTTTATGAGATTATTTTCATCTCCTTTCTGTTCATTATTGGCATATGAAAATGCAACTGGTTTCTGGATATTAATTTTGTATCCTGCCACTTTTCTGAATTCATTTATTAGTTCTAGTAGTTTTTTTGTGGACTTTCAGAGTTTTCTGTACTGTATCATGCCATTTGCAAATAATGACAGTTTTACTTCTTCCTTTTCAATTTGATGACCTTTATTTCTTCTTACTGTTTGATGGCTGTGGCTAGGACTTCCAGTACTATGTTGAATAAGAGAGGTGAAAGCAGGCACCTCTGACATGCTCCTAATCTTAAGGGCAATGCTTGTAGTTTTTGCCTGTTGAGTATGATGATAGCAGTGGGCTTGTCATATATGACCTTTATTATGTTTAGATGTGTTCTCTCTATTCCCACTTTGCTGAGAGTTTTTATCATAAATAGCTCCTGGATTTTATCAAATGTTTTTTCTGCACTAGTTGATATGATCATATGGTTTTTATCCTTCATTTTGTTTATGTGGTGAATCACATTTATTGATTTACAAATGTTATGTCAACCTGGCATTCCAGAATCAATCCCACTTGATGTTAGACCCAAAACCATATAAATTGTAGAAAATTATATAAGCAGCAAAATTTCAGATGTTGCTCATAGCAATATTTTACCAGTTATATCTCCTCAGGCAAGGGAAACAAAAGAAAAAACAATAAATTGGGCTACATCAAACCAAAAAGGTTTTGCACAGCAAACAAAAACATCAAAAATAAGACAACCCGCAGAATGAGAGAACATATTTGCTGATATATCTGATAAGGGGTTAATATCCAAAGTGTATAAACAACTTACAAAACTCAACACCAAAAAAACAACCCAGTTAAAAAATGTGCAAAGGACCTGAATAGACACTTCTTCAAAGAGGACATACAGATGGCCAATATACATGTGAAAAGATGCTCAATGTCACTAATTATCAGAGAAATACAAATCAAAAATGTAATAAGTTATCATCTCACACCTATCAGAATGGCTATCATCAATAAATCAACAAACAGCAAGTGCTGGTAAGGATGTGGAGAAAGGGGATACCTTTTGCACTGTTGGTGGGAATGCAGATTGGTGTAACCACTGTGGAAAGCACTATAGAAACACCTCAAAAAATTAAAATTTGATCTGTTTTTTGACCCAGCTCTCCCACTTCTTGGAATATATCCAAAGGAACCCAAAACACTAATTTGAAAGCACCCTTACATTCATTGCAGTGTTACTTATAATCGCCAAGATATGGAAGCAGCCAGTGTGTTCCTTAGTAGATAGTGGATAAAATAACTATGGGACTTTTCACAATGAAATACTATCCTGCCATAAAAAAGAAGAAAGCTTTACCATTTGTGGCAGCAGGGATGGACTTGGAGAACATTATGCTGAGTGAAATAAGCCAGTCAGAGAAAGACAAATACCATATGATTTCACTCATATGTGGAATCTAATGAAAAAAACTGAACTAATAAGAAAAGTGGGGAAACTCATAGGTAGAGAGCAGGATGATAGCTGGGATGGGGAGTTAGGGGGTGGAGGCATTGAACAAAAAGGAAAAAGGACTCATGGACATGGACAACAATGTGGGGATTGCTGAGGGGAGAGAGGTATAAGGGGACGAAATGATAATGGAAAAAATACAATGAAGATGAAATCAAACAAATGAATTTTTTCTTTTTGAGCTGTAGGTCTCAACAGGGGACTTGTAAATAGATATGGTGTCATCCAGACTTTGCTGTTTTATTTATAAAGCACAGGCAGAGTGTATGTGGCATAATTATTCAGGGTCCTACGATTTTTCAAGTGGTAAGTGTGTATTGGCTTCAGATTGAAGTAGTCAGCTGCCTTAGCCCCTAATGGGAGAGTCAGCCTAGACTTTGAAGCAGCCACTAAACTCTTTCTAGCTATAAAATTTCTTCTAGTGCAAAACTGTTTTATCTGCATTGAAAATCTGTTGTTTAGTATTAATTATATTAGCACGTTATCTGTTGGACAACTTGCTGCAGCTTCTACATCAGCACTTGCTGCTTCACCTTTTACTTTATGTCATGGTGATGGATATTTTCCTTTCTCATGAACCAACCTCTTCTTCAAAATTGTCTTCTGCAGCTTACTCACCTATCTCAACTTTTAAAGAATTCAAGAGTCAGGGTTTTGCCCTGGATTAGGTTAATGTTATGGCTGGTCTTCTACTCAGACCACTAACTCTTTCTCCATATCAGCAATAAGACTGTTTCGCTTTCTTTTTTCCTTTCTTTCTGAAAAAAAATTTTAAAAGATTTTATTATTTCCAGAGAGAGAGGAAGAGAGAGAGGTAGGGAGGGAGAGAAACAACAATGTATGGTTGCCTTTCACCTGCCTCCAGCTAAGGACCTGGCTGGAGACCTGGCTTGCAACCTGGTTATGTGCCCTGGCTGGGAATCAAACCAGCAACCTTTGGGGTTTGCAGGCCAGCACCTTTTCCATTGTGCTACCAGCCAGGGCCTTGTTTTGCTTTCTTATCATTCATTGGTATAGCAATTTTAATTTTTCTCAGGAATTTTTCCATTGCATTAAAAGCTTGGCTGGCACAAGAGCGTAATTTTCCACCTGTCTCAGCTTTTGACTTGCCTTCCTCATAAGCATAATCATTTCTAGCTTTTTATTTAAAGTGAGAGACATGTGACTTTTCCTTTCTCTCGAATACTTAGAAGCTATTGTATGGGTGATAAATGGCCTATCTTTAAGATTGTTCTTTCTTATAGAATAAAGAGGCCTAAAGAGAGGAACAGAGATAGGGGAGTGACCAGTGAGTTGAACAGTCAAAACATGCACAACATTTATCAGTTAAGTGTGCCATCTTATTTGGGTGAGGTTTGTGGTGCCCCAAAATAATTACTATAGTAACATTAAAGATCACTGATCACCAATCATCATGAAAAATATAATGATAATAAAAAGCTTGAAATATTGAGAGAATTACCAAAATGTGATATAAAATGAGCAAATGCTGTTGGGAAAATGGAGCCAGTAGACATGCTTGATGCAGGGTGGCCACAGACCTTCCCTGTGTAGAATACACAATGTTTATGAAGTACATACAGTAAAGTGCCATCCACAAGGTCTGCTTGTACTCATTTCAAACATTCTTGAGTGTATCATTCTGTTTGGCTGCTTCTATACTTGGGTTAATTCACCATTTTTTTGTTGTTTATTTTGTATCATCTCTAAATGTATATACTAAATGAGTTTGGTTTTAGTTACCACCTTAATTTCACCGTTGTTCAGTACTAACCTAATGTCAGAAGGTATATATTCTTGATTAAAACAATAAAACACTGTGAGGATTGACTTTCACACAAAGACCTTTATTATTCATTGAACAACACCTGGCTTTGTTAGCACATAACTGCTTCATCAGTATGGATTTCAGTGCACATTTCATAATCTACATCATGACTCATAATGCAATTGCTAGTTTAAAAAAAATCTTTGATAGTATGGGCTTTTGATAGTAAATTTTTAAAAATGTTTGTTTGCCAAGTATTTCTTTCCTATATTCACCACACCTATACCAAGAACTATTGTATGATATGAATATTAGTGGTTCTTTCCAAGTATAAAGTGAGATATCTAGTAAAATGATTTTCAAAATTTAAAACAAGTGATATTATATGATATACTGAAATCATTTAATATAAGAATCTTCCAATATTCCAATCTGCTTTCTCTCAGACCAGGATATTTTTCATTTAATTAGTGGGTGGTTTTGCCTTTCATGTTTGTATGGGCAGCACAACTCTGGATAGTGCTCTAGTTTTGATTTTTTTCTTTCTCTCTTTTTTAATTGATGTCATAAATTTCCCTTTAGAAAGCTATATTTAGGATTTGTTATGTGAAAAGTTCACTGTGTTCTGCTAGGAAAATCTGCATGATTTCATTCTTCCAAAAGAGTTTTATGATGCTAGGTACTGGTTACTTATGAGGGTGCTGAGTGATATATACACAGTCCCTACCTTTGGAGAAGATTTTATATACATGAAAAATACTGCATTTTTATAATGAACTCATTTGCTTAAAAAAAATGATAAAGGTTTATTTTATTTCCCTCTGGTAAAGGGTGTTGTTACAGTTACCCTTTGCATTTACTTCTGCACTGTGACTTTCTTGGATTCTTCTGAGTGAGACAATCTGTAATAATATGGCCCAGTTTTTCTCAGAATGGTTCATGGGAGCTCCCAAATCTCTTTTAACTAAAATAAAGTAGCAATATTGCTATTCCAGCTTGACCCTGAATGAGTTCAAAACATGTTAAAATATGCTGCTCTGGCATATTGGCCATTTGAATTAAAAGCATTTGAAAAACAGAAGATAAAAGAAAAGTTCTTTTGACTTTCCCTCTTTTTCTTAAAAGCAGGAGATGAAATTTCTATATGAAAGCTGCCCTCCCTACACTAGAAGGCAAGTTATATTCTTATCATCCAGAATGAGAAGTTTGCGACAGAGAGTTCTATAAAAACAGACCTTGTTAAAATCACTCTTAGCCTGTTTAGCCTTTTCACATTGTTTAGTCAGTTTTTCCACAATTGTATCTCTTTGTTAACCTAATATAAAAGCAGGTAGGTTTTGCTATTTCTTTTTAAAAAGAATTATGAATTAATCGGGGGTGACATTGGTTAATAAAATTACATAATTTCAGATGTACAACTCTGTAATGCGTTATCTGTATATTGCGTATTCACCACCCCAAGTCAAGTCTCATTCTACCACCCTTTATCCCTTTACCCTCTTCCACCTCCCCCACCTCCCTTTGCCTCTGCTAATCATAATACTGTAACTTGTTTTTTTCTTCTTTTAATCCTTTCAGTGTTTTCACCCATCCCCCAATCTCCTTCCCCTCTGAAAGCTGTTTCTTTGGACCTTTGTTCCTTATGAAGTCTCCTCCTCTATCAAGTAAAGCTTATGTTAAGTGCTCATACATTTTTGGCCTATTGGTCTGGTTTAACTTAATTCTCAGTTCTACCTGAAGCAAGGTAAAAGTTTGCCTCCTTTATTGTCCCAACTTTACTGTGGGAAGATCGAGTACAAAATGTACGAAAGTGTCATAAGCCCTGGATCAGGAACTTGAGTTAGTCCAAAAACCAATTTGATTACTATTACCCTTATATTTATAATGACTATAGCCATACTTACGTTGGATGGTAGCCATAAGCCTCAGCTGTGAAGTAAATTTCTCCCACTCCTGCCACACACATGTTCTAAGAGGGTTGGCTTGCTGAAAAAAGCTAAGCTAATATGGAATTGCATTTCATCCTGTGAATATATTTATTTGTCTTTATTTTACCAAGAATTCCATGAGAAAGCTCCAAAAGTCAATATCATGGGACATTTTATTTTGGTTTATGACACTAACGTTACCAATGAAAAGATGTAATTGCTTAAATAAATTGAAATTCGAGTAGTAAGAGCTTTTGGCTGATGAGAACAGTTGGTTTTAGTTGGTGTAAGAAGGCAGTATGTTTTTAGCTGAAGAGGACATTAGAGAGTATAGTATTTAACTCACTTATTTTACAAATAAGGAAAGAAAAGCCAGAGATATTTATTGACTTACTGGTCCTAAAACAGTCATTCTTGGGTGCCAGTTTAACTCTGTATTCTTCATTTGTAGCTGTCATGGGAGGCCTGCCTAGGAAAAAAATTAAGGATGCTATAATTTGTACTCTCTCTGAATGATTAGAGAAATCAAAATTGCCAAGTGAATACATGAAATACACTTCTGAATTTAGTAAAGTCTATTTATCTTTTCAGTTATTTATCACTTTTTGTGGAAGAGACATTTAATTCTTATCACGTATTCACATGTTCCCTAACACTTTCCGGCCCCACTGCAGATGGGAAGGACCAAACCATGGGTTTGGCCAGTGGTTCAGGAGGAAGGAACATGCATTACCTCTGGCGAAGGTGGTGCAAAGCCTCAAGGAACAGTACAGTTCACTTCCCCTCTGTGGAGATGTGGAAGGCAGGTGTAGTTTCATGGTGTAAACAGACTGTCACTACTGCTTGGAGTGTGCTTCCCCAGAGAGCCACCAGACTCATGTGAATGTTGCAGAAGTGAGAAATAAGCCACTGAAGTCTCAGGTTTGGATATTACTACTGCAACCCTACCCTAACCTGACCTAAGAAATTTTATTGTTTCTTATTAAAAAATTATATTAATTCACTGGAGAAAAGTTGAAAAATATGCAAGATACCCACAACCTCACCAATGAGAAATTGTCACTTAAAAATATTGGTGCATATTTGATCATAAATATATTCAATATAATATATGTATATTCTATACATATAGTATAAAACAGTATTACAAAGTATTACATATTTTATAATTGTGATACTAATAAATAAAAGCCTCACATGAATATCTCATTGTAAACTTACAAAAGCCCTGTAAGTTTGGAAGTTCTTTAACTCTGTTTTACAGATGAGGAAGCAACTTTAGAAAAGTTGAAAAACGTCCTAGAGGATACATAAACAGAAAATGATACAGCCTAAATTGGAATTTATATATCTAGTTCTGAACTGGTTTTAGTTACAAAACTTTATTGGTTCTAAACTAGGATCACATATACATATAATTTCAATCTTTTAAAAAAATTTCAACAATATATCATAAATGTTTATAATGGCATTATTTACTTTTTTACAACATTTAAAAATATCTTTTAATGCCATACTGTTACATAATTAATTTGCCAACATTCTATAATTGGATTCTTGAAGTGTGTGTGTGTGTGTGTATGTATGTATGTGTGATTTTAAACAATGAAGCTAAGGACATATTGAAACTGAACATTTGCGTACACATATAATAGTTTTCTTAGGGTAAACTCTGATATGTTAGATTTCAGAATCAAAAGATATACGTGTCTATGTGATTTTCTTTATTGTCAAATGCCCTGCACAAAGGTTCTTATCAATTCAAATTCTATCAGTCCTATATAAGAGTACAAGTTTGCCAAAAATCTTACCAACATGTTGGATTTTTCACTTAAACTTGCATTTCTTTGATTATTTTGTGAAGTTGAATATTTTCCTAATGCTAATAAGCTATTTGTAGAGCTTCTTAATTAATTTTGTATATATGTTCTTTACCCACTTTTAGAGGTTAAGATATATTATGAAAATAATTGTTCATATGTTATGCCATTATAGCAAGCTACACTAGCCTTTGAAGCCACAATATGTATCAAGTTTCTGACAGTTATATAAAACACTTAGCTTTTGAATTTGTGGAATTTTGATCTTTTAATTTATATTTGTGGAAATTGCAAAATGACTAGGTTATGTTTGACAAAGATTTATACTACCAAATACTCTTTAGTTACATTTTTTTGACCAAAAATATGTGTCGGCTATAATTCATGGCTTGCTTCAATTAGGAAACACAGGTGATACCTGTGTGAAGTACCTTGAAGAGCGTTTTACAGCAACAGTAGAGATGGTACCTCTAAACTTGGTTTTACAGTTTGGACAATACTACTTTAAATTTTAAGCCATGCTTCCCATGTATCATATTTCTCTTAATTATAAAAGTGTCTAAATGGTTTAGTGAAAGTGGGAAGTTTGGGGTAAGTGAAGGATATAACCAAACATTAAATTTTGGGAGGAACAGTCAGTAGATAAGTAATAGATAATATTTACATAGTTATGTATTATTTACACTTCTCTCAATGATACTGTCTTTTTTAACTCAGTCCTCCATCTTTATATATGTATGTGTATAACACACATTGAAAAAGAGTAGCTGTAGTTAATAATTACCTCTCTTTATTTAGCAAAAATAAAAGAACTTTTAGCTATGGTTATGCAAAAGACTAGAGCTTTAAAAATAAACATGTCATTTTAAAGTCAGTATAAAATATGTAATAGGATGTAGGCAGCTAGACCTACAATTCTGGAAATAATGACGACTCTCACTGATTAACAGTAAATCTCAGGTATCAACATGGCTTCATGTGCTGAACAAAATGCATACCTGGCTTTTAGAACACATCTATCCAAACAGAATGCATGCTATTTTAGTATATCGAGAAGAGGGTTGTTCTTTCCTTTCTTAATTTTCAGCTCCACTGAGATATAATTGACACATAACATTGTGTAAGTTCAAGGTGTGCAACGTGACGATTTGATACGCTTTTGTACTGTGAAATAATTACCACAGTGGGGTTGGTTAGCACCCCATCACTTTGCATAAGTACTGTTTCTTTTTTAAGGTAAAGACATTTAACATGTTAAATAGCAACTTTCATATATTAATACAATATTATTAACCATGGTGACTGTGCTGTATATTGGATTCTTAGAACTTATTTATCTCATAACTGGAAGTCTGTACCTTTAACCAGCATCTTTCTATTTCTTCTATCCCAGAAGCCCTGGTACCATTTTGCACTCTGTTTCTGTGAATTTGGCTTTTTAAATTCCACATTCATATGTTATCTATCATACAGCATTTGTCTTTGTATAACTGAATTCTTTCACTTGGCATAATACTCTTTAGGTCCATCCAGATTATTACAAATGGCAAGATTTCCTTTTTCTCTTGGCTAAATATTAATATTTCATTGTATATATGTAGATATACATATGTATATATCCAAGAGATAGAAGTAGCCTTTTTGTCCATGAAAGGATGACAAGGGTTTCCTCTGAATCACATCTTCACTAGTATTGGTTATTTCTTGTTTTTTCTTTTTTAATTAAAAAATTTTTTTATCATAGCCATTCTAGTAGATGTGAAGTGATATCTCATTGTAGTTTTGATTTGCATTTCCCTGATGACTAGTGATGTTGATAACGCTTTCACATTCCTGTTGGCCATGTTTTCTTTAGAAAAAGGTCTATTCAGTTTCTTTATTTTTTAATTGGATTTTAATTTTTTGCTTTCAAATTATATGAATTCTTTATGTATTATCCCCTCATCTGGTATGTAATATTTTATCCCAGTGTTTGGGTTGCTTTTCACTGTGTTGTTTATTTTTCTGTTTAGAAGCATTTTAATTTCATGTAGTCCCACTTATTTTTGCTTTTGTTGCTTGTGCTTTTGGTTTCATATCTAAAAAAATCTTTGCCAGTATTAACGTCAAGAAGTTTTTTAAGTATGTATTCCTATAGGAATTTTATGCTTTCAGGTCTTATGTGTTTTTTTTAAAGATTTTATTTAGTTTTTTTCCAGAAAGGGAAAAGGAGAGAGGCAAAGAGGAAGAGAAACATCAGTGTATGGTTGCCTTTCACCTGCCTCCAGCTACGGACCTGGTTGGAGACCTGGCTTGCAACCTGGTTATGTGCCCTGGCTGGGAATTGAACCGGGACCTTTGCGTTCGCAGGCCAGCACCTATCCACTGAGCCACCAGCCAGGGCTTATGTTTGTTTTTAAAAAACAAAAAATTAGTTTAATTTTTATAAATGGTGTAAAATAAGGGTCCACTTTCAATCTTTTGCATAGGATTATCTAGTTATCCTAACATCATTTATTATGTGATCATTCTTTCCCCATGAAGTATTCTAGGCTCCTTGTCAAATATTAGTATATACAAGAATTTATTTCTGGACTGATTTTGTTCCATTAGTCTCTGTGTGTGTTTTTATGCCAGTACCACACGGTTTTGATTTAATAACCTTTTTAGTATAGTTTGAAATTCAGAAAGTGTGATGCCTTCAAGTTTCTGTTTTTCTTTTTAGGATTGCTTTGGCTTGTGGTTACATACAAATTTCAGGATTATATTATTTCTATGAAAAGATGATATTGGAATTTTTTTTGTGGCATTTGTTTTTATTTGAAAACCCATTTGATATGCACTTCTCTAACCCAGAGACTGGTTAACCTCCAGGAGTCCCACAGCTTTCATTTCATCTTTTGTCCCCTTCCCAAAGTGGAGAACAGGAGATGGGGGTGGCGTCACACAGTCTCTGAATGTACCCTCCTGCACCCCTGAGGGTTCACAAGGCCAGCCTTTTACCACAGGACACCTCAGGGCACACCAGAGGACTCTCTAGGCTGGAGGCATTCTTGTTTGTATGACTTCAAGAGGGAACCATGAGGCTTTCTTTGACTCCAAGGCCTAGTCCATTACTCTGGTTAAGAGGAGGGGAGGATCCAGGAGAAGGTGGCCAAGGGCTAAGGGAGGCAAACACATTTGAGATACCCCTTGGAGTCTGGAAGGCACCTGGATTTCCTGGGAAGGGAGGGCTTGGGGTACTATGGTCATTTTAACAATAATAATTCTTTTAATCCATGAGCACAGAGTATCTTTTCATTTATTTGCACCTTCTTCCATTTCTTTCATTGAACTGTTGTAGCTTTCAGTGCACAAACCTTTCACTTCCTTTGTTAAATTTGTATCTAAGTATTTTACTGGTTTTGATGCTGTTGTGCATGGGACTTTTTAAAATTTCTTTTTTGGAGGGAGATATTTTGTTAGTGTGATTGCCCTATAGAGCTTTCTTTATAAGTTAAAAGCTTCTTTTACCTTGCTGTTTTTAAGATGCTCTATTTGTTTTTGATTTTTGAAGTCATATTATAATGCGTTTTGGAGAAGAACTCATTAGATTTAATTTGGTGACTTAAGAGCTGGCAGATTTGGGCTGAGTTTCCTTGTGTACCTGGTAGCCATCTGCCAAAGATTGCTTTTGCTATCATTAAAAGTGCACACAGAGAGGAAGCCATAGGGTTGGGGTATCAGTGCTTGTGGGCCAGGTGGGGGAGATCTCTGTGTGAGGTATTTCTAGTGGTTTATGAGCAGAGTTCTTAGAGGAGTCTTCAATGCAGTTAGAAGGATTTGTGTTCCTTTAATGTGCTCTGAGTGTCTTACCTGTTGTGCTCACAGGCTCTTCCTCTTCCTGATTCCCTGTCACATGGTTGATAATTCTGTCCTCTGGATGGGACAAGAGAGAAATAGAGCTCTCCCATACACTGTGACTTTCTCCCTTGGGAGAAATCACAGGTGGAAAAGATCTCTCTGGGATTAAGATGTACCACCTGGAGGAGGGGTGATGTGGGTAAAGTCAGATTGTTCCTCTACCCTCTCAAGTGCACGCAGCTCATACTCTTTCTCCTGGGTTGTGCAGGAACTTCTCCACCAGAACCCTGGACTTTCAAAAAGGCTCTTTGCCTGTGGGTTATTATCTAAAATAGTGTTCTCTGTGGGCTCCCTGACCATTATAGAGACTGGTTCTGGTTCATAGGCCCTGTGTTGTCCATAGCCAGGACCAATGTCTGTATATGCCAAGTACCCAACACATGGGTGGGCGAGACACTTCCCAGGTCCTTTGGCACACAGTGATGCATCTGGTAGCTCCCATAAATGTCCTTTTGTGTGTGTGTGGATCGATGCCAAATCATTGTTGAGGGGTGGATGCAAATTAGGGATGTATTATTCAGCCATGTTGCTAAGTTCACTACAAAAGCTGTTCGTGATTACATCCTCAGTTGGAGTGATCCTGAATGTCAATGTTGTAAAGAAAACATATTTAAGTGGAAATTTAGATCAAAATTAAATTTAGTTGAACACATCATTGGTGTATATATATATATATATAGTGGCCAAAAGATATTTAGAAATCCTCCTGGTATATTAAGTCTGGTTAATTTAAAGACTTTCAAATTAAATTCAACTCAAAAAAGGAAGAAAAAATGGTGATCTTTTGAGATTATAATGTAGATAAGGCTTTAAAACCATACCAGCCATCTAGTATATAACATTTATAAATATTATTCTTTTATTATCATTGCACTAAAGCATCATCCCTTTTTAAAAATAAAAACACAAAAATAGGTTCTAGTTAGAATGAAGCTTCTAAGATAATCCCATTCATTGAAATGTCTGCATTAAATTTATAAATGATGAGTCCATATTTTATGGTATATTTTTAGTTATAATTACCCTTGCAGCATGGTTCTGGCTATAAGTGAAGCACTCTTTTTTCTAAAGAGTTACTGTTGATTTAGATATATAACCTCTCAAAGGAAAAGAAATTGATATTGAAATATGAAAGTTAGGCCTTGGTCTTTTGCATGTTTTAAAAGAAATTCAAAGCTGTAGCTTTTCAAGATGATATATCAATTCAGTTTAACATAGGACAATTAAATTAGTAACTTTTAAAGATAGATATAATGGACTTTATTTGAGATGAACAAGTTGTGATGCTTATGCACTGATGTCTTGAAGAGCTAAGAGCCTGCGATTTTTGGAAGTAAGGTTTAGTGCAAAATGTCAAGGAAAATTAGAACTTAAAGAAAGAAAGGATAGAGATTTCTATCAGATATATTTAGATAAATTACCTGTTGTAAATACTTGAAAAGCAAGAATCAGGAAAAAAATATAGGAAAAGCAGAATGGAGAGGAAAGACCACAGTCTATACATATCAACAACTAAAAGGAGCTGATGGCAGAGCTCAAGGAACATGAATGGAGGTGACTGTTTAGCTATTATTTTAATAAATTGTTATAGAGTGCCAAATATGCATTCGGTGAGAGGACTTGTGCAGCTGATAAAGTGAAAGTCATGTTGTCTTCTTAGAGAATCTCATAATCTAGTGAGTAAAACAAAAATAAATAAATTTCACAGTGATAAGAGCTATGGTAGAAATACCTATCAACTGCAACAGAAATGCAGAGAAAGCACACCTAACTGCCAGGAGATAAAGTCTTTTCATGTTGGTGAAAGCTAAGGTGAAAGAACCAGGAGAATGTGATTAATTAAAAAATAATGTGAATGAAGCCCTGGCTGGTAGCACAGTGGTTAAGGCGCCGGCCTGCAAACCCAAAGGTCGCAGGTTCAATTCCCCAGCCAGGGCACATAACCAGGTTGCAAACCAGGTCTCCAGTTAGGTCTGTGGCTGGAGGCAGGTGAAATGCAACCGTACACTGATGTCTGTCTCCCTCTCTGCCTCTCTCCCATTCCCTCTTTCTAAAAATAATGAAATAAAATTAAAAAAAAAACTGATTTAAAAAATAATAATAATAATAATAATGTGAATGGCTCTGGCTGGTAGCACAGTGGATAAGGCACCAGCTTGCAAACCCACAGGTCGCTGGTTCAATTCCCAGCCAGGGCACATAACTAGGTTGCAGGCCAGGTCTCCAGCCAGGTCCATAGCTGGAGGCAGGTGAAAGGCAACCATGCATTGATGTTTCTCTCCCTCTCTGCCTCTCTCCTTTCCCCTCTCTCTGAAAAATACATAAAGTATTTTAAAAAATAATGTGAAAGATGTTTTAAGGAAATTGGAAGAATATGGGCAGAACCAAGACATGCGCATGTAGAGAATCTTCCAGGCTCTATAGGCATCTCAACATGATGATAGCACAAATATATATAAGAAAGTGGTGAGAGAAGGCCATGCAAAATGCATTTCATGAATTGCATTAATATAATAGATTATATCCTGTAGGTAATAGGAAGACTTGGAATGCTTTTAGAGAATGATATGTGATTTATACTTTAGAAAAATCACTTGTGACAGTGTAGGTAATAGATTGGGGAGGGAGAAAAGGACAGATAGGAGGAAAGATAACTAGGAAATCCAGGTAAGGAGATATGAGGGTCTAACATAAGGCAAGGGCAGTGGAAATTGAGAAAGAAAATAAATTGTTAACTATATCAAAGTTAAGATTAACAAAATGTTTAAAAGGAGTGAATGTAGGGAAAGTGAAAAACCTAAGATAACCTTTAGATATCTTGGGTGGCTGATAGTATGATTGTATAAGTCTCCAAGATAGAGAATTATGATGTGAGAGCTGTAGAGGGGTCTTGTTATATTGTTTTTGCTGAGTTATGTTTGAAATGTTGTCTGAGGAGTGGTTTTTAGGCAGTGGTTTTTAGGTTTTATGGAGCAATTGATTATGATGCTAAGCTGGAGATGTAGGTAATTATCATGGGTATATGTCAGAACAACACGTGTGCTTTTATTGAATGAAAGAGAACTAAATATAGAATAATTACATTGCAGAAATGGGTTCAAGAAAAGGATGTCATGGATTTCAGTAAGTAGCCAGAGAGAGTGATGCTGGGGAAAATTAGAGAGCTAAATTTCTAGGAGAGGATGATCAACATTTTCCAATGTCACAAATAAAAACCAAAAAAAATGTCTGTTGGGCTTTATAGATGAGAGACCAAGATGACCAGGGGAAGAATGTTTTTAATGGAAATGTGGAGTCAACAGCAAGATTTTAATCAATGAATAGAAGTGGGAAAATTGGGACAGCAGTGTGGTTATATTCAAGACTTATTTGTGAATGGAAGACAGAGGAAGCCTTGTGGTTGTGGAGGATTTATTTTCTTAAAATGATATAGGTGGATAAAAGGTAATCTAGAGAAAGAAGAGAATGAAGGGGAAAAGGTTACTGGAGTGAAGTAATAGTTGAAATGGAATAAAATAAGATTCATAGGAGTTTAATAAAGTAGCGATGGACCAAGAGAAGGGGTTACTTCTTCTCTAAGGTATATAAGAAGGGATTTAAATGCTGTTATATTAGTGTTATAAGGGTTGTGGGGGGAGGTGGCAGAGATTGTAGTAATTCTCTATTCAAGTGATTGATACAATGCAATTTCAAGTTGCAGTCAAAGAGAAGCACTGTCCTGAGCAGAAATAGTCATAATTTCTTAATAAGTAGATGACCAAGAGGGGAATTGAAACTCTTCATCAAATATTGGGTTGGTCAAAAAGTTCATTTGATTTTTTATATAAGATAGCTCTAAGTAGCATTTAGTGTCTTTAACTTCACTTAAAGCAATTTTGTTAGTTTTATTTTTACAGCTATCATATCAGTGTGCATTAAAAATATTTTAATATTGAAGACAGAAGAAAATACACAAAAAGGTGGGTATATTATGCTTTCTTATTTCAAGAAAGGTGGGAATGCACCTGAAACACAAAAAAAGGAAAAATAAAGAGAAAGAAAGAAAGATTTGTACAGTATCCAAAGAAGGTGCTGTGACTGATCAAATATGTCAAAAGTGGTTTGCAAGTTTTGTGCTGGAGATTTCTTAACAGTGCTCCATGGTTGGGTAGACCAGTTGAAGTCTCCAGACATTGAGAACAATATGTTCTTCCACATGGAAGATAGCTGACATATTCAAAGTATCCAAGCCAATAAAGTTATTGTTGAAAATGAAAAATGCATCTTTTATTTTATGGGAAAAAATCATATGGACCTTTTAGCCAACCCAATAGAAATGGAACTAATAAGAATATTCCTTCTTAGATTAGAACAGAGAGCCAGGCTTGAAAATTCAAAATGGAGTAACCAAGATTATTGTCTCAGAAACATAATAGACACCACCACTTACTTAGCACTTCTTATGTGTCAGATATGCTCCTAAATGCTTTGCCAAAATGGCTTTTATTTTATTCCTCTTAACTACCCTATTTAATAGGAATTATTCTCTGTATTTTCCTGATGAGAAAGCTGAAGCTCAAATTCACACATCTACAAAGTAACATCAAAATCAACATTCTAAAACTCTGTGTCTCAAAAGCTTATACTTTTGAACAATAGTCTATTTTATTTGGGTAGGACTGCACACTACTACAAACTTTGGCCAAGCTAACTGGGTAATAGGATATTATCTATTTTAACTTCCAATTCATATAACTCTAATTTCTAATTTTTTTTCATATTCAGTCATAATTTCCTGTGACATTTCGTATAATAAACAGTGGAGGAGAAAATGCAAGAGACAGCCATGAACCAAGAAATTAAACTTTAATAGAGAAATCTCTCCTTTCTTAAAACCCAAGGGAAGTCAGTAGAATAATTGCTGAGCCCAGAGGACTTTGGTTGGCTATTGTCCTTGCAGACTCTTCCAGTTTTTTAATGGATCTCATTACTTGGAAATCTCACAATTCTGAATTCTTTCCCCCCCAAAAAAAAATCCTTATGATTCTCAAATTACTTCATTTGGCTAACTATTACCTATCATTTGTCTACTCTGATTTCTTTGCCAGAATAATGTGCTCTAGTTAGTTTTCCAGGAGACCCATTGCAGTGACATAAAATATGCAGTATATTTAAAAAATTTAAATAAGATTACACATTCCTACATATCCATAGATAATCCGTAGATTATCCATAGATAATAGGACACCAGTGGCAGTTTTTAAGTAAATTTAAATACTTATAAACATAGATGAGCAAAGTCACCAAATTACCTCAGACTGTGAATTCCTGAGTGATCTTGGCAATTTAAACATTTTTCTCCTAATGGGGGAAGGAATTAGTAAGTAGATGGCAATTATATACAGTCTTAATAGTTTTTAACTTTTGAACAAAAAGGGTTTTTGGTATTAATTCTTTTTAAGAAATTTAGCCTCAGGAAGAAACCCTAACCACAAATTATTTTTAAAGGTAAAACACATAGATGGTTGAATCAATCAGAACTATTACAGAACCCATGAAGTCAAGTCCCAGCATTTCACCTTTCAGTCCAGAAGCTCCATAGACAACATGATTATTTTAATCCTGGCTTTAAAAACCACAGTTATAATGACAAATCCTTGTATTGTCTGACCATGTTCGCAGTGATTGGAACATTCCTTGTTAGCACTGGGAGGCCACCATGTGTTCTAGGCACTGTTTGTGAATCTATCTACCTGATTAGTTTGTGTTCTCTGTAACAACCCTGATAGTACTGAACATATGTTGTGGGCAAAAGCTTTCAAGCCAAAGAAGAAAAAAAAAGTTAATCCCATCTATCTTTGTCACCTTAATATGCACAGTTACTGCATAAGGCGGTGAAATATTTGGATTATTATACATTTAGTATTTTTACATGTAATGAAAGTAGCCTGATGAATTGGAAATGACTAGAAGGAAATCATAAAAAATGACCACTCATTTGACTCAATTTAAATTCATAGCCTAGAACACTATGGCTAATAATTAGCTGTAGCTAATGAAACAAGGCAGGTGTAATTGACGAGACTGTACCAGCGGCTCACGCTCTATCATTTTCAGCTCCCGTGCACTGCGTATGCCAGAATTTTATGAAAAGGAAAAAACTTGAACTAGGCAGACTCTACAACAGTAAAGCAAAAATAATTCTTCCATTTCAGAAGTACATGGTAGCTTTACAGATTTTTAATGTGATTTTTCAAGTATCTGACATTTTTATTCATGTGTTTGAATAAATGTTTAACTTAGCAAGATTACTCTCCAGGATGTTTTGTCGAAAGTTCTTCATTAACCACATGTTTTATCTTTGAACTTTACAGTCTGACAAATACAAAATTCCAGAATAGCATGTTGTGCACACAGGTTTACTCAAGCACAAATGTTATCATCACCGGGGGCCGCTGAGTTCTCAGTACAGCTGGTTTGTTGTAAATCAATTACAGTCATTTCCTAAGGATTATGAATCACACTTAAGGAATGTGCTCTTATGTGTCTTAATTTGATGCTGGTGAAATTCTACTGGATTATAGAAACAATGTAGGATTTTATTATGAGCCTGAGATGAACCCTATTAAAGGGCTAGGATACTCATGTCCACACTTCATTAGAAGCTGTATTATGAATAACTTACTCATGCTCATACTGATTTTTATAACATCTGAAACCAAACATCCATACTAATAACAGGATGGGAGAAATAATTTGTCCAATCCTTAGGTTACCCTGCAGAAAAACAGAGCATAGAAAAAAATACCACTGCTCTCAGCCTCCCAAAGCATACTGTCAATTGTGTTGATTTCTTTAAAGACATTGAAATATGAAATCTTTCTTAGAGTATACTAAGAAAATATTGGAATAATAATTAAATGCGACTCTTAACATTTTGGAAAGTTGAAAATGACAGCACAGCTACCCCCTCCCCACACTCCCTGAACCTGTACTTTTAAGTAAACAGGGAAAAAGACAGACTAAAAATGGATGACAAAGGCATGTTGGCACAGTGTTCAGTATGTACAAAAGAACATAGGGACATGTTCAGAGCAACCCTGGAGAACCTTTTGCTTTTACAACCTGACAAGGCAGGGTGTTGAACAAGGAAATTAAAGAGTTCTCAGGGTCAGTAGTCATTGCCTCACAGAGTTAAGCACCAATGTTTACCAGAAAATCTTTGTCCACCCCCGCTTTTTGTTTCATGTATTGTCTTTTGGTAGCAAGGGGTGTCTGAAAAGAGTGCTAGTTAAAGCAAATGGAATATTCTTTTAGCTGGCACACTTAACCTGAGTTTTTATCAAACCATCTTCGTAAAGTTGTTATTCCTATTTAATGGTAATTTTTTAAAATTTAATTTTACTGTTGTATTACATTCATCCCCTTTTTACTCCTCTCTGTCCCCTTCCCCATCCACCCACTCCCCCTGAAAGTCAATCCCACTTGTCCGTGTCCCTGGTTCTTCCCTCTGCCCACTGAAGGTCTATTCATTGTATTCATGTATCTGTTTCTGTTTTGCTTGTTTGTTTGTTTTGTTCATTATTATCCTGTAATGGGTGAGAACATATGGTATTGTCTTCCACTGGCTGACTTATTTCACTAAACCAGTGTTGGCGAGGATGTGGGGAAAAGGGAACCCTGGTACACTGTTGGTGGGAATACAGGCTGGTGTAGCCACTATGGAAAACAGTATGGAGTTTCCTTAAAAAATAAAAAATGGACTACCTTTTGATCCAGCAATTCCACCACTAGGACTATACCCGAAGAACCCTGAAACACCAATTCAGAAGAACCTATGTACCCCTGTGCTCATAACAGTGCTGTTTATAATAGCCAAGTGCTGGAAACAGCCTAAGTGCCCATCAGTGGATGATTGGATCAAAAAACTTTGGTACATTTACACAATGGAATACTACACAGCAGAAAGAAAGAAGAAACTCCTACCCTTTGTAACAACATGGATGGAACTGGAACTTTTATTTATTTATTTATTTTTAAAATTTAATTTTATTGTTGTTGTATTACATCCATTCCCTTTTTGCTCCTCTCTGTCCTCTTCTCCACCCATCCACTCCCCCACAGTTAATCCCACATGTTGTCCATGGCCATGGTTCTTTCTTACTAGGTTCTTGTCTAAACTGCTTCCCTTCTTTGCCTCTTAGTGGTACTTTTAATCATCTATCTCATTCTAATGAAAAATACAGGCAGAAAATTCTCTTTGAGGCTTTATCAAGATGTTTTTTTAAAAAATAATTATAGAAATGGATTATTTACTATAGACTTACTGATTATAGTTAATGAATATCACCACATGCCAAGAGAATTTCATGGGTCAACACCTCAAAGGGATCATTTTGACATTATCACATTTATAAACAAAAATAAAATGCTGTACAACTAGATTTTCATTCTCAGTGTGAAAAATAACATTTAAATCTAATGTTGCATCTTCAAATGATTTAAAAACATTTTTTAAATTATAAGCTTTGTGGATAATTTATGTTCTCTTTCATCTGAGCTAAGGTCTTCATATTCTGAGTATATTTTAACCTTAGCAAACAAGTGATAATGACCTCAGGAGCCTGTTTAATCTCCTTTGACCCAAAAATAAAGGGCTTGAGAAACTTGAATGCATGATTTTTCATGATCCATGGGATGCCAAGGATAGCAGTTGAGCAATTTCATTACCTTTAAAAGCCAGATTTATCCACAGAAGCTATTCTATAAGAGTAATTTAGACTTTTGTTAGGCCCATTTATTCTTTTGGGTTATTAAGAAATCAATTGGTAAGTAGCCACTATAGTATAATAAATTTTTTTTACAACATTTTGTTAAATGTCAACATTATACTAGTTTTTATCATTATGATCTTTCCTTTCAGTAAAGCAGTCAGAAAATTACTTATCATGAAACTCAACTTCATTCTTGGTCCACAAATTCAAAAACTAGTGATACTAACAGTAATATTTAGAAGTATGTTATTTTCTGGCTCTTTAAATAATGCTAAGATGTTTAAATCCTGGCTATAACTACTTAGCATTCTGTAGACTTGTATATTAAAGAGTATAATAAATATGTACTAAATATCAAGAGGATTACATGGAATATTGTAATTTAAAATTTATCTTTTCACGATCAACATTAAAATTGTACATAGGGAATTAAAGCTGTTAATGATGTAGGTTTGATAAACAATATTGAGTTTAATGTTTAGCATTAATTCCTTAACTTGCATTGGTGCCCTTTACTAGAAATCTACTCAAACCTGTCCTTGGCATGGGACATACATAAATCTTTTATAACTCCTCATTTCAAATCCACAATTTTTTCCCTTTTTATAATAGCACCAACTTTTCCCCTGAAATTTAGTCCTCATTTATACTTTAATACTTACAGTTGATTTTGACATATACTCTGTTATGATTCTCTATGTTGATGTTATAAATCCTGCTTATTATTTTTTAGCTCATTATTTTATCACTTCCTACCAATATTTGTCTTAAGGTTTCTGTGTAGCTTGACTCCCTCTGGTTTTACTTTTGTTATCTGTAAAGATGATACCATCTAACTCCACCAGCTTCTTTTTATTTTCTGTTTGTTGTCAAGCATTTTGTGTGTGTGTGTGTGTTTTGTACTGCCTCTTGTTCCTTTTAAGTCTGAATGGGGTTTCTTTTGGGAGGGGGTCACATTTTTTCCCCAAGTATTACTTACACATAGGTCCTGAGCTTCTGAGGCTTCAATTTTGTTTTGCATTTCAGTTTGTTTGTTGTTTCTGTAAAATACATAAAAAATTAGGTATAAGCATCAGTAGCATGCAAATGGGAAAGCTATAAAGGCTACAAAGTTTCACTTCAAACCAAAAACATGGCTTAAGATGCATTAATTCAAAAATATTTATCATTAAATATTTTCAACTATATCTCCCTGAATTACCATGTGATTTTAAAAATATTGAAATTTGATGATCACAGAAAAAATATAAAAACTAAAATAAAGGCATTTCATAATATTCATCAGCTTCAGAAACAATGTTATCCAGGAATGATCTTTGGGCAAATATTGAAAATGTTGACTACCTAAGGATGTTTTCCATGCACATATATTTGCTGTGTTGCCTATTTATGGAAAAACTGATGGAGGCATTTTGACTCTGTCCTATTATTCATTAAAATCAGAGCTGAAAGTTTTTCTTTCTCTAAAAAGAGTACCGTTTTATTAGCTTTTAAGTCTGTAAGATGCAGAGATGGAGAGAAAAGGACTCACTGACATGAAAAACAGTTTGGTGATTGCCGGGAGGATAAAGGTATAAGGGGGTTAAATGGTTATGGAAAAAATACAATAAAAGTTAAAATAAAATGATGTACACTACAAAATGAATTTTAAGAACACAAAACAAAATGAAGAATAGTGATCTCCCTAGTGCAAAAAAATATTCATTCCCTTTAGGAAAACAACACAACCACTTCTCTTTTTAGTTCTCTGTCTTACCATTTTTGTATGCTTTACATAAATTATATATTATGTAGTATATATTACACAATTTTATACATATATCTTTGCTCTATATATTATGTATAGGTTTACTCTGTTTCTTGATTTATCTACTCTAGAAAATATATATTACCTCCTTTTTGGAAAAGATAAGGAATTTAATTCACACAAACTTCTTGTATTTCTCCCATTATCCCCTTTCTGACTTGTTGATTTACACAACTTTTACTTTCTTCCAGTAGTTTTCATTATATTAAGTCACATACTAATGCTTGGTCTACCAATAGTATCTGTAGACTTCTGCTAAGAAAGATGATAAAATTAGAGTACTTATTCATTCTTAAAACTGTTCTCCAAATTTTACACTCATCTTTTGAAAATTTAATTGCTAGTTTTTAAATTAACAAGCTTTACACATGAATTATTTTTAAAATAATATTGTTTTTAAACTTTAGAAACATTTTTAAAAGTTAAAAGCCAATACAGTGCCATTCTAACATTAAATGTAAGTCTTATTGTACTTTGAGCCATGTAGAAGGTAAAATAGTTCTGCACTGTTTAACATTGCCAAAAGTGTTCCAGAAAGCATTTAATCCATTGGACATTCCTTTAGTTAATTTACATTCTATTATGTTTTTAATCGTAATCATAATCCATATTTAATGCTATTTCTTTTTATATTAGTTTATTTTCATTTGTAAGAATATCTCAATATCTCACTAAGGAATGTAATTAACTGAAAAAAAAATTGTAGCTTAACCACTTAAGAATTTATCTCATACAGTAAAAACTTCAGAGTAGAATGGCTAACCAATGTCTTAAGAATCCAGTCTCCTGTCTTTTTATTTTGCCATCCTTTTATAGGATGCACACAATAAAGTAGCAACATTTTAGTAAAATAAACAACATACCACAAAAATTATATTTTGAAATAAATTTATTATATGTCAATATATAAACAGTCATTTTTTAAATTGTTCAAAAAAGTCTCCATTTGCTGCAATAATAGACTTGATTTGACTTCAGAATTTTGACACCTTTCATTAACTCTTCTTTATCCATGGACATCATAATGTTTTCAATCTTACCTTTAAGAACCTCTTTATTGGAATGAGGTTGTTTATTAACTTCTCTCGCACAAATATTCTATACATAATAGTCTAAAGAATTTGCATCTGGTGAACTAGGTGGCCAGATTTCCTTTGACCAGAATTCAGGAACATTGACACTGAGAAAGTCTTGTCCCTTTTTGGCGCTATGTGCTGGTGCATCATCTTGGAAGATAAAATGACGTCCATTTGCAACTTGCTTCTTCCACAGTACAACTGCTTCTCTCAAAACATTAGCAGTCACCTTCAAACCTTGTGGAAACAAATGTGGGGTCATGATATCTCCTTCATTGCTGACAGCACCTAACACCATCACTGTAGCAGGAAATTTCATTTTCATGACAATTGGGACTTCATTAAGATCCTCACAGAGCCACCTGTTGTTTCTTCTGTTGACTCTTTGGTCCTGCTGATAATTCTTTGCATTGGAGAAGAAAATCAGAGGGTTTTTTTCTTTGGGATTTTTCAATTTTGTTAGCAGTTTCCTTGCTTTTCAAAGTACCTTTCCTTTGTCTGCTGTGTCATAAACTGACCTCTTCTAAGAACATGCTATCTGGATCTGATATCTTTAGCAGTAATCTTGTGAACTGTTGGCATCCAACATCTGCAGTTCTCTTGCTTGGACATTGACTTTCCTGTGTCTTCATTGATCTCCTGGATTCTGTGTACAATATCTGGACTTGTGTGATCCTTGTGTACCTTATGCATTTTCCTTGTTGGTGTGGCAATATCAGGATCAGAATCATACACCCTCTTCATGTTACCAAATGTATATAAAGGAATGTTGTTGAAGTCTGTAATTCCTTTAGCAATTGGCCCTGCATGCAATTCAGAATTTATGGTTGCTCTAACATTGTATTCCTTTGACATGACAGTTGCTCTCAGAATTTAATTCTTTATATCTGAAACAATGCTGTTAAATCATAACCTTAGAAACACAATTTTTCAAAATTAATAAGCATATGAAATAAGGAGAGGCAACATTATTGCCAATTTATAACCCACACCCTGTGTGTAGCTTTTACTCTTTTGCTAGTAGGCTTTTATTATCTGCATTTCAGGAAGAGAATTCCAGTGAGAGAATTCCAATTGAGTCTCATTGGCTAATTGTGTCATGTGATAAATTCTAGCTATAAGGGAAGCTAGAAAATCAAGTTTGTATGGTGTTTAGTAAATGCAAAATATATATGGTGATCTTCCTCTAGTAACTTATATTTCTCATAGGGTAAATGAGTGATAAACTGTACAAGTTTTCACCTGCCCATAGTTTTCTGAATTATGCCCTTTTGCTTGAAATCGACTTTTTCTGGATACAGGTTTCTGGATTCCAAATAACTTCCCCATAGTACTTGGACTATATTGCTTAATTATATTCAAGTATCTTATTATGAGAAATCTAATTCTAAATTTATTCTTGATATGTGTGTGTATGTAACCTGTGGTGGCTGTAGCTCTTTATTTTTCTTATCGGAATGGTTAGTCTTATATTTCCTACTAGAGTTTTAAGGTTCTCCATATGTTGTCAAGTTTTGGATCCTTTTTTATTGATAAAGCTTGTTACTAATTGGTCTTTTTAATGGAAATACTCTCATTTTTGATAGTTTTGTTGAGATATAATGTATATACATAAAGCTTACCTGTTTGCAGTGTATAATTTTTTATATATTTACAGAGTTGGACAACAACCATCATGATCTAACTTTAGAGTATTTTCATAATCCCTTATACCTATTAGTAGTCATTCTCCATTGATACCCCTGCTTTAGCCCTGGGCTAAATGAGTAATCTGTTCTTTGTAGCTATAGATTTGTCTGTTCTGAACATTTCATATAATAGATGTCACACAATATGTGGTCCTTTGTGACTGGCTTCTTTCATTTTTAATAGTGTTTCTGAGATTTATGCATATTATATAGCATTTGTTGGTATTTCATTCATTTTTATTGCTGAATAATATTCCATGGTATGAATATACTGCATTTGTTTATTCATTTATCCATTATTAGGCATTTTTGTTGTTTCTACTTTTTGGTTTATCACTTCATCTTTTGATATAGATTTGGGTTGTTTCTGCCTTTGGCTGTTGTAAATAGTACCACTGTGAACATCTGTGTAAAAGTTTTTGTTGAAACACCTATTTTCAATTCTCTTGGATATATATCTAGAAGTAGGATTATTGGGTCATGTAGTAGTAATTCTATGTTTAATTTTAGAGAACATGTTGAAATATTTTTCACAGTAGCTGTATCACTTTACATTCCCACAAGCAGTATGTGAAGGTTCCAATCTCCACATTCTTAATGACACTTTCCAGTTTTGTTTGTTTTTTTTTGTTGTTTTTTTTTTTTAAATTATAACCATCTAGGTGAATAAGTGATGTCTTATTTTGGTTTTGATTTTCATGTGCTCATTAGATATTTGTATTTCTTTTTTTTTTTTTTTTAAGATTTTATTTATTATTTCCAGAGAAGGGAAAGGGAGAGAGGCAGAGAGGGAGAGAAACATCGATGTATGGCTGTCTTTCACCTGCCTCCAGCTATAGACCTGGCTGGAGACCTGGCTTGCACCCTGGTTATGCAACCAGGTTAGGCAACCTCTGGAATCAAACCAGTGACAATTGGGTACACAGGCTGGCGCCTTATCCAATGTGCCACCAGCCAGGGAATATATTTGTATTTCTTATTTGAAGAAATGACTATTCAAGATTTTTTCTCATTTTAAAAGTTGGTTGATTGGGAGTTTTAAAAAAGATTTTATTATTTTTAGAGGGAAGAACAGGGAGGGGGGAAGAAAGGGAGAGAAACATCACTGTATGGTTGCCTTTCACCTCCCTCCAGCTACAGACCTGGCTGGGGACCTGGCTTGCAACCTAGTTATGTTTCCTGGTTGGGAATTGAACCAGCGACCTTTGGGTTTACAGGCCAGTGCCTAGCCACTGAGCCATGAGCCAGGGCATGATTGGGAGTTTTTATTGTTGTTGAATTAATTTTGTAGCATTTACCTCTTTTTTTATATTTATGATCCATGTTACATTTTGTATGTGTGTATTGTGTTAGTTAGAAATAGATTATAATGTTTTTACATGTAGATATCAGCACCACTAGTTGAAGATACAATTCTTTTCCTCTTTGAACTGTCTTGAACAGTCTTGAACAATCTTAGTTAAAAATGAATGATCATAAATATTAAGATTTATTTCTGGATTTCTATTCCATTGGTTTATATGTCTATTCAAATGTCAGTGCCATGCTGTTTTTGGTAAGTGTAGTTTAGAAACAAATTTTCCTCTTTTTTTCCAAGATGGTTCTGAGTCTTGGATTTTCAAATGAATTTTAGGATCAGTCTGTCAGTTTTTCCATTTTATTTAACCATGAAAGTGTATACTATTTTATTATTTCTTTTTATTTGTTTACTTTCTCTCTCTGGAATCCCTATTAAGTAGATTCTGAGTTCCCAACTCATTAGGATTAGATGTCAACTAACTTTTCTCCACCCCCATACTCTCTATGCCTTTGCTTTTTTTGTGTAGTCTTAGAGAAATTCATAGTATTCCTGGTTTTTCATTTACCCCTGAGTTATTGTTATTGTACTATTAAATATACTTTAAAATGCTCTGAAATTTAGGACCTGGCTGGTGGCTCAGTGGATAAGGTGCTGGCTTGTGAACCCAAGGGTCACTGGTTCGATTCCCAGTCAGGGCACATAACACGTTGCAAGCGAGGTCTCCAGCCTGCTCCTTAGCTGGAGGCATGCATTGATGTTTCTTTCCTTCTCTACCTCTTTCCCTTCCCCCCTCTCTCAAAATAATAAATAAAATCTTAAAAAAGACATAAGAAATGCTACAAAATTTAAAATTTCTAAGATTTAGGATGGGCTCTTTTGCTTTACACATATATATTTCATATCCTTTATTAATTGTCTCCTCAACTGGGAATTTCTCTGGTTAACTTAGTACCTTCCTTTCATGGTATGATGTTTTTAAAAACTTTAAAAGTTTGGTAATTTTGGGAAGTGGGGTAGGGAAGCTTATGTGTTCAAAACTCTTTAATTGTTCTTTGTGGATGCAGCTTCTGATGATAGAATTATCCTCTATTAATTTCGGTGAAAATGTATGTTGCTTATATGTGACATATTCTTCTTGGCTTTGGATTTCTGGTATATCCTATGAGTTCAGTAACTCCTTGGGTAAATGATTAGCATGTCAAGATTTCCATACTCTCATATATAACTTTTGGTAATTAATATTAGTTCCTAGTTCATTGCTCAGATGACAGGGGAAGGGTCAATGCAATGGCTCTGACAATAGTGTTCTAATAAATTATTCATTGGTTTCCTTAGTGGCCCTGTTCATTTTATCCATTACTATGATCTTAGGTTGCTTCTACTGCTGTACGTAGTCTTTTGTACTCCATTGATGTATATCAATTAATGTGTTTGCCTTCTAGTTTTCAGGAATTTCTTATCATTTCAAGCCCATTATGGGTATTTTTTTTTTCATTTTTCGACTCCTTTATGTTTTACTCCTCTTAAAATACTTTTTGTGGCCTGTGAACCCAAAGGTCGCAGGTTTGATTCCCCAGCCAGGGCACATAACCAGGTTGCAAGCCAGGTCTCCAGTCAGATCTGTGACTGGAGGCAGGTGAAAAGCAACCATACATTGATGTCTCTCTCCCTCTCTGCCTCTCTCCCTTCCCCTGTTCTTAAAAATGATGAAATAAAATCTTTAAAAATAGTAATTTTTGTTATATTTTAGTTGAGAAATTATATAGACAGGATGTAAGTCTTCTAAGTACACCGTTGTGATACAAATTCACCTCACAAATAGTTTTAAACATATTAGGCCCTAATAGTTTTATAATGGGAAACTATTAATTGTTTATCTATGGACTTGTAGAGAGATTGTATTTTCTGTGTATATGTATCCCTATATTCTACTATAGGAATAAATATTACCTATGTGTTTAAATGTGTATTTATGTGTTTGTGCCTGTGTGTCGTATGTTTGTATGAGGAGGGAGTAAACATCGAAAAGAGAATGAGAAAGAAGGAGGGAGGGAGGGAAGGAGGGGGAAAAGAAGGAGGAGGAGGAAGAAGAAGAAAGAGGAAGAAGAGGGAGAAGAGAAAAGAATAGATTATATACCTGATTGTCACAATTAAACTATCCTCCCTGTCTGTAATTATTGTATTTAAGAATTTATATGTAAGGACTTAAATTCAAACTATTTAAATTACATTATATTTAAGCTATTGAAAGTAAGAAAAGAATAATATTAAAGGCAAAATAAGAGCAAAAATGAGTATTTCTAAGACACATACCCACTTTAGGAGAGGTAAAGTTAATGAAAAAACATAGAAGTACATATTCCTATGTCTCTCTACAAGACCATATGTCTCTACATTGTACTTTGTTATGTTTTCAATCCAAGTTGTAAATTTTAAAAATTTGCATTCTTATTCTCAGAATTATTTTCGTGTTCAATTTTCTAGAGCTCTTTCCATAGAAAAATGAAGCTGTCCAATAAAGTTGTTTAGTTCTGATATGATAAATAACATTATATTTAATATTGAAGTTTGTTTAAAATGTCTTTAAAATATTAAAGGGGAAAATAATTTTTAAGATATCTCTAAGTTACAAATGAAAATTGCTGAAAGGCTCATCCCAGTAAAGTTATTTCTATCTAAGTAATATAGTTAGTAAAGAGGAAAATATACGATATAGTACAATTGCCACAAGAAATCATTATTGGATAGATATTATCATCACTTGATAAAAACTTCATTGATTACCCTCTGGCACATTTTCTCCTTTATTTTCCATGAAAGGAAGTGCAAATGAAAAAAACTGAAGGAGTGTCTTAGAAGTGAGTTATGCAATTCTTAGAAATCTACATGTTAAGAAAGCCAATTTTCTGCTTGTAGATAAATGGTTGGAAGAGTCAGCAAGGGTTGGAACTTAATCCATAGAGTTCTCCAGATATAAGCCCTTCTTTTATGACTGTAAAGCTGAAACTTGAGATTCTGGTTCTGAGCTACAGGCTCTGAGAGCCCAGAACAGATCATGTATCTTGGATGTAAGAGAAGCAGGAACAATCCAGGAGTGTGGTATCTGGACTCCAAAGCTTAAAGGGTTGAAATATAATGAGTTCAGTTCATAGCAAAATATAAATAGACCAACATAAGTCAAGTTTAATGTAAAACTTAAATTTATATAGATCTCCAGATTTTTGTTTTTCTTATTTTAGGGCCTACATTATATCTATTGATGAAGATTAATTGAAGTTTATGCAATTTCTCTTTAGTAAGTTCTTACTATCTACCAAGCGGGTACTATGATAAATGTGGAAAACAGGCATGGTTAATGTATTTCTGGAATAAACAGTTAATAAGGTATTAAACAATCAAAAAATAGAGTGATAAATATCACAATAAGGAAAGCATGGGGTGCTGTAGGAGCAGAGAGCAAGGGTACCTAATTGAGTCTTGGAGTAGGTTGAGAGGGAAGATTTCTTAGAGGAAATGATTAAGGATAAGTGAATGAAGATAAAAAATTAGATAAATAAAGAGAAAAATTGGGAGAGGTGAAAAAAAAAAAAAAAAAGGTGGAACATTGCTTAAAATAAAGAAAACAACAGAATAAACCTAAGATGAATAAATGACTTAAACATAAGCCATGCTACCATAAAAATCTTAGAGGAAAACATAAAAAGTGAAATTTCAGATATCCCACACAGCAATATTTTCGCTGATTCTTCTCCTACGGCAAGAGAAATACAGGAACAAATAAACAAATGGGACTACATCAAACTAAAAGTTTTTGCTCAGCTAAAGAAAACATCAGCAGAAGGAAAAGGGAAACATCCATATGGGGAAACACATTTGTCAATGATACCTCCAACAAGGGCTTGATCTCCAAAATATATAAAGAACTTATACAACACCAGGGAGACAGACAACCATTTAAAACATGGGTGAGAGGCAAGTGAAAGGCAACCATACAGTGAAGTTTCTCTCTGCCTCCCTCCCTTCCCCTAGCTCTAAAAATAATAAAATCTTAAAAATTAAAAAAAAAAAAAAAAAAAAAAGGGTGAAGGACCTGAACAGATATTTCTCCAAGGACATACAGAAGGTCCATAGGCATGTAAAAAGGATGCTCAATATCACTAGCCATCAGAGAGATGCAAATTAAAACCACAGTGAGATAGTGAGATACCACCTCACACCAGTCAGGATGGCCATCATTAACTAATCAACAAATAATACAAACACCGAGTGCTGTCCAGGATGTGGAGAAAATGGAACCCTAGTGCACTGTTGATGGGAATGCAGACTCATATAGCCACTGTGGAAAGCAGTATGGAATTTACTCAAAAAACTAAAATGGAACTATCCTTTGATCCAGTGATTCCACTGCGAAGATTATACTCAAAGAACCCTGAAATACCAATTCAGAAGAACCTATGCACCCCTATGTTCATAGTAATGCTATTTATAGTAGCCAAGTGCTGGAAACAGCCTAAGTGCCCATTAATACATGAGTAAATCAAAACACTGTGGTACATTTACACAATGGAGTACTATGTAGCAGAAGGAAAAAATGAACTCCTACCTTTTGCAATCACATGGTTGAAACTGGAGAGTATTATGCTTCATGAAATAGGCCAGGTGGATAAAGACAAATACCATATGATCTCACCTAATACAGGAAACTAATGAACAAAACAAAAAAATGAGCAAAATGGAACCAGAGCCACTGAAAAAAGAAACAGAATGATGGTGGCCATGACCGGAAGGGTTAGGGGAGGGGAAGGGGAGAAAGAAGGCAAAGGATTTTTAAGGAACTAGTATACAGTAAATGACCCATGGACATGAACAATGAGGTGGGGATTTACTGTGAGAGAGGGGATGGGGTGGGTGGGGCAGGGAAGAACAATGGAGGAAAAATGTGACAACTGTAATACAACAGCAACAATTAAAAAATAATTAAAAATGAAATAATTAAAAAAAAAAACGGCAACAAGTGCAAAGCCTATAAGAGAGAGCATTATAGGTTCAAAAGACTGAGAGCCCTTGGCCACGTGGCTTAGTGGAGTGAGCACTGGGCTGTCAACCAAAGGGTTGCCAGTTAGATTCCAAGTCAGGGCACATGCCTGGGTTTTGGGCCAGGTCCCCAGTTGTGGGCATGCAAGAGGCGACCACATTTTGATTTCTCTCCTCTTTCTCCCTCCCCCCCCCAAAAAAAAAAATAAATGAATAAATTCTTTAAAAAATAAAAATAAAAAAGCTGAAGGAAGTTAGCTCTGGCTGGACAGAAGGGTGTGAGTCATGGAAGAAGATTAGCAAAAGCCCAAACTGCTCAAGGTTGTAACAAAGGGTTTAGTGGCCATTCTTAGGTATTGAAATGATCCTAAAAGAAGGTGACAGCCACTGAGCCATTTTAATCAGGGGATTGTCTCTACTAGGATTGTGAGGAAAGATCACTTTGTTTGTTACTTGGAAAATATGCTGGGGAGCTTCAAGCCTGCAGGAAATGAAACTCATTAGCAAGCTTTTGTTATAATCTATGTAAAATAGGATGATATAATGGTGTCTCACACCAGTATTGTAGCAATATGGGTGGAACAACTTGGATAATCTGATGCTTTAGTAGGTATGACATTTTTATTTTCCATTGTTTGCATCTCAAGTTATCCTAACCATTTATTTAACTTATTCATTTGATTGTCAGAATGTATTTATTGTATTTATAATGGATAAGCACTGAGAATTAAAGTCAATTAGGTGCAGGTCCTGTCTTTAAAAAGCTTGCAGTCTAGATCCCTGATTATGCAGCAAATAGTGACAAGGAAGAATTACCCTGGTTGAGACTTGCCTGATAATTATATGCTTATTTAGTGGGACACATTAAGTTCTAAAGCAGTGTCTGAAGAGCAGTGTTAAATTTCACAGTCTTCACATGTTTTCCTTTTTTCAATAATTGGAGAGATTAAAAAAAATGACTTTTTTGTTCATTATTTTTTAGAGAGAAGGGCAGGGAAAGAGGAAGAAAGGAAAAGAAACATTAATGTATGGTTGCCTTTCACCTGCCTCCAGCTGGGGACCTGGCTGGAGACCTGGCCTGCAACCTGGTTATGTGCCCTGATTGGGAATCAAACCACTGACCTTCGGGTTCACAGGCCAGCACCTATCCACTGAGCCGCCAGCCAGGGCCTAATTGGGAAAATTTTTTGAGAGAAAATGAGTATTGTGGCAGAATGAACTTGTTCCCTTTAACATCTATTCTCTCCCACCAGAATCCCAACATTTAGCTCAGCAAATTGACATGCCATTTAAGAACTACATTTCCTAGCCCATCTGACAGCTAGGCATGGCTGTGTGATTAAGTTCTGTACAAGGAGAACCAAGGAGAACTATCCCGTGGGACTGCTAAAATGCCCCTGTTAAGAGAGGACATACACATTTTCCACCTTTTTTCCTATCCTGCTTTAGGGAGTGTAGATGCAGCAGTTAGAGCTCAAGAGGCCAGTTTGGGATTTGTTGATAAGGGTGACAGGCCAGTGGTGGCACACCTGTGAGCTGGAAGACACCTTGACGCATGATGCTATCACAGAGTCCCCACAGAAATATGGGACTGGAAGCATCAGGCTTTTATGTGAACAACATAAATTTCTACTTAATTTAATCATATATAATGTGATTCTGAACTTATACTTCCCCAATCAACAAAGTAAAGAATCCAAAAATGTTCAGGAACTATTTTTAAGTTAATTAAACCCTAGTGAAGGGATTGTCCTTGCACTTATCAAATGGACAAGCCCAGGGTAAACATTATAAAAACATCATTTTTAATAGGTTGAGTTGAACTTTCAAAAATGCTATGAATTTACCCAAAACTTCTTTTTTATATAGAATGATAAAAAGCATAGTCTTTTCCTCATATTCTAGAATATTTTCATATATCAAATTCCATAATAAAACATGGCTATATATTTACATATTTTGTTACTGAAGATACGTGACAAATGATATTTTCTACTTCATTATATATCTTAGGAGAAGACAGTACACAAGTTGATTTATGATTGTATCATAAATTTCTTATCAATTGTGATCCCATATGTATGACATAAAAATTAACTTCATACTGTTTCTGAGGAGAAAATAAATTGTTGATAAAATAGGTAATCACTCAATAGTCGGGATATCTAACAGGTAATTGATCTGCAGCTTTATCTTCTTTATTCTTATAAGAATAATTGTCCAGAAATGACAAACATTGCCAACCAGTTTTTCCCCTAGACAATATAATTGTGAAATAGCCAATTAGGCTCAGAGTTTCAGATCAATATTTTGATAGCTCTTCAAGATGAAGCATTCTTTTGATAGTGGCCAAAATTAAAGGCTACATTAAGAGGAACATTTTCAATAAGTAATTTAGCACTGCATCTGGTACAATGTAATTAATGGTATGTCTGTAACACTGCCAGAGCTTTAAGTGGAATTTACTAACAAATGCCATTACATTTTCACTTCTGCTTTGATGATTTCCTTTGCATTAATATAAATGAGGTAAAATTAATACTCATAGTATAGCAGTACATTTAATTTGGTTGAATATGTTTTGACTGCTTTCAAGAAATGAATTTAGTTGCAATGATAATGAGATATTATTTTTAATATTGGAACAAATAAATTTGTTTGCACTTTTAGATTTCTTATCAAATCTTTCTATTCTCTCAGATGCAAGACAAAATATTTTAAATATTTAAAAACTCAGTTTTTAGTAAAAATTTTTATCATATACAATAAAAAACATCCTGAGAAAAATACCATTTACTTTCTATGACTATTACCTGGAAATCAAATGCACCCCATTTCCATTGTAACTAAGAGTATGCCACTCTGTCATTAAGCATTACTAATTGCTTTATAGCAGAAAAGTGTATTTCACTCATTTTCCCTCCCTTGTGCTTGCACAGAGAAGATTGTATATATTTTAAATGGAGCCTGATACTAAACATTAGAGTTCAGTATCAGAGTTTAAACTTTAAAGAAAGAGAACATTTTTCTAAAGATTTCCTACATAAAGAGGGGCTGAACAAAAATATTTACCAAAATGAAAAACAAAACCAAAAATCTTCATTTTTAGCTATTTTGAAGCAATGCAACATAAAGTAGAAAACAAGGCTAAATTGATGAAGAAAAAAAATATGTGATATTATGATTTAAGGAATTGATAAGTATAAGTGAAGACGGTTAGTAAAAGTTCCGAGGAGGCGGTCTATCTTGCATTGATGAACACGTATTTTGATCATGGTCACAGAAGTAGGCAAAAGGTCATAGTTGTACAAAAAGCTCAAATTGTTTCTGTGCTTAATAGTCAACATGTTTCTAAATTCAAAAAACAAAGCGCAGATATGTTGCATTTCTTTTGGGGCACTACAATTGGGCAGCTTGGTATAACTCAACAGGAGCGTGTATGGGAGGGTATTCTTTCTTGTCTACATTATTTGCATTTTTATAGACCTGACACCTAAATGTTCAAAAAATTTATACACATTGATTTTGACACAACTTTCGAAGGAACAATAAAGGGAAACTGGGCTGAGCAGGGGAGGCAGGCAATCTCTTTGGAGGCATAATTTACCATCTCATTTTTCTGGCATAAGGGCCAGGTGAGGGTCAAGTTCCTTGTGTTTAGGTATATGTTATGCAGCTAAGAACTGAAAAGGTTAACATCTTTCTCAGGAAGGGAGGAAAATCTATGATATGGCTAACAGGCAGGTTCCAAATGGAAGTTATACTCTGCTCTCCTAGGTCCTGAATGTGTGCTTTGGAAGCAGTCTGCGTCAATTCCTTATGCTACATGGACAGGTGTGTGCACTGTGCTCTGCTTACAGTTCTCAGGGAAGTCTTAGAGAAGAGCAAAAGAAAGTAAGGGGGAGGGAACCTTTCTGCTTTTCTTTGATTGGACTCTGAAACTTGTGACTTTTGGCTGCAGTCCTAAGACAATGATTCTGACTCTAGCTTGACAGTGTTGGATTGCTAGAGCAATGTTGGGTTAAGAAACACTGCTTTACTTAACCCAAAAACCATATCTAAGATTTCAGTGTTCTCACCAGAGTATAGCCTAGAAAGTGTGTTGTGATATTTTTACCAGTTTCCTGTGGAATGCTGGGTTCCATCTTTTGAATTTTGTCTTGTTTCCCTAAAAGAAGAGATTAAACCAGCTTTCATACTTGGAATTAAGATTTAACTTCCAGCTAAACCCTTTTATACGTGGAAGAGATTACATATAATTTTAAAATCCCATGCTATATTTCAAAGTTATTTTAGCAAAATAACAAGAACAAAAATAATTCTTTCATAAAAGGTACAATGGATTAAAAAATGTAATATGTTTCTCACAGAAGGGTTGAACTGCTTTTCTTTGTTGCTCACCATTCCAGTCATTGTTCAGAGGATATTATTATACATACAGAGACGGAATTCCTTTCTGTCTGACAGGTGAATAATGCCTGCCCTCCACCCTCGAAATCCAGCCCTCGAGTAGACTCTGGGCTTTACATTTGTTTGTTTATTTATTTTACTATTTCTGGCAAACTGATCCCAGATGATGCTTTTCACACTTGTGTTATTATTTCAGGGCATGACATTAATGGCAGGACATTATTATAATAATGTCAGTGTTAGGATGATAAGAATGGTGACTATGGTACTGTGAGTAGAAATGAAGGGAGGATTTAAAAGGTTTTTCCATAAAAAGGAATGGACAGACCTTGATAATCCTCAATGCAGAGATAAGATGACTCAAATCTTTCAAGCATGAATTTCTTAGGGAAAAAAAAAAAGAATGTGACATTAAGGAACTCAAAGGGGGAGCCTTTTGGAAGAGGAAAATGTGTTTTTTGTTTGTTTGTTTGTTTTTAACATGGTCAAAGATGTGTTGAAATATCAAACTCGTCATTTCTAGGAGGTAGCTGGGATAGTAGCTTAAGGCTGGAATGTAGAAAACATATTTGGGAAGTGGCTATATGGGGACCTGTGTGAATATCGTGAGAGTTCACTGAAGAGAGAAGGGCAGAGAAAAATGGGAGTCTGGAATCTGATCCTTGTGAAGTGTACACGTTTGTAGAGCAGGGTGGGGAATTAAAGAAGGTGGCCCAAAAGTCATGTGAGAAGTGGGGAGGAGATCCGTATAATTTTTTCCTTGCCTCCTGGAAAAGAACATGAAACTAAAAGTGAAAGTGTTAAAACAGATACATCTCCCCTCCATTTTTCTTATCGATAAGACATTCTTATGGATGTTGTTTCTCTTCTCAATGTAACTCAGCATGATGAAGTAATGGTGAGGAAGAAAATTTATTTGAGACAATTTTTTCCCTGGGTTTTATAATATACCATCATGTTGTGGTAGTCATGGAAACGTGCCACTCAGATCTCTTTCAAGAGAACCTGAGGCAGGAAGCAGAATGACTGACAGCCCTAGCTGCTGTCTCTGGTTCTTTTTTTTTTTTTTTTTTTTAAACTTTATTGTTGTTGTATTACATCTATCCCCTTTTTGCTCCCCTCTGTCCCCCTGTCTCTGGTTCTATGGCTGTGCTGAGAACAGCGCTCTGTGGGCTGTTCCCAGGTTACAATCTGTGGCTCCTAGCATAGACCATTCCTGCGCAACTCTCTCTGCTAGGAAACTTGCAGGGAGACCGTCCACTGGCCTGCTGGCGATTTCCCCAGAATTAGACTGTTTGAAGCTCTTCTTCCCACCCTCTCCCTCTCCCTCTAGCCTTACTTCTTTTGTATAAACTGATCCTGCTATTACTGATGAGTCTTTTATCCTTCACAGCTGTTTCTCCTAATACATCTCACAGTAACTGCTTCTCAAGACCCGAACTGACACATATGTATGTCAAACTAAGTTTAATAGATAACCTGGTAACTCCAATAACCCTGATCCTCAGAAACAAGAGCTCTCTGAAAAGTTTATTTGAAGTTGCTTCTCCTCAAGATTTTAAGGCATTTATGTTTCATTTGGAGTAAGATCTTTGCAGAAAAACCTAGACTAGATTGGATAATACATGGTCTTAACTCTACTATATTTAGCTTAATTGGATCATTGATTTTTATCTCATTAACCACACCCATTTGGAAAAACCAGCCAACCTGCATACTTTAAATTTTGCTTCTATCTTTTTAAGAATTCCTTTTTAACTGAATTTATAGTAACTGTTCTGAAGAACCACTAATTTATTCAAATATCAATAAATGAAAATTTTATACTATTTAGAAAAAGTTTAAAAAGGTTAATAAAAAAGTAAGTTAAAGTGTTCAAATTAGAAAAAATATAGGGGCATTCATATGGCAGATGAACAAATTCCAATTACTGAAAATGAATATATTCTTAAGGAATAACTAACTACTTTTGGGGAATGGGATAGGCAATTTAGGAAAGTTATTTTATCAAAGAGTTTCTCAAATGAATGAATGGATAAATTGATTATGCAAAATTGAGAAAATAATTTTATAATCAGCAAGTAGTTTGTCATGAAAATAAATATTTCCAAATAAATTGCCATGTCAGAATAATAAATGACAACATAACTGTGTGAGTAAATGCAGCCTTTCATTTCATATATATATATATATATATATGCATCACTTGTTCTCCTCAGAAGAGCTAATTAGTTGGCATACAGCAATCTAGCTTTAACTCCCAGCTTGATAGGTAATATTGGACTTCTTTTAACCTCTTTGTTCCTCATATTTCTTAACTGACTGATGAGTCCCTCAAAATTTAATATATACATTTAATTTTAGTTCATTTCAGGAGATTATGCCCTTAGCAAAACTGGCCCCAGTTTTGTAAAAGTTTGATGAGCATATGTACAGTAGCCAATCGATATGAAAGCCATATTGCAATATTTGCAAACCGCATGTGCCTACTTCCATGTTATTTCAAACACATTGCTCATCTGCCTTACTCATATTATGGAATTCCTCTGAAGACAGTGTCCTATCTTATTTTACTTTCTGCAATGTCTACTATAGTAGATGTTTAGCATTGCAAGCAGTTCATATCATGGCTACATGTGAAAATACTAGATAGCAGATGTTAAATATTTGGAGAATTGGTCGTGAATATTCTACATCACTAAAAGAATTATAAGAGATTTCAAGTCATGGTTGCTTATAAGAATACTTATTAAAGGTAATACTGTTTACTACTAAGGGAACAATTAGGACAACTATAATAAAACAGCAATAAAAAAGATATTTAAAAATCACAAGCTATGTTCATTCTCTAAAGCAGTCATAAAACATGAAACTTTAATTTGCATGTATATTTTATTAACATACATAAACAATAGCATGTATAACTGTCCAATAGTTATTTAAATAATATTCTTTATTTATGAAAAATGGAGGAAATAATAATAGTACTTAATCTTGTTTAACATGTATATGACACTATTAGGAACTTGATAATATCATTTCAGTTACCTCTCACAATGGTTCCATGTGTTATTCCCTCTAATTTCAGTTGAGGAAACTCAGAGGGATTAATAAATTATCCCAAATCACACTGATATTAAGAGGTAGAGCCAGGCCCTAAATGGGTACTTTAGTTGGTTAAACATCACCCCAACATTATTGGTTCAATCCCCAACCAGGGTACATACAAGAAGCAATCAATAAATGCATATAAATGGAACAAGAAATCAACATCTGTCTGTCTGTCTCTATTCAATTTTAAAAAATTAAAAAGAAGAAGAGGTAGAGCCAGGATTCAAATTCAGTGGATCTGTCTCCAATGCTCAAAGATTTGCCACCACATGGCATCTGAAAGTATACAAAACAAAGAAAAGCCAATTAGTTTTTGAAAAATTAAACAAAAACATTTGCTAGGCCTTGCCATACCAGACTTGAAATAAACTATAGAAGTCTACTACTGAGAAGAATGTGATATTGGCGAAGAAATAGATAATTTAAATGGGGAACTAGTGTCATATATCTGTAATATCTGTAATATATAGTGCCATATATTTGCAAAAAAGATGGCTCCTCTAATCAACGAAAAATTCTATTTTGCCTAAACAAATAATATTGTGACAATGACAATGAAGTAGGAGGAAATGAGTTTGATATAGATTACATCCTATGCTCACACATACACATTTACACACACACAAATAAGTTATTTTAAAAGCTAAGCAAGCAGATAAATTTATAAAGTTTATAGAAAGAATGTGGGGGGAGGGAGTAATTTAATAATCTGGATGTTCTATAATCTTGATTTGGAATATGTGTGTGAGGACAGAAGGTAAAGTTTAAGCCCAACAGTTACAATGAAAGACTGACAGATTTGATGTTAGAAAAATTTAAAGCTTCTGTAAGATAAAATAATAAAAGCTACATTAGTAAAATTGTGTAACTAAAGGCTGACAAATATGATGTATTTACATCCTCTGTATGAGGCAAAAGTTAAATTTAAAATAAGCCATTTGGGAAAAAATAAGTAAAGGCAAGGAAGAAATGACTCAAGAAAATAAAAAATAGGAAAATCTATCTACCTTCACTAGTTATTAAGGAAACAGAATCAAAATGAAATACTTCCTTTTGGTTATACACTGACAAGATATAAAAATTATAATCTAAGATTTTAACAAAAGACAAAGAAGATATACTCAACTGCTAATGAGAGTGTAATTTGCTAAACTTTTATTTAGTATACTTGTTATTTGTCTGTCAAAACTTAAAATGTCCCTGCTGTTAGAGTTAATGATTCTGCCTTTATTAGTTTATATTATAAACATTACTGCTGATTTTTAAGTGGTCAGGGGAGTGAGGTATCAGCATTCCCATTTACCTGTAAGGCCAGGATAGAGATTGGGTGTATTTTCTACAAAGAAGCTCAGGAACCAGGTAGCTTAAACATGGAATAAAACTGAGAATCCTAGTGATTTGAGAATAAATATCCATTTTAAATGAAGGCCAAATATAATAGACCTAATTTAATAGGAAATTTTCTTGAGAAAACTAAATATTGTAAAAAGAAACCTTATCTATGTGATAAAATTTAAATGATAATCATTTCTGTGGCCTATTTCTGAGCATAACGTATGAATCAAAATGACACTTTTTAAAGTGTATAATTTTTAATAAATGTAATTTGTGCAATGACTACAATTAAGTTGGAACATTTCTAGTACTCCAAAAGTTCCCCTGCTCCTTCTGTCCATTGTCCCCGTCTGCTGTGTCCCTGGCCTTAAACAACCTCTGATCTGCTGTCATTATGGATTACTTTTTCCCTTTAAGGTATTTTAAATAAATGAAATCAGTTGATATACTTTTTAAAAAAGATTTTATTATTTTTTAGAGAGAGGGGAATGGGGAGAGGTAGAAAGGAGGAGAAACGTCAATGTATGGTTGCCTTTCACCTGCTTCCAGCTACAGACCTGGCTGGAGAACTGGCTTGCAACCTAATTATGTGCCCTGGCTGGGAATTGAACCAGCGACCTTTGGGTTTGTAGGCCGGCACCTAATCCACTGTGCCACCAGCCAGGGCCTCAATATATTTTACATTCAAGGATTCCTCCATTCTTAAAAATTTCTGTTTTCTGAGGTGTTCCTCTTGATTCTCATTGTTCAAAATGACAAGACTTGACTTTATTTTGTTTCCTCCTCTTTTAATTTTTCTAGCTTGACTACATGTGCCCCCAAAAGCAGTAGTTCTGGTCTGGTTTTAAACTTAAGGGCCAGAAAAGTTAACAATTTCTAACTTTAAGCAAAACTTGACATTTTTCGAGTAGCATTTTAAATAACTATTTATGATAGCATGATATTGAATACTTTCATTTATGACTTTAGCAACAAAATCATTTAGAGAACCTCAGTCATTCCAAAAACCATTTTTTTGCTTTAATTGTAAAATAATTATTTTAAAACATGTTTCATGTAATCAGCATTTCCAGTTTCCTTTCTGCTCATGTTAACTATGGTTTAACTATGCCACATGTCCATTGTAATTATGTTTTGTGATTTTTAGTATTTCTCCAGTCTCTCATTCTGAAACATATTTCCTTATGTGACATTTGTGATGTCCTTTTAAAAATCAATTTGCATTAATATTGCATAATATTTCAAAACAATAGATTCAAATACAGCCTTCAATAGTGAACAGGAAACAATAAAGATGTGGTGGGAAGGGAAAGATGTTAGCGGGTACAGAACGTTGAGGGAAATCTGAGAGAGAACTGCTTTTAGAAGTGATCATTTCAATAGCTAAAATTTTTGTATTTTTACTTTCTTACACAATAAAACTGGAATTCTGGATAATATTAAGATATTTATTCAACAAATGTATTACTATATAGATTTTAATAATGCAAAAATTTGATGTACCTCAATGTCCTTTAATAAGAGAAAGATTAAATAATTTATTTTATATAACATGTAATACTCTGCACTTGTCAATTCATTCATTTATGTATACATTTGACAAGCATTTACTGAGTTTCTATTAGGGATGAGGCCCAAAACAGGCTTTCAGGATCATCAACCAACTGGATCTAATTGATATTTATAGAATACTTCAGTCAGCAACAGCAGAATACACCCTCTACTTAAGCTCAAGTATAACATTCACCAAGAGAGACAACATTCTGGTACACAAAACATACCTCCAAATATTTAAAATAATATAAATCATATAAAGTATGCTTTCAAGCCATATGAAATTCAATTAGAGATCCATAACAGAAAAAATAGCTGAAAAATCATAAACATTTGGTGATAGAACATCTCATATCTAAAAACACATGGGTCTAACTCTTTAGAGAAACTAAAATAGACTTTTAACTCAATGAAAACAAGTATATAACTTAAAGTTTGTAGGATGCAGTAAAGCAGTGATGAGAGAAAAATTTATAGCATTGAATGCATATATTAGTCAAGAATAAAGTTATAAAATCAACCATCTAAGTTTCCATTTCATAGAAGTAGAAAAAGAAGAGTGAATTAAACCCAAAGAAAGCATGAGGAAAGAATAAGAAGAATTAGAGTAGAAATCCATAAAACTGAAAACAGAAAACAATAAAGAAAAGCAGGGGTCAAAAGCTGATTGTTTAAAAGAATCATTAAAATTGATAAACCTCTAGTGAAGCTACCCAAGAAAAAGAAAAGAAGACACAAATTACCAATATCAAAAATTAAAGAGGAAATATCATTGTTGATTCCATGGATAGTAAAAATAGAATAAAGGAATATTGTCAACAACTCTACGTCCATAAATTTGATAACTTAAATAAAATGGACCAATTCCTTTGACAAATAATCTACTGAAGCTAACACATAAATAAGTAATCTGAATAGGCTCATTTCCATTTTTAAAAATTCAGTCAATACTTCATAAGCTTCCAAAATCAAAAGCATGAGACCCAGAGTATTTCACTGGTGAATTCTACCAAACATTTAAGAAAAGTAAATGATACCAATTTTCTACAGTATTTTCCAGGTAATAGAAGCAGAGAGAATATTTTTTAACTAATTTTGTTAGGTCAGCATTTCTGTAATCCCCAAAACAGATATTGACATCATAAGAAAGGAGAACTATGTACCAATACCTCTCATGGTTTTTTATGAAAAAATCCTCCACAAAATATTGACAAATTAATTCTTATAAGATATATAAATAACTATAGATCATTACCAAATGGGACTTATCCCAGGTGTGCCAGGCTGTGCTGGCTCAACCTTTAAAAACCAGTTAATGCAATCTAACTATTGAGCAAGAAGCTGCAGAAGAAAAGTGATATGAACATACCAGTAGATGCAGAAAAAGCACTTGGCAAAATCTATCACCCATCCATGATAAAGACTATCAGCAAACTAGGAATATAAGGGAACTTCCTCAATGTTATAAAAACATTTACATAAAGGTGAGGGAAAAGGGAAAAAAAAAACAGAGCATGAGAAGTGAATGGTATCATAAAAAGTTTCTGAAGGTCAACAGCGCTGCATGCTACATGAAGTCAAGTGAGATAATGAATCAGCCTATTGGATTTGAAATTCAAAGGTCATTTGCATTTTAACAAGAATGATGCTAATGAAAAGAGGTCAGAAATTATTTAAGAGGGCTTAAAGAATTAGAAAAGTGAAAAAGCTAATAAAGTTGTTTTTCCAAAAATACTAGTTTTCAAGGGAGGAATAATGAAGTATAAGAGATTGTATGCAGAGTCTTAGGAATGATACATATATTTTTTTGTTTACATTTTTAAAAATATTTTATTTATTATTTCCAGAGAGAGGGGAAAGGAGAGAGGCAGAGAGGAAGAGAGACATCAATGTATGGTTGCCCTTCACCTGCCTCCAGCTAAGGACTGGCTGGAGACCTGGCTTGCAACCTGGTTATGTGCCCTGGCTGGGAAATTGAACCAGCGACCTTTGGGTTCACAGGCCAGTGCCTTATCTACTATGCCACCAGCCAGGGCTAGGAATGATATTTTTTTAAGAGGGAAGACTGTGCTTTTCAAGATAGGTTCACTTGTACTGCAGTAATTAAAAAACAAACTCTGAAGCTGAATTCTCCTGTATATTAAAAAACATCTACTAAAAAACTAAAAATCTAGAGTAGTTATACTTAGTGGTAAAAAATTAGATATTTCCCTGCTGAGATCAGCAACATGACAAGACTTTCCCATCACCACCCTCATTCACCATTACACTGGAAATCTTAACTATGCAATAAGATAAGATAAGAAAATAACAGAAAAGATATTAGGAAGAAAGAAGTTTATCTTTGTCTACTCACAGATGACATGACTGTCTATATAGAAAGAATCAACAACAAAAATATCCCGGAACTAATTGATTATATTAAGGTTCCAGGATACAAAGTTAATATGTAAAAGTTAATCACTTTCCTCTATTCCAGAAATGAACTATTGGAATTTAAAATTGAAGGCACAGTTCTATTTATATTAGCACCAAAAAATCACTCATATAAAAATCAATAAAACAAATATGTTCAAAATCTATATAAGAAGAAGTACAAACCTTTGATGAAAAAAATCACAATGGATCTAAATAAATGTACAGCTATTTCATGTTTATGAATAGGAAGACTCAATATTTGTTCAGAGGCCAGTTCTTCCCAACTTGATCTATAGATTAAATACAAACTCAGTCGAAATCCCTGCATGTTACATTTTGGATATCGACAAACTGATTCTCAATTTTATATAGACCAGCAAAAAATCAGTTAAATAATATTGGATAACACAACACCGAAGAGGGAGAACAAACTTCTAATACTGACCCCATCAGTATTGCTATATACAATACTGGCTTGCTATAAACAGTAATACAGGCTTGCTATAAACTACAATAAGTTAGGTGGTATAGTATTAGCAAGAAAATAGGCAAGTAAATCAATGGAATAGAATAAAATACCCAGAAATACATACATAATATAGCCCAATTTTTAATAAAAGAGCAAAGGTAGTTCCATGGAGAAAGGATAGTCTTCAGTAAATGATTATGGAACAAATGTGCATCCGTGTGAGAAGAAATGTAGACACTGATTTTACACCTCTCACAAAAATTTACCTCAAAGTAGACCATAGATCAAAATGTAAACGAAAAACTACAAAACTTCTAGAACATGCCATAGAAGAAAATCAATGTGACTTCAGGTTCAGTGATGACTTTTTAGATATAACAGCAAAAGCGTGATCTATGAAAGAAATCATTAATAAGTTAGATATCATTAAATTAAAACCTTATGTGTGAAAGATACTGAAAAATATGAAAACATTTTATAGTGCTAATTTATACAACAGGTATTTATTTTTAAAGTATGATATACTTGAAAAAGAGTATGGCCTTATTTTCTTCTTTCAAAAATATGTGTATATTTGTTTTACATGTTTTATATTAGAAAAAATAAGGAAATAATATAAAAATATACATGAGAAAGAGAGCTTCACAGTGAGGTGTAAGAGACTACTAATTTTGTTTTAGAACATTTTGTATTCTTTGACTGTTAATATGAATTAATTATTTCTGTAAATCTAATGACCGTAATTGTGCCTACGTATATATATTTGTGTATACAAATTTAATTTTGAACATACAAAAATTTTGCCCATAGTTAGTACATCATTTTTAAATTTGTGGCTATAAAGTAATTTTAATATTATGATTTTCATTTGCCAGCAATTGAGTGTGAATGATTCAGTAGGGGTTCAAACACAACTCCATGAAGTCCAGGGGAAAAATTGTGGGCTGCTCAGAGGAATAGTAAGTGGTGTAGAGTAGGACAAAAAGAATGGTGAGTGACATTAGCTGCTGTAGAACAGGGCAGGACTGTGGACATCTGTCATTATTGCTCATTAATCACAATAAGGCCAAGATAGGATGAAGTACGTCCGTCAGAAGAGAGGAAAACTAGGTAAACTATGTCTCTTCCCCCAAAACAATAATGGGAAGCTTTCTAACTCTGGGGTCAACTTCAGGATGAAGGGGAAAGAGCTGCAGGATGAGAGCGGGGTAGATAATCTGGAATTAATTCAGTTTAAATACAGAATTAAAAATGTAAATCAGGAAGCATTTGGGGAAAGCTTTGCATGTGTGTGTGAACACACACACACATACATGAATGCATACACTTTTAGCATGACAGAGGGAGCAAGAAAGAGACAAAAGAAAGAAAGGAGGAAACAAAAATGAGGGAGATCATTGGCTGATGGCAAAAAATAATTTTTGCATGGGCATTTAGTTAAGTGATTGCCGGGCAATAGCAACTTAGATTTATTTATTATACATACAGATTTAAGAGTTTGATAGTTATAGTTTGGTATTGTTTACTTTTTGCAGTTTCTGCCTAATTTTATCCCAAAGGATTATGTCAGTTTTATTTGGGGAAATAAATAAATAACTGTTTTCAAAGGAATTAATGTTTTGTGAAATGTTCTGGTTAATTGAAAACTATTATTGGTTTTAAGTTCATTAAATTCTGTTTTTTATAAGTTTTAGTGTAAAAGCAGTCTGCTAATAATATACAAGATACTTTCACAAACCTTTTATCTTTGTGTGTCTCAAAACACCAATAGTATTTTTCAGTGATTTCCGGATAGTGGGTATTATACACATGCACACTCATATAATGGGGAAAAAAAGACATTTGTTAAATAAATGATGGGATAAACTCTAAGGGAAATGAAGAAAGTACATTGAAAACATACTCTAAGCCAGGTGTGTCAAACTCTCCTTCACTGGGGGCCACTTCAGCCTCGAGGTTGCCTTCAAAGGGCCGAATGTCATTTTGGGACAGTAGAAATGTAACTACTCCTCAACAGTTAAGTGAGCCAGGTAGAAACAAGGTGCCGGGTTGGACTGCGAGCCTTGTGTGTGCCACCTGTGTCTAAGCTACATTTTCTTTGCAGTTTTTGCAGATTGACATTTCAAATTGTGACTAGAGGAAATAGAAAATAATTGCACTAGGTGTTTTACGAGTATACAGTGCTGGTATCCCACAGAATGACAGGTTGGGCAGTGCATTAGTATGGATCCATTTAGATGGGTTCTTCTTTCCTTTTTAAGGCATCAGCCAGTGGCAATTTCAAATCTGTTGTCTACAAGCCAAGCCCAGCGCTCATGCAGGATCCTCCTGTGGCACATGACCTTTTTTATTTCTATTGTTACATTTCCATTAGTCCTTTTATTCTGTCTAATGTGACAAGTTTATGTCAGCTAGCATTGTCTTAAACTAACTAGACTGTGCTAGAATTTTCCTAACAGTTTAACAATTTATCTGCTGTTGCTTTGCATTAAAAAAAAAAAGAAAGAAAGAAAGGCTATATCTATCATTCAGCTGACTGTGGTTCAGGGGCAAAAGGAAAAGCATGCAATGGAAATTGCAAATGTCCAGTATCCTTATACAAGAGTCCCCCTTCTCCAAGGCTTCACTTTCTGCATTTCAGTTACCCATTATGGTCCACTATTGTCAGAGAATATTAAATGAAAAATTTTAGAAATAAACAGTTCCTACATTTTTAATGTCATACCGTTCTGAGCAGTTCGGTGAAATCTCACTCTGTCCCATTCCATCTTGGATGGAACATGACCCATCCCTTTGTCAGCGCATCCATGCTTTATAAATTACCAGCTGGTTTAGTTCCTTAGTAGCATTCTGGCTTATCAGATTGACTGTGTTTGTGTTCAAGTAGCCCTTATTTTATTTGATAAGTTCCCAAAGCACAGGAATAGTGATGCTGGCAATTTAGACATTGAAGAGAGATGATGAAGTGCTTCCTTTGAGTGCAAAGGTATGTATGCATACGAAAAACTAGTGTGTGTGTGCATGTGTGTGTGTATATCCCTATATAAACATATATAGGGTTAAGCACTATCTATGGTGTTAGGCATCCACTGGGAGTCTTGGATCATATTCCTTATGAATAAGGGGGAGCTACTATAATTTTAATCTTGCCTGTGCTTTCAGGGTCCTGATATAGGGCAAAATAAAGTGAACTGGAGAGCAAGAAAGTGGTTCCTTAGGGTATTTCCTGAGGTTACTTAGCAATCATTTTCCTTTTGGAATGATTTATATTTTATTACTCAAAATCAATTTCTTTAATGCTAGAAATGAATTCCTGCAGACTTGTCTTTCATAAATATACATGTACAGAGCACATGTACATAATTCTCACCCCCCACCCCAGAAGCTTTCCTTCTGTTCTTGTTCTCTGCTGACTCCAAGTGCTCATATGCTCCCAAGGATAGGATTAGAAGCAATTCATTTATCATGGTGCTTGGCAGTAACTGAGTGCTGTGCTAAATAATGGCAATAATCTATTAACTCAAACAAGAACTACCCTATCTTGGCTAATTCTCCTGGAGTCACACAATTATAATGCCCCAAATGCTAAAGATTTCAGTGATTTGGAGGTAGAATGTTACTGTCTGTGAAACTATTTATCTTCACCTGAGGAAATTTTTTCCATTGCTTTTAGAGGGAGAGGAAGGGAGAGAGAGAGAAAAACGTAGATGTGAAAGAGAAATATGACTGGTTGCCTTCTATATGGGCTGGGGTGTGGAATCAAATCTGTAACTAGGTATATACCCTGACTAGGAATTGAACCCACAACCCTTCAGCTATGGGATGATGTGCCAACGAACTGAGCCACACCAGCTAGGACTATCTACAAAACTATTTAAATATGTGCTTTGGGATTTGAGGAGACATAGCAAAATGTCTATTTTAAATAGACACTTTCTAGTAGTTTGAAGTTTTTATGACTGACACACAGAGATTATACTCTAATCACCAGATGCTAAATGTTCACATAAAGACAGTATCTGTTCTGAGAAACAATATGGCCTATCTGTATTCATATATGAAAAACCAAGATGAAATACTCATAAAATGCTAAGAATTTATGTTCATATAAGAATCTATCAGATATAAATGCAAGGTTCAACAGTTCTTTAAAAGCAGAGGAATAGAGGTTCAACAGATGGGGAAAGAGATTATACATTTTTATCAAGTTATAAATACAGTCTTGTTTAGAGATTATTAAATCAGATAAGTAGTACTTCATTGAGATCTGTAAGAACCAGAATTTTGTTATCATTGAGTGAAGAAGCAAGATTGTAAGTTTAAAGAATTCACAAAAAAGGAAAGTAGATTTTTGGTATTCTAGAAATTTATTCATAAAGAGGTTGATTGTGTGTGTGTGTGTGTGTGTGTGTGTGTGTTTTTGTTTTTTTTTTTTTTTTTGTTTTTGTTTTTGTTTTTTTTATTTCCCACCTTGCACTCCCCATTTCAGCTATGCTGATCCAATGGTTGTACTTTTGTTCCCAGAATTTAAATAGGCCATAATAATAAAAGAGTGCGAAGGTTGTCTGACTGACAAAACAATTTCTTCACTTTAAGATCTTATTTCAGGCTCCTTGTTGCCCATACCTCTTGCTCTTGTCTTTGCTCAAGCTGTAGGCTTTCTGATGTTTTAGGGTCCTCATTTCTGATTTAGTTTTTTACATCAGGTTATAATTGTATACTTTCTGCATGCTTCCTGGGCTTAATTTACTTCCTGACTCTCTCCCTCTGCCTCACCTGCTCCTGCCATTCTTTTTGTCTGCATAACCTTAAATGATATATTTTTTAAAGTAGAAATAGTAGAAGGAAATTAATTGGAGGCAGGGGCTGTCCTTTTCTTAGCTGTTTACAAGCAGTTAGAATGATACTTATTGTGGTAGGCTGAGCAATAACCCATAAGTATACCATGTCTTACTTCCTGCAACCCCTGGGACTTTATAGATGTGGTTAAGTAAGTATTTGGAGATGGCAAATACAATATATCCTGGATTATCTAATACGGCCATTCATATAATCACAGGTATTCTTGTAAGATTGAGACAGAGAGAGGTTTGATTTTGATAAAGGAGAGGCAGTGTGACTAAGGGACAGAAATTGGAGTGCTGTGACCAGGGACCAAAGAATGCCATTAGGCTCTGTAAGTGGAAGAGACAAGAAGCAGATTCTCCCCTGAAGGTTCTGGAAGAAACCAGCCCCACTCACCTTATTTGTCCCATAACACTGATGAGAGCTTTCGGCTGACAAAATTGTAAGAAAATACATTTCTATTCTTTTAGGCCACTAAGTTTGTGGTAATTTGTTAACACTCACAAGAGGAAATAAATACTGATTTTGGTGTCTAAAAGTAGAGTACTGCTGCAACAAATACCTAAAAATGTGGAAGTGACTTTGAAGTGCAATGGATAGAGCCTGCAAGAAATATAAGGAAAATGATGGGAAAACATTAGATTGCCTCAAGCAAGCTTGTTAGTAAAAATACGGTATTAAAAACAATACTAGGAGGGCTCAGAAGGAATGAGGAACATGTTACTAGAGCCATATTATACAGGGTGCACATGATAAATTGGCAATAACATCACATCTTATTTCTCATGCTTATTAATTTTGAAAAACTGTTTCTAAGGTTATGATTTAACATCATCATTTCAGATATAAAGTATTAAGTTCTGAGAGCAACTGTCATGGCAAAGGAATATGATGTTAGAGCAACCATAATTTCTGTACTGCGTGCTAAGGAAATTGCAGACTTCAATAACATCCCTTTACATATAGTTTACAATATGAAGAAGGTGTATGATGCTGATCTTGATGTTGCTACACCAACAAGGAAAATGCATAAGTTAAGCAAGGATAGCACAAGTTCAGATATTGTACACAGAATCCAGGAGATCATCAATGAAGATCCAGGATGTTTACCTTGACACTTGAGAGAAGTAGTTGTACCGTGGATGAAGCAAGTCGCAAATAATGGCCATCATTTTATCTTCCAGCAAGATGGTGCACTAGCACATAATGCCAAAAAGGTGCAAGAATTTCTCATTGTCAGTGTCCCTGAATTCTGGTCAAAGGAAATCTGGCCACCTAGTTCACCAGAGGCAAATCCTTTAGACTATTATGTATGGAGCATTTGTGCAAGAGAAGTTAATAAACAACCTCATTCCAATAAAGAGGCTATTAAAGCTAAAGTTGAAAACATGATGTCCATGGATAAAGGAAAGTTAATTTAAGTGTGCCCAAGATTCCAAAGTCGAATCAGGTCTATTATTGCAGCAAGTGGAGACATTTCCAAACAATTAAAAAAAGAATGACTATGTTTATGTATTTACGTATAAGAATAAATGTATTTCAGAATAAACACTTTGGTGGTATGTTGTTTATTTTAGTAAAATTTTGCCAATTGATCATGTGCACCCTGACCTATATAAGGTCAGGAAGCTTAGCTGAATTGTATCCTATAGTTATGCAGAAAGTAGAACTTGTAATTAATGAATTTGGATATTTAGCTGAAGATAATTTCAAACAAAGTGTTGAAGGTACAGCCTGGCTACTTCTTGCTTCTCCTAGTAAAATGTAAGAAAAGATAAATTAAGGGAAGAGCTGTTAAGCAGAGGGAACTATGACTCAATCTGGGAAATTCCTAGCCTATTTTAATTGCAAGGGATGCTAAAACTAGAAGATAAATCATCAGGAATGTGCGTTCTGAAGAGAGGACCAAGGGTGTGGTTGGATAACATTTTGCCAGTGCTAAAGGGATTAGATACACAACTTATTGATCCCTTCAACAATCTCAGCAGAAGCCAGATAGAGAGATGAGATTATCCAGGAAAAATCAGTACTTGAGATATACATAGGAGACCCACAAGGATTTGATCATGTTTATCAGCATAAATACGGTCAGCTAGAAGGTAGAGAGAGTGGACAAAATGAAGGAAAGCTTTCAGACTACCAAAATTCTCCAGGCATGAGATGGGCTGATTACAAGACTCAGTTTAAAACATGTACCATCCTTTGAGGAAAAGAAAGGGTGACTCCAAAGCAGAGGCTTGGGTCCACAGAAAAGGGTCTTCAGTCATAAATTATTTCCAGGCCAGGGAACCTATTTGCATTTACTTGGATTTTAAAATTGTTTGGAACTAGTTACTTTTTTCTTCCTCCATTTTCTTCTATATGTCTATAATTGTTCTCCTATGCTTGACCAACCATTGTATTTGGGGACCAGATAATTTGTTACCTACTCTCATGGGTCTAAAAATGGAGAGGAATTTTGCCCAGGAACTTATAACTAGACTCTCAACCATACTTGATTTAAATATGAGATCTGGGTTTTTTGAGTTGATGATATTTATATATTTTATATTATTCTGGGCATGAGTTGATGCTATAATGGTTTGATATAAATGTCCTTATAAGAAGAAGGCCAAGGGGGATTGGGCTACAGTAGAGGAGAAGACATTGTGATATTGAAAGCAGAAATGGGAGTGAGGTGACCAGAAGCCCAAGATTGTGAGCAGTATCTAAAAGTGGAAGAGTTCAGGAATATATGAAAGTCTGTCTGTAAAGTATTGGGTCAATATAATTAAAAGTTTGCTTGGCCAATAATTTTGAGACAGACCTTGTATTCCGTGGGTCCCCCAGAAGGAACCATTTGCTGACTCTGTGATTTTCATCTCTTAAGACGCACTTTAGACTTCTGATCAGCAGAACTATAAGACAAAACAAATTGTTGTTTTAAGCTACTAAATTTGTGGTAATTTGTTTCATAGTAACGAACTATAGAAATGATCCCTGAAAGTATAGTCTTAAGCCTACAGCACCCGGTATTCCCAGGCAGTCTCCCATCCAAGTACTAACCAGGCCCGACCCTGCTTAGCTTCCGAGATCAGACGAGATCGGGCGCGTTCAGGGTGGTATGGCCGTAGACATGAAACTGTTTCATAGTAGCAACATAAATTTAATACACTTGATGTATTCAATAAGTATGTGATGAGTGAATGAATGATAAATGAAAAAGTTTGCTTTTATAAACAAATGTAGATTCCATAGTTATAGGATTTTAATGGGAAGTCAGCTAGAGTAGAAAAAACTATTATGTTAATAAAGGAATTCTTTAAAATAATATCCCAGATTAATATAAAGATTGACTTTATATTAGTCAGTATAAATTGACTATTGATGTTGTAGACTTTAGAATTGTCTGGCATCTTTAGTACTAAATCCCATTAATATAAGCATTAGTTGCTTATTACCACATATTCCCTCAGGTAATTATGATGCTTAGTTTTTAAATTTATCAATCAACTTTGGTGTTACAGAATTTAATTTTGAGTTTTTATGTGAACATAGACTTTTTAACAGATAGAATAAATAGGTATAATTTAACTACAAATCATAGGAAACTACTGTTGTCAGTGCTGAACAGGGGATGGCGAACAATTAAACTTGGCAATGCCTCAGTATTTGTTGCTTAAGCTCAATTATTACGAAGCTCTCATGCGTCAAGTCCTGTATTATTCAAGAGGCACACCCGATACTAGTGGATGCTCTAGGACAATTCATAGTATTTTGAAAACAGAAACAAGTATAATTTTTATGGGAACTAACTCTATAAGCACTGTTCTTCAAGACCTTTAATATGTACAGAAAAAAGAAGCTATATGAAGAACATCAAAGGAATAAAGTATTTCTTAGCTATAACCGCAGCAGAGCACCATATTGTACTGCTCCCTACCATTATGCTTCTTACATTTCATTCTCTAAAATGATTTGCAGCTTTGTTTAAATCTTTCTTTTTAGTTCTCACCTGGAAATGTGCTTGTTGATTTTAGAAAGAAAGGAAGGAAGCAGGGAGGGAGGGAGGGAAAGAGATTCAAGAGGGAAACATCAATCAGTTATCAGTTATCGGTTGCCTCCAGTATGTACCCTCACCAGGGATCAAAGCCGCAACATTTTGTTGTATGGGATGATACTCCAACAAATTGAGCCACCTGGTCAAGGCTGTTTAAATCTTCTTTTTCTTTTTCTGTAAATAACCTAGAAATCCTCACTAATATGCTTTATGGGTAACTTTAAGCAGCTGGAAAGACATTTCACTTGTTAAAGAACACTGAACCCTTCTCTAATATCTGTTATTTTATAAACCTGTTCTAAACATTTATCGTGTTCTTTTGGCCACAGTACTGTCCTAATTTTTTTTTGCCATAGCTACAGTAATCTGTTGTGGATGAAGATAAGAGCAATAACTAAGTCTTGAAAACCTTTAAAGAAAGTTATCTACCTTTGGAGTTCTTTGCTCAAGGCAGAAACTATGAGGTCTTGGTGATATTAAATCACAATTCTTTTACTAAGACACAAAGGGTACTTTTACGAAACATAAAAAGCAAGTGATGATGGTTATAAAGGGAATGAGATTTAAAATAAATACTGTTTTGTAGATATAATATTGTATTAACCTTTATTGAGGGAGTACAAAATTCCTAGCAAAACTTGCTTTAGAATATTGGTCATAGCTTATTAAAAACTTTTGTTCTGTGAGAACAGCATGTTGTTGAAACATGGTGCCTAAGTCTCAGATTTCCCCAAAACAGTTTGTATCCAAGAGTCTGTGATAACAGCCTACAAATAGGACACACACACACCTCATGTTATTAACCTACTTTAAGATTTTTTCTCCATTATAAGAAAAGACAAGACAAGAAATTCAGGGATAAGGCAAGGATGGGAAAGTAGTATATTTTTATAGTGGTAGCAATGTTGATTAGTTGATTTACTTTTTTTCTCTGTTTACTTCATGGTTATTTATGCTCACCAAGTGATGCAATTTTTTCTACGGACTTACAGATATAAAGAAAACTTGTCATGGTAAATTGCCATTTGTAAATGAGAAATATTTCAAAACAGTCTAAAGTCAGTTCGAAAGATTCCAAACATCCTAGGGGAAGAGCCTGATTTGTAGTGGACAACCATCACCAATGCACACAGTTCAAGGCATGTGGACATTGTTTCTGTATATTGTCCATAATCACTTCTAGATTAGGTTTTTATGATTCCTAAGTTTAGGTGTAAATGCTTCTTTTGGTGGTACCATGCAACTTTTCAAGAAGATGTATTATAAATACTAAATTTTTGTAAATCAAGGAAATTTTTTTATTAAAATTTGATAATAATTTTCATGTTTTTTGATAAATTCCTGCCCTTATCCATGCTGTTATTACTTTATTTTTCTCAGTTCCTTCACCTTTTTTCATCAAACTCCTTAACAGCCCTCCACTCTGACAACTGTCAGTCAGTTCTATCTATTTGTCTGTTTCTATTTTGTTAGTTTATTTTGTTCATTAGATTCCACATACAAGTGAAATCATATGGTGCTTATCTTTCTTTGACTGGCTTGTTACCTTTCACATAATGATCTCTGTAAGTCCATCCAGGTGTCAAAAAAGGTAAGATTTCCTTCTTTTTAATGGCTGAGTATTAGTCCATTGTTGAATGAACCCCAGCTATTTTTTTTTAATCACTTATCTACTGATGGACACTTGAGCTTCTTCCAAATCCTGGTGATTGTAAATAACACTGTAGTGAACAATAGGCATGTATGAAGAGGGACCCCCCAAAATCCAGAATTTATGTATTAAAAATTATATTTATTCTTATGTGTTTAATCTTTAGTCATTTTCAAAGTACTCTATATTTCATGCCATACACCTATCAGGATGTTTTCTCTAGTACTCAAAACAGTTTTTGAACTTGTTAATTTTGATGCTTTTTAATACTCTTGTCATATATTTTCCTCCTCTTCCTAGTCAGCTAAACATTTCCCTTTGAGGACTTATTTCATTGGGGAAATCAAACAAAAAAAAGTGCTTGGGGAAGATCAGGTGAATAGAGAGGGTGGGGCATGAAGGTCATGCTGATTTTGATCAAAAAGTGCTGAACATTCAGTATAGTGAGGGAAGGTACACTCATAAATCACCCATCATGAAATGGGCAAACACATTGAAAGAGTCTTAAACATTACGTTCACTAAAGCCGAACATAGGCTCTCACACCAGTTGTACACTGATACAGGTGGGTTCCTAGGACACTCACCTAATAGGGGAAGTCTGTACTGTAAGAGACCCATCCTTCAAAAGATAAGGCCAAGTTTTTTTGTCCCTCCCCCATCCCCCATGTGGGTGTTTCATGGGTTTTGTCCCTCCCCCACACCGCATGTGGGTGTTTCATGTTTTTTTCAGATATATCCTCAGAAGTAGAATTACTGGGTTATAAGGCAGTCCCATTTAAAAAAATTTTTGAGCAAACTCCATAATTCTTTCCACAGTGGCTGCACCAGTCTGCATTTCCACCAACAGTGCAAAGGTGTTCCCTTTTCTCCACATCCTCACCAGCACATGCTGTTGAATTATCGATGGTAGTCATTTTGACAAGTGTGTGCTTATGTCTCATTGTGTTTTCTTTTTAAGATTTTCTTTTTTAAGATTTTATTTATTATTTCCAGAGAGAGAGGAAGGAGAGAAAGAGAAACATCAATATATGGTTGCCTTTCACCTGTCTCCAGCCACAGACCTAGCTGGAGACCTGGCTTGCAACCTGGTTATGTGCCCTGGCTGGGGAATCGAACCAGCGACCTTTGGGTTTACAGGCCAGCACCTTATCTACTGTGCCACCAGCCAGGGCTCATTGTGGTTTTAATTTACATTTCTCTGATTATTAGTGAATGTGAACATCTTTTTATATGTCTATTGCAATCTGTACGTCCTCTTTGGAAGAGTGTCTATTCAGATCCTTTGCCTATTATGTAATTATATTATTTTATTTGTAAGTTCTTTATAAATTTGGAAGATTAACTTACCAGATATATTATTGGTGAATTTATTTTCCCATTCCATTGATTTTCTTTTCATTTTGTTGGTGGCTTTCTTTGTGTTGCAAAAATGTTTTCATTTGATACAGTTCCTTTTTGTTTTCTTTTGTTTTTCTTGCCTAAGGAAATATATCAGAAAAAATATTGCTATATGAAATGTCTGAAATTTTACTATGTTTTCTTTTCCATTTTGAATTTAATATTGTCTATGGTTTAAGAAGTGGGTCTAGTTCCTTTTTTTTTTTTTTGTATGTATCCAATTTTCCTAACATTGTTTATTGAATAGACAATCTTTAACTCATTATATGTTCTTGCCTCCTTTGTCAAAATATTGATTATAAAGGCATGTAAAGGGTTTATTTCTGGGCACTCCACTCTATTCTGTTCCATTGATTCATATACCTGTTTTTATGCCAGTACCTTGCTGTTTTAATACTATGCCCTTGTAGTCTAGTTTCATGTCAGGTAATGTGATTCCTCCATCTTTGTTCTTTCTCAAGATCACTATTGCTATTTTGGATCTTTTGTGGTTGCATTTAAGTTTTGGAATATTTGTTCTAGTTCTATGAAATGCACATTTGGTATCTTGATAGGAATTGCATTAAATCTATAAATTGCTTTGGGCAGTATGAACATTTTAATGATGTGTATACTTCCACTTATACCATGCTATTTGTGTCTTCATTTTCTTCAATTTCTTATAAGTTTCTAATATGTCTTTTACATTCTTGGTATTATTCTTAGATATGTTTGATACAATTGTAAATGGAATTGTTTTCTTGGTTTCCCTCTCTGATAGTTCATTATTGATGAATAAAAATTTGACTGACTCCTGGATATTTATTTTATATTCTACTCAACTGAGTTTATGAGTTCTGGTAGTGCTTTTGGAGGAATCTTTAGGGTTCTCTCTATATAGTATCATGTCATCTGCAAATTCCTTCTTACTTTTCAATGTGGATACTAATTTTTGTTCTATTTGTTTGATTTCTGTGGCCAGAACTTCCAGTGCTATATTGACTACAGTGGTGAAAGTGGACGTTCCTATTTTGTTCCTGATCATAAGGGGGAAACTTAGAGTTTTTGCCCATTGAGTATGATTATTGGCTGTGGGTGTGTCATATGTAGCCTTTATTATGTTGAGGAATATTCCCACTTTGCTGAGAATTTTTATTGCAAATGGGTGCTGGATTTTATAAAATGTTTCTGCATCTATTGATATGATTATGTAGCTTTTATTTTTCATTTTGTTTATTTGGGATTATGTTTATTGATTTTGTGTCAACCTTGAATCCCCAGAATAAATCTTACTTGATCATGGTGTATAATCTTTTAAAATATATTGCTGGATCTTATTAATATTTTGTTGAGGATTTTTAGCATCTATGTTCATAGGGATATTGGCCTATTTTTCTTTCTTTTAGTATCTTTACCTGGTTTTGGAGTTAGGATAATGCTGTTACCCTATTCTTATCTCCTAAAATTATTTGTGCAAATGAACTACTAGGTTTTTATGTAAACAAGACCTTAGTTTTTTGAGCTCTGCTATTTCAGAGTTGGTTTGAGCTCTGTCATTTGAGGCTGTCATCACAAGTCTTATGTGGTAGAGAATTAAAGGACTCTGTTTCATAGCTACAGGGTGAAACTTGCCCCAATCTGCATTTTACAAATGAACAAATGGGAACTTATCAAAAAACTCATAACAATCATTACTAATACTGAAAAAAGTTACAGCTACAATTGGTTGAGTATATATTATGGGCCAGATATTATCCTAGGCACATTATATATACCATATAATCTTTTCCAAGTAGGAATCACTCACATCTTATATATAAGACTCATAGAGATTATGTTACTTGTCAAAGTCATGCATATATTCAGTAGGCAAGTCTTTAGATACTATGATTTTTCTGTTAAATCTGCACACATCAATGCTTATGAGTAATATTGTTGAATCAGAAGCAGTGTCTTCATATGTGACATTGCACGTAATATAGATACATGTTTAGATAAATGTTTGTTGCATAAGTAAATGGTATCAACAATGAAATAGTATAAAGGTAAATTTGATACCTGGTCTTCCACATTTCAGAACCAAAGCTGAAATGCAAGTGGACAAAATAGTAGTGAATGATTCATTCAGCAGTATTTATGTTGTATTTTATACATGCATTGTGCATAAACTTATCAAGAGAATGTATAGTCCTTTTCCCTAATGAAAAACAGAAGGCCAAGAAACAACTATATTAAGATACAAGCCATACTTTTATGTCAAAATAAGTGATAGGTTTAAATGTAAAGAAGAGTAAACAAAACAAAAAGAAGGTGGACAAAACATTAGAAAAGGACTTACGGAGTTGTTGATTGGAGTTGAACCTTGAAAGTTCAAAGAACTTGTCAATAAAAGGGTTTAAGAAATTGGGTTAGCATAAAAAATTATCTAAATAATGATTGAGCATGGCTGTTATACTGGGGGTAGGGGGGTACCCAGACACAGAATTTTTTAAAAGATATTATTTATTTATTTTTAGAGACAGCGGAAGGGAGGAAGAATGAGAGGGAGAGAGACATCAATGTGTGGTTGCCTCTTGCACGCCACCAACTGGGGACCTGGCTCTCATCAAGCCAGTCAGTGACCCTTTGGTCATAGACCAGTGGTCAGTCCACTGATCTACTCCAGCCAGGGCCCAAATACAGAATTTATTTATAGGAAATTGTGTATTTATTCTTACACATTTAGACTTCAGCCATCGTCAAAGTACTCTCCATTTGATGCAATGCACCTATTGAGATGTTTTTTACACTGCTCAAAACAGCTTTTGAACTCATTGACTTTGATGTGTTTTAGTGCTCCTGCTGGTTTTTTATTCCACCTCTTCCACATCAGTAAAATGTTTCCCTTTCGGGACTTTTTTATCTAGAGAAATAAAAAAAGGTTGTTTGGAGCAAGTTTGGGTGAATAGAGAAAATGGGACACAGGGGTCATGCTATTTGGTCAAAAAGTGCTGAACACTCAGCATGGTGTGGGCAGGTGTGCTTATAAATCGCCCATCACAAAATGGGCAAGCACATTGAAAGAGTGTTCAAGAAAATTCACTGAAGGGACTACAGCCTCTCACAACAACTCCAGCTGGTACACTGATACAGATGGGTTCCTAGAACACTCACCTAGCAGGGGAAGTCTGTTACAAGGGATCTGTCCTCCAGAAGATAATTCTTATAAAATATTTCTCTTTCTTCATCCTGTGGTAGGGTTACATTTCTCTACCCTGATGATGTTAGGCTTGTCTGGGTGATATATTTTGACCAATGGTTATGACGTATGTGACTTACTTCCCACCTGAGCAAAATGCTTAAATATGGCTAGATTAGTTTGACCTCTGGCTCTTCTCCGAAAGGGTAGGTAAATAGAATATTTGACCCCTGGCCTAAAGTAAATGCTGGCTGAAGTTTATATGTAACTTGAATTACATCTGCTTAGTTTAGGAGTGGATGTCAGAATGATGAGAAAATATTGATTCTAAGTTTATCCTTTACAAACATACACAAAGAAACCATAAGAAATGAATGTCATGTAGCAATAGAATATTTTTAAGTGCAATAAAAAGAGAAGTATATAAGAAAATATGTGGGCAGTTTTAAGATAAAACCTACGTTCTATATCACTTAAGTTTAAATAAATTTAATTTATTTAAAAAGTGACTGGAAAACTAAGTTACATATGTATATACATGCACATATGCATATACATGTTTTTGTGGACATATACATGTACAGAGTATGCAAATATGCCTACAAATAAGTTACTCATCTCAAACAAAATAACTCAAAAATATTAAAATCATGTACACAGCTCTGATAGGGATATGTAAATTAACAAGAAAGAATCATCCTCAAAAAGAACAACACATTGGAAAAAGGCAGAGGCAGTAATAATAACCAAGAAAAAGAAAAGTTTATAATAGTTAAAGGGAAAACAAAGTAAGGCTTTTAAGTAATAAATATCTTTCCACCAAATAAAAGTTCCTGAAAATGCCTAAATCAAAAGCAATAACAGGAGAAACCCATAATGACTAGCAGATTTTAACTGATCCTTTTCAATTCAATGGACAAAGTAGATAAGAAGACATGTAAAAAGGAGAAAACTTTAATAATATAGTATATACATATAATTGACTTACACTGACATCTATATCTTAAAAGCATTCTTTTCAAATGTTCATAGAACATTTAAAAAATGACTTTTGTTCTGTGTATTTATAAAGACACAAAGAAAACACTAGTATTTACCTTATGTAGACAATGCAGAAAGAATGTGCCAGTTAAAATAAAACTCTGAATTGAAAATTGCATTATATATTGCTGTATACCAGTTTTCCCACAAACTTAACTGTTTATAGCACACACATTTTTATTGAACCATTTCAGCTGTGTCTTCTGCAGTGTTATAGTGTTATCTGAGGTTAAACCAGTGAAACAACAGCTTTTAACTCATATATTTTTTGGCAGGATTTAGTTTCTTATGACTAAATCCTATAGTTGCTATATACCAAATACTGTAGCAATACTATGGAGTGTTTTATTTTAGCAATAATAGAAAGTATAGTAAAGTGGCTGGCTATAAGATAAATATACAAAATCCAGTAGTTACTGTATATTTTTTAAGTTAACTCAAAGAAATGTAAATTTAACATATTTTACCTGTAATAATACCACAATGTACAATCATGTGTGATGAATTTAGTAAAAAGATCTGGAGTCTCATGGAGTCTTTAATAGTAAAATTATAATGTATTGAAGAATGTAAAGTAAGATCTGAACATATGAAAATTTATATCCAATCTGTTGATGGAAAGGCATTAAGATTTAACTTTCCTAAAATTAATACACATATTTAAGGTAATTATCACAAGGATATTAATAAGAATATAAATTTTGGTAACTATATACAATTATAAGATATATGCATATTTATAAAATAGTGTACCCCCAAGAAGAGCCAAGTAATATATGGAAAGAACAGGAGATTTACCTTCTAGGAATTAGAATGTATTTTAAGTTTCCTGATATTAACATGAATGTGGTATAGAAAGAATAAGTAGATAAGTAGTTCTGCAAAACAGAATAGAGAATTAAGACATAGATCCCAATATAAGTGAATTAATGTATTATAATGTTTTAGTAAGTATGTTTTAGTAAATAAACATGAACTAGTATGTTTATACCATCGTTATTTATAAAGATAAAAGACCGAAAGCAAAATAAATGTTCCACAATATACAATAATTGAGTAATTTATATTTATATCTTATGTAGCAAATGAAAATATAAATTAAAGCTAGGTCAATTATCTTGAAATTAAATGTAAAAAGCAAGATAGAAACAAAAAGTATGATAGCATTTTTATAAAACTGAAATGATAACCCTCTATATGTACTGACAGATGTTCTGGTATGAGGAAGGTGAAAGGACATAGAAATTGTTGGGAGGACATCCTTCAGCTGGGGAGAGGGTCGCTCATGTACATGAAGGGTAAAAGGAGTGGGCATTGGGAGATTTATTTATTTTTTATATTATAAAGAAAAAATGAAATTCAAGTTAAAACCAAAAACAATATTTCTTTCCACCTTTTAAATTAACAAGGGTCAGGATGTTTGAAAACAAATCAGTGACAGTTTAGGGTAAATAAGCACTCTTACACTCTGATCATGTGAGTCAAATTTGACATGTTTTCTGTTACAGCTCTGTATAAGTTACTTAACAATACTATCAAAGTTGATAACAAATACACTCTTCTACCCAGCAGTTTCGCTTATCAGAGTTTATCTTTAAAATATACTTAAATTTGTGAAATGTAAAAGGATATTAATGTCAACAGTGATATTACTAGCAAGTAATTAGAAATAACCTAAGTAAACAATAATGGAGGACTAATTTTGAATCATGGCACACTCCTACAATATAATACTCTGCAGCAGTTAAGCAGAATATGGCATTTCCATTTGTTCTGGCATAATTGTCAAAATATGTTGTTGAACAGAAACTGCAAGTTACAGAAAATGTACATTGAGTTCTAACATTTATGTTTAAAGGGATGTGTGTGTGTGTGTGTGTGTGTGTATTAACTCTGGAACTTCTATGCAACATAGTAGACAGTGGGTTGTCTCTAGATAGGAAACTGGAATGACTGAGAGATTGAGTTGAACTGATTCCCTTTTATTTCTTTTGAATTTTGTACTTTGTTCTCTCATTATGTGTTTGAAACTAAAATACTTCAAAAATTATTTTAGTTGATATATATAGAAAGAATAAATGCAATGTAATCAAACATCCTAGTTTAAGTTTCATAGAGTCTCATTATAATAGTAAATTGACATGACCTTGTAATATTCCCATATATTTTATATTTATAATACTTACTCTTCACTACAAAACTGAACATTTTATTTTAAAAATCACTTTATTTCAAAAATAATATTGAAAATCATTTGATGTTAAAAGCATTCTTTGAATTATGACTGAAACCAAAGAGACTACTAGTATATTAAAATGATTAAAAGAAGTGTGATAATGGATTTCCTGGAGCTCATAGAAGTATGTGCTTGGTTTAAGGATATTAGCTGAGACTGAAGTAGGAAAAAGGTATAATTCTGAAAACTGGTGTTCATTTTTAGCTTTCTCTCATCAAGCCATGAAACATGTAGGTTTAACTCTGATATCCCCAGGTAAGGAATGGCAAAACAAAGTTATACTTGATACAAATTTTAGTTAAAAAAATTCTTAATTGTTTTCTAGAATGTAAAGATTTTTGTAGTAAACATTCTTAGTTGCTTTCTAGAGTGCAACTTGATGCCTAAAATTTCATATATTCTCTAATTAGTATTCTGTAACTATATTCTTTTTCTCTTTAAGTTGTGTTTAGAGTCAAGACAGCCATATCTTTCATAAGTTCATTTTATGATAGGATGATAAATATGTCAATTTAATACTATATATTGGAATAAATGATATGACAGTAAAATTAGCTCTCAGGACAATTTATATTAATTATATTTACTAATGTGATATTGTATCAGTGTGTCACCAAAACCCTTTGAAATGCCAACTAACTTTTAAGGGTTCTCATCTTAAAGTTTTTAATGATTAAAACTGCATTAATACTTCCAAAATAAACTGTGTTGTTCTCAAAACCATAATGTGGTTCCTAAACCTTTTATTAAAAACATAATTTAAAATAGAAGAAATATACAATTTGAAAATGATTTCTTCTCCTGAACATTACCCAACAGCAATAAGGAGAGCACAAAACAAACTTGTAACTTCATTTTCAGTGAAATTAGGAGATCTAAGTAACCCCAAACAAGATAAGGAATAGTTGTCAAATATGGTGAAGATTAAATACAGGTTAGTAATTATACTGAAGCAGGATGCTCTTGGATGTAGAATTTAGACAAAGCCTATAGTAAGTATGACTAGGTGAAAAATCAACCTTCACTTATTTAAACCAATGTGGTTGTATTTGTGGGGTGAGGGTAGAAGCTTTTTCAATTAGATCTGTCACAAATCTTGAGAAGCAGGAAAGAGATAAAGGAAGAGCACACTTGCAGGAAGCAAACTGGCAATGAGGGAGTGCAGAGATAGAAGAAATAGCAATTTTCTAGTAAGTCAAAACATTAGATATTCATTTTAGGCCAGGAGGGAGGCTTGGGTGAACACACTGCATCTCCCTCCACAACCAAGAAGGAATACAACTGCCTCAAAACTAGAGATGACCAGAAACTCCAGAAAATTGAGCTGCACAGAATTCCAACACACAGAATTGTAAGGACGACATACTCATCCAGACAGGTAGGAGGGTCAGAGCTAGGACAGAGATTACTCAGTTTGGTGGTACGGCAGCTGCAGCGGAACAGTGGCTGGGGTCAGCCAGCAGAAAGTGCAGTCACATGTTTTTAAAAAGTAGGGATACCTGGGGAGTGCTCCTGGTACCAGACCAGATTGCACAGCTCATGGTCCCAATGCAAGGGGTTAAATAAAGACTTATTGCTTTGACTGTGAAAACCAACGGAGGTTAGGGTGGCAGAAGTAACCACTAGTCTCTCTGCAGAGTCTCTTTGTTTAGAAGCCCCCTCAGCCCTGGACCATTCACAGACCCACCCACTCTGAGAACCATAGCCAGGGCAACAGATAGAGAGGTGTCAGTCCCATATGGGAAGTGGGAGAAGTGCCTGGAAAAGGAGCAAGTGCTGAGCAAGCAGCATTGTTCCCTCTTAGACCCTTCCTCCACATACAGTGCCACACTGTGGTGAAATGGGTCTCCCTTTGCTGATGAATTCCTAAGGCTCCACCCATTACAATGTAACAGGTGGAACAGCTCTACATAAGATATGAAGGCAAACACAGGAGCCTGGAAAGTTGAGGAGACATATAAGTATGGCCTCAAAAAGGAAACAAATCAAGGTTTTAGTGGGAGAACTAAGTGATGAGGGGATAGCCAACCTAATAGATGCAGAGTTCAAAAGGCTGGTGATGAAGATGCTCATAAACTTGACAGATATGCTTGAGTACAGCAAACACAGAAGGGAAGAAGTAAAGGCTTAGCTAAGTGAAACAGAACATACACACAAAACCAATGGTGAAGGGAAGGAAACTGGGATTCATGTTACTGATTTAGAAGTAAGGAAGAAATAAACAGTCTACCAGTACAGAATGTGAAGGCAAGAAGTGAAAAAAATGAAGAGAGGCTTAGGAACAACTGGGACAACTTTAAATGCGCCAACATCTGAATCGTAGTGGTGATAGAAGGAGAAGAGTAAAAGCAAGAAATTGCAAACCTGTGTGGAAAAAAATAACAAAGGAAAATTTCCTTAATTTGGCAAAGGAAATAGACATATAAGTCCAGGAAGCATAGAGTCCCAAACAAGCTAGACCCAAAGAGGACCATACCAAGACACATCACAATTAAAATGCTAAAGGTTAAAGATAAAGAGAGAATCTTAAAAACAGCAAGAGAAAAGAACTTATCTATAAAGGGGTTCCTGTAAGAGTATCAGCTGAGTTCTCAAAAGAAATTTGGCAGGCAAGAAGGGACTGGCAAGAAGTATTCAAAGTGATGAAAAGCAAGGACCTACAATCAAGATTACTCTATCTAGCAAAGATATCATTTAGAATGGAAGGGCAGAAAAAGTGGTACCCAGACAAGATAAAGCTAAGGGAGCTCATCATCACCAAGAACTTATTATATGAAATGTTAAAGGGACTTAAGAAACAAAGGATCAAAACTATGAACATTAAAATGACAACAAACTCACAACTATCAACAATGGAATCTTAAAAAATATTAAGACAAAAACAAACTAAACAAACAACCAGAGTAGGATCAGAATCATAGGTGTGGAGATCATTGGGAGGGTTATCAGCTGGGAGGGGGAAAGGTGAGAAATGGTGCAGAGATTAGAAAACATAATTGGTGAGTACAAATTAGACAAGGGAAAGTTAAGAATAATATAGAAATGGGTGAAATTAGGGAATTAAATGCATGACCTATGGGCATGAACTAAGAGGGGTAATAAGATTACAGGAAGGTAGGGACATTCTTGCCACCTTTTCCTCTCTCTAAAAATAAATGAAATAAAAAGAAAATGAGGGCTGTAACAGCTAAAGAAGAGCATTTCATAATGGTAAAGGGATCAATCCAACAAGAGGGCATAATTCATAATCTATTTACCCTAAATATATGAAACAAATATTAATGGATTTAAAAGAAGTGATTGACAATAATACAGTCACAGTAAAGAATAGTAACACCCTCTTAACATCAATGGGTAGATCATCTAGACAGGAAAACATTAAGGAAAAATGGCATTTAATGACACAATAAACTAGTTGAACTTAATTTATATTTTTAGGACATTAAACCAAAAACAGCAGAATATACATTTTTATCAAGTACACACAGAACATTTTCCAGGATAGACCAAGTGTTAAGCTACAAACAAGATTAGTTGCTTATGATCAGTGCACTTATATACTATATATATATGTATATATGTGTGTGTGTATATATATATATATCTTACCCTTCAAAAAACGAAAGAGAATAATATAAAATCAATAAAAAGATAAATAAAACCAAGACTTATTCTTTGAAAAGATAAAATTGATAACTCTTTATCCAGAATCATCAAGAAAAAAAGAGAATCCAAATAAATAAAAAATTAAAGAAATGGCAATTGACACCACAGAAATAGAAAGGATTACAGGAAATACTTTGAACAATTATAAACTAACAAATTGGACAACCTGAAAGAAATGGATAAATTTCTAGAGCCATGCAATCTTTCAAGGCTGAATCATGAAGAAACAAAATCCAAACAGACTAATTGAGACCAATGAAATTGAATCAGAAATCAAAACACTTCTTTAAAAAATATTTTGTTTATTTATTTTTAGAAAGAATGAAAAGGAGGGAGAAAGTGGGAGAGAAACATGAAAGTATGGTTGCCTCACACATGCCCCCAACCAGCTGGCATGTGCCCAGACTGGGGGTTGAACCAGCAACCCTTTGGTTTGCAGGCTGGTGCTCAATCCACTGAGCCACACTAGCCAGGGTTCAAAATACTCTTAACAACAACAAAAACAAATCCTAGATCAGATGACTTCACAGGTGAATTTGACCAAACACTGAAAGAAGAATTAATATCCTTATCAGTCTATTCCAGAAATTCAAGATGAAGGAGTCTCCAAACTGATTTTACAAGGCCAGCATTACCCTGATACCAGAATATGACAAAGATACTACAAAAAAAGAAAATAACATGCCAGTGTCTTTGAACATAGGTACAAAAATCCTCAAGCAAATACTAGGAAACTGAATTCAGCAATGAAATAAAATGATCATACACCATGATAAAGTGGAGTTTATTACTGAAATGCAAGGCTGGTTCAGTACCCGAAAATCAATTAACATCACAGAAACAAAATGAAGCATAAACATCATTTGATTGTATCAGTACATGCAGAAAAAGCAAGTTGTTTTTAAATAGTTCTAAGTCATATCACCTCTTTCATTACAATATGGGTAATTAGTATTTTCTGTCTTTTTAAATTTTTTCTGACTGATCTAATAAAAGGTTTATCAGTTGTGTTTTCTCAATGAACTAAATTTTCATTGATTTTATATACCACTTTTTGTTTCCTTTTTCACTGATCTGATTATTTTCTTTCTTGTGTTTATTTTAAGAATCATTTGCTTTTTAAAAAAATCTTTCTTAAGGTTGAATCTGAATTTATTGATATGAAATCTTGTTTTTTATTCTAATATAAACAGTTAGGGATGTATATTTACACTAAATGCTGCTTTAGCACCATTCCACGAATTTTGATATTATGTATTTTTAAATTTATCTACTAATATTTATTCTTAATTTACCTTTTGATTTCTTCTTTGAGCAATGGATTGTTTATTATTTCATTGTTATTATTTCCAAATATGTGAACATTTTTCATAGGTCTTTGTTACTGATTTTTAATTTAATTCCATTATAGTCAGAGAACATAAGTTGTATGACTTGAGACATTCTAAATTTATTGAGACTTGCTTTCTCATCAAGAATAGGATCTATCTTGATTACTGTTATTATGCACTTGAATAGTATGTGTATTTGGCTGTTGTTGGATAGAGTATTCTGTAAATGTCAATGAGGTCAAGTTGGTTGATGCATATTTTTAAATTTCTTTAAATTATGTTTTATTGATTATGCTATTACAGTTGTACAAATTTCCCCCCTTTGTCCGCCTCCACCTGTCACCCCCCACTCTCTTTGGCAATTACCACAGTATTGTTCATGTCCATGGGTCATGTGTATAATTTCTTTGGCTGCTGCATTTCCTACACTGTATTTTATATCCCATGGCTATCCTATAACTATTTGTACTTCTTAATCCACTCACCTCTGTTAACTGATTTTCTGTCTACTTGTTCCGTCAATATTGAAAGATGAGTATTTAAACCTCTGACTGTGGATTTGTCTGTTGCAAGATTCATTTTTATTAATGGGAGAAAAGATTGAAATGCAAAATTATGGTTAGTGGCATCAATTATATATTCAAATATCCATAATTATTTCTTTTTAAATCCTCTCTGGCTCCTCTAAACATATGTATCTTTACTTTTTATGCTTGTAGTTTTCCAAATGACATTCAAAAAAGAATGCATCAGTTCCTGTTTTACACTGCAGTTAAAATGCATTTAATTCAGATTGGCTAAAAGTATGTCCAATAATCTATGAATCCATATTAATTACACTTGGTAACCTTGTTGCTATGCAAACCACTTGTTTATCTGGTAAAAGGGCAATTTGAAAACTGGTTGACATGGTGATAATATTTGTGTTAGGCAATTTACAGGTCTAAAATAGAATTGCAAGAATAAACTCTTTTAAATCATCTTTCCAATGTTCTTTTCACTGAAAATCACTAATGTATTTGTGTTTGCCTTTTTCATGTCCTTTTTAGTAACAGTCATATAGAAGGAAACCCACAGGGACTTTTTGTCTTTTCCAAATAAAGATAAAGTGTTTGTAATATCACCTAACTATTAAGGTGCATTATGATGCTGACAAAAAAAAGAGGACCCCCTTTTTTCATGAAAGGAACCTAGTTTTATTTGTTAAAATATTTATAAGTTAAAAACAAAGGAGTAGATCTATAAATGAAGATGAGATATGCTTTTAACCTGGGAGCCTGCTAAAGACTTCTAAGGATTAACTGTAGATATATAGGTCAAAAGAGCAAAGATTTACCAAAGCACTGTGGCAGCAGTAATGATATACAGAGTTAGACTTGCACTTTCTAAATTATAATTACCATCAAGGCAACCATGAAATATAGATTATCAATAAATGAATTTAAAAGTAAAATAATAATTCTGTAAATTTATGAGTGAGAATCTTCATCATAGCTACATAGGATACATAATGAAATGGTAAATTATATAATAGTTTTTAGTTAAAAGAATTATTTTTTGTCTGATATAATTAAATAAAATGTTTCTATTTGTAGGAATAAAACTCTAAAGTAAAGTATCTAAAAACTCTAAAAGAAAAGAGCTGTAAATAAAAGCCTTCCATGAATATGAACTTATTCTCAGTTTATTTTGTAGGATTATAAATCTTTCTAGCTAAAGTTTAATATATTTTAGTATACCTGAAACATTTGGATAAAGCCTCATATTATAACTATGCTATAGCATTCTATAGAATGGCAGTAGAAACAAAAATGACTGAACATTTCTACTTTCTACACATCAATATTGGACAGGGATAGCAACATCATAGTGGAAGTTTTCATTCATGTGGAAATGTAGGGCTTTGGACTAGTCAGAATGACTATTAGAAAGTGAACACATAACATGTTAGTGAGGATGTAGAGAACAGGGAACCCTTGTGCTCTGTTGGAACTGTAAGCCATGTGGGCTTACTAGCACTGCTCATCCAAGTTAGGCTGAACTGGGCCATGCACCTCCCCAACCCCTGTGGCCCACCTGCTACCTATGGGCAGAAAGAAGACCAGAGGAGGCAGAGACTCCTACTTGAGCTGACAGCATACTCTCAAAAGGAAGAAAAGATACGGAGCTTACCCTGACAAATTTTTATTTTATATTTCATCAATTAGATAAGGCATTCCTTCCCTAAAAAGGGAGTATGCCAAGAGGAAATATTTCCTTGTGGAAGTTAGAAATGACACCTATAAGGCCATTATTTTTAAGCTTTCTAAACAGACATAAGAGCAGATAAGTGGTACATTAAAAGGAGCTGCCTAAAAGGACTCTGATAAAAGTCATTCCTTTTTCTGTCCTGGTGGGTCGTTTTATAGATCAACTTAAGATTCTTTGATCAATAAATGCGAGAAAAAAACCATAAATTGAGAGGTGAAACAGTAAAAGAAATTTGGCTCATAAACTAACAAGAATAAATGGGCAAAATTAGACTAGTATTTGGGGGACAAAGCAAAGAAATAATTACTGTTCCTTTCGGAAAGTGGGTTTACTTTCATGGAGAGAAAAGGGGTTGTGATTGGACAGTATACATGGAAGGTCTTCTGAGATGACTGTCAAAGCTCTTTCTCTCACTCCTTACAAAGTTGGGTCCTTGTCAGCTTTCAAGTTCAGCCTGTCACCTTCCTAGGTAGATCCACCCTGACAATTTTATTTAAAATAGGAATTTGTTGTAATTTTTACCTTAGTCTTTTTTTTCCTTTATAACATCATTTATAACTACTAGTTCTTTTTTATGTGTCTGGTTTATTTTGCCGCTCTCCTTTTCTTGAATATATGCTCCATGAAGACAAAGACTGTTGCAGTATCACAGAACTGCAGAAATAGTTGGAACTTGGTAATTATTACTGATGAAATAAGTGATTGATGTTCAAAACCATGTGGTTCCAAAATCCTTGCTTTTAACCACTATATTATCCTGTGATCTTCAACCTTAACTATTGTCATTTTTTGTCTCGCCTCCTGAACTTGTAATTCTAGCATACATACCTTGCTCTTTTAATTGGTCAGCTTTTATTTCCTTAAATCCTATTATCATCTCTTTCTTTATTCTGGAAAGCCCTAATCATTGTTCAAAAGTTAGCTCAAGTATAAATGTTTAGAAAACCTTTCCTGATTTTTCCTTATTCCAGTGTAGGCAGATAATGCCTGCCTTTTGTTCTCAGGATATTTTGGGCGTAACATCTATCACTGCACTTGTCACAGTTTTACGTGTCTACACCCCTCACTATTTACTGAGTTAATGTTTATTGAAAGTACACTGATTAATAGCAATGATTAATCTGAAATTATTCTTTCAGAGATGGAAACAAGCTTCAGATAAGCGTTTTAACTGGAGATCCAATCCATAAATCAGGACTACCATCCTTTTTCTGAGCTAAAATGGATTCAGTTATTTGTGATCAGGTTCATTAGCCATTTTAATTTCATTGACAAGACAACTGCAAATTGTAGTCTCTTCACATCAAAGAAGACTATAAAATATGAAGAATAATTAATTTTCACTTAATTTCTAATGATGACTGATAGCTTCGGTTAGGAAACTTTTTGACTGCAGCATAGAGAGAATGGCATGTCAAACTGGCTTAAGATACGATATTTATTTTAAATAAAAATAACTCAAAGATAAGATGATCTATAAACTTTTCTGCAGACAATTTTGTGAAGTAATCAGCTTTTCTCATCTCTCAGCTCTGCATCCTGTACAAGTCAGCTAGGCTCACTTCGCCCCGGGCTGCAAGATAGCTCTAACAGTTAGCTGAATCACTAGATAAAATTCAGAAGAAGAATGGCATGCTTTCTTCGGGTTCTTCTTTGTAAAAGGGAAGTCTCCCCCATCTCACCCCCCAAAGCTTCTAACAGACGTCTCCTTATAATCATTGGATATAACATTGGCCACCACTGGGACTTGTCCATTACTAACCCACATAATGACAAGGAGAATAGATACCAATATTTGGTCTACTCTAATTGTCAAGGTAAAAAGAATTAGAGAAATCAAATTCTGTGGTCAACATATGCCTAAAAACCATGCTTCATGGAAAGAATTTGGAAAAGGTAAATTAGTACAATAAATCAAAAGTAAATTGCTGGCTATTTGAATATTTTAAAAATTTATAAAAGCCAAAGTTGAGAAAAGAGTTGTGATTGTTACCTATATCACTGTACTTGTCAGATTTCACAAACATTAAATATATCTGTAGATAAAAGTAAGGTTCAGAATGGGGAAAACATATTGGCTATCTGTTCAGCTCCCCGGTCCTAAGCCATTCATTGTACGTTTCAAAAATGTGATTAACTCATTTTCCCTGTCAATTAATTTTTATTTATTTTCTCTATTAACCCAAATTCTAGAATATTTCTACTACTAAGATGAAAGATAAAGCCTTTCTACGCTCAGATTTTTCACTTAAGACTGTGGGTAAAAGATACATTATGAATAGTATTGATTTTTTTGACCTCAGTCAAGTGACATGAAAGCTTAACCTAGATTCATCTTCTCCTCACATTTGTCATAAATCTGACATGTCGATATTCTATATTTGAATGCTTTGTGCACATTAGCAATATTGTAAAATCATATTGTATTGTGACAAGGCACTAAATTTATTTCAGAGAGGGGTCCATTTTAGTACTATATGTACTATAAATAATAAAACAGCTATTGATTCTAATGACAGATTATTACAACATTAATAATTTAGTCAAAGCAAGGATTTTTTAATTTGAAATTGGAGAGTTGCTAATGAAAAGAAGAAGGCAGCACCCTAGTTAGCATTCCTTGTATTATAATGAAGTTGTTCATCATAATTATGTGGTGTTAGTGTACACGTCCATAGGTCATACTGAGTTCAAAAACATAGGGATACAGTCTGTACAGTCTGTACTTTAGTCATGGTTATTTAAATCCTTAATTCCCATTAATGATAACAGGGACAATGCTTGTAAATGATCTCTCCATGCCCAGATGAAAATGGTTATGTATTCCTTTTATCCCTGGCAAAACCTGATGCAAATGATAACAATGATATTACAGTAAAAATAAAATCACTTGACTTGTCTACTGGATTAGATTTATTTGAATAAAATGGAAATGAAGTTTAAGGCAGATGCTTATCCTGAATTGAATTTCTTTGAAGCCTTAAGTAGCTGCCAAATTTTGGCACAGGATGGCATCTATGAATAGTTGAGTCACTAAATGACCTTTGGAGTATCAGGATATAATATAAGATATACATCCTTATTTCCACTTGTGCTACAATTCCTTACATAAAAATTTTGTCTGTTTCAATGTTGAGCTGCTTGTCATTATTTTGTCAAATTAGATCAAGATTTGCCTTCAACTCAAACATACCATAACCCCTTTTTAAAATTCCCAGTGTGGTATACTTAATATATATATACTTTATATATATATATATATATATATATATATATATATATATATATATACACACTTAATATATATACCCACTGCCCTAGAGAAACATAACTCCTTCATTTTTACTCTCAATATTTTAGGTCTTAGGTTAGAAAAATTTTTAAGGGCTTCTAGTCTGGAATATCAGGGAAAAATTATTCTTGACTCAATTACCTTTCTTTCTGAAGCCAACTGAAGTAGAAGAGATAAAAGCAAAACAAAACAAAAACAGAAAAGGTGAACTCAATCTTCAAGGAAAGCAGAAACCACCAAACAACAATATATGGAAAAAAAATGCTTAGCAATTGGACTAAGATGATAGTAGACAGTTGTCTTTATAGATTTTCTACAGAATAAAGAATACTTAATTTTGCGGAACACCTTGTGAGGGCAAGCCTACAACCTCCAGCTCTGAACAACAATGTTGAGATTTGAGAAGTAGAAGTGCAAGACTCCGTAAACCCTGGTGCACCAAATGGAGTGATAAGGAATTTGAGGCTGAGCAAAGACTAGGCTACTGGTGTCAGAAGGAGAAAAAATGATGATGAGCAGCTCTGTGACTGATCTTGGTCAGCTTGAAAGATAAGTAATGGATAAATCATGACACAGGCACACAAAAACAGCACACATTTTTGTATTAAAAGCAGCTTTCACATAATTCCTATAGATTTCTCTTTAGGCTGAAAGATTCTTATGCCCAAAACCAAAATGTTGATGAGAAAATTTCTTAAGGCAAGAAAATCCAACTGCCTGCTGAGACTCAGAGTGGCTTTTCCCTCAGGTCAGTCTCCTCACCTCTGCACTATACTATTGAAATAGTTATACCAGAAAGAATTCTCCTATTTAAAAATGATTGAACACCCAGCAAAGGTACTGTAAGAATGAAGAACAAAATACAGCTTTCAAAAGGTAGAATAATATATAATTATGTCATTAAGCAGGTAAATTCAGTGAACAAGGTATTCTTTATGAAATAAAAGAAATTAAGAAAATATACATTCTGGAACCCAAAACTGAACTAATAAATGATGCAGGTGTTCAAAAAAGATATGATTAGCATTGTTTCGATGTACAATGAACTTAATTTTAACCGTTTCAATAAAAGAATACTTTTCACAATTTTGGGCAAAGAAATTGATGTAGAAAACTAAGTGGATTTTTTTTCTGTAGGAGCAGAAGACATAAAATTCTCAAACCTGTCAATGACCACATTTAACAAAAATTGTTTGAGAGTTAGCCTTTCATAGGATGTGGTAGTTAATTTATATGGTTTCCAGGTGAACTCCATAAAATCTTTAATATGCAGATAACTAAAGCTATTAAAGAGCTCTGATCATTGGGGGATATGTCAGACTTTCTTTATTCATAAAGTATTGTTTTAAATGGGAGACTATAACATAATTATTAAATTGAAACAATATAGAAATATATAAGAAAACTATACTAAATTCATCTTAGTATAAATGTAAAATTTATACTTAGTCTAAATGTAAAATAAGTAACATATGAACAAATAAAATTCAGTAATATGACAAAGGGAAAATATGGCTGAATATTACAGATTTTTAATAGGGAGAAGAGAAAATTGTGATTCTCTTTATAGATGCAAAAAAATTAATAAAATGAAAATTCCTTGATTAAAAAAACAAACTTAAACACGGCTAGCTAGATAATTCAGAAATAAGATAAAAATGTCTATGAAGTCACAGCCAGTATCATGTCTATTTTTTAGAGACACATTTTCCCAAAGTTTTAAAACACTTTGGTTGAAAATATGAAATCTGATAAAATAACCAATTTCTTATTCTTTTCAGTAAACTAAAATAAATCCACATACACTAAATATTTAAACATAAAAATTAACCATAAAAAAAACATAGGGCATAATTTTTTGAGTCATAATGCAGAAGTCACAAAACTTAAAAGTCATAGGAGAAAAGTTGGTAATTACATAACAAAGTAAAAGCTTTTCTACAAAATTTTTAAGTGATCAATAGACACGTGACAAGTTGAAATAATAATTTTGTATTACAGCTGATACTGAATACAATAATTTCTTTAATGTAAGAATAAGATGTACCCTGATTGTTGTGGCTCAGTTGGATGTCAACCATCAAAGTGAAAGGTTGCTGGTGATTCCAGGTCAGGGCATATGCCTGGACTGCAGATTCAGTCCCAGGGGCATGTAGGAGAGGTTACCAATTGATGTTTCTTTCTTGTACTGATGTTTCTTTCCCCCTTTTTCTCTCTCCCTTCCCTTCTCTCTAAAAAATAAATCTTTAAAAAAAAAAAAACAATAAGTAACAATGGACAGAAGATGTGAAAAAGCAATTGACAGAAAAATATACTCATTTATTTTAGATATATTAAAAACTTCATTTTTACTCATAATGAAATAAAAATATAAACTCAGGATGGGGCTGGAAGAATGGAGGGATTGAGCAAAAATTAAAAAAGGAAGACCTCATGAATGTGGAGAGCAGTGAGATGATTGCAGGGGGTTGGAAAGTGGGTAGAGATGGAAGAGAGTATGGGGGATAAATGGTGATGGAAAAATAAAATAAAATACTAAAGGTGTAAAAAAATAAAATAAAATGGGGGAATGTGTTTTTCACCTGTCAAATTTGCAAAAGTCAAAATGTTTGAGGATGGTCTTTCCTCCTTTTGGTTTAAACTCTCCCTGTGTCCTGCAAACTTCTTTCTGATTGGTTGCTATCTACCTCTGGGAAACACATTCTTTCCACCTGCAGACCTCTCCTTTGATATCGCCTGGGTGGTCTTCCTGTTCTACCGTGAACACATCCAGCAAGAACCCTTCAGACCTTTCTTTTAGTTTTCTCTCTACCAGGATGGCCCTTTCCCAACCTTTGGCTTTCCTCGTTTCATTCAGCCTCTGCTCCTAAGTCAGTTTCTCACCCTCTCAGCACCCTCACCCATAATTTGATCTCCCCTTGTCCTGCTTTATTTTTAATGCACATTTTACTGCCTGAAAATATCAATGTAATTGTTGACTTTTTCATATACTGTGAAGAATGTGTAAAACCAGAGTGTCGGGGACATTGTCTCTATCACTCCTCTTAATAGCTCCACCACTTAGCAGGGACCTAGCACTGAGCAGGTGCTGTATATCTCTGAATAAATGTATAATAGCTACACAGAATTGGAGAGGGTGGGGCAAATGAGCCTCCTCATTCACTGTTGGAAGTAGTATATTGGTGCAAGCTAATTAAGTACTAAATTGTTAATATTTGCCAGAAACCCCCTCATCTGTGGGCAAATGTTCATTTTTATAAAGATAATGCCCATAAACTTTTTATTCTACAATTCCAGACCTAGGATTTAATTTATTACTACATGTGGATTTGACATAGTTACATGGATTCATTACGCTATTATTTGTAAGACCACAACACTGAAAACAACTTAAGTGCCTACCAACAGAAGACTGGCTAAATCGCTGTGCACTATCAGAGAGGATATTACATAGCCAGTAAAAATGTTATGTGTGTACATGCCTGTGCATGCTACTCTGGCAATCTTCTAGATAATCTGTTCAGTAAAAAATTAAAATCAAAGTGTAAACAGCTGTATATAATTCATTTTAAATTAAATTTGTTGGGGTGATATGGGTTAATAAAATTATAGAGCCTTCAAATGTACACTGTCTATGATATATCCTGTGTTTATTGCATGTGTGCCCACCACCCAAAGTCAAATCATCTTCCATCACCATAAATTTGGCCCTGTTACTCTTTCCTACCTCCCCACCCCCTTCCCACTAGTAACTACAATATTGTTGTCTCTATCTATGAGTTTCAGTTATTTATATTCCATATATGAGTGAAATCATATTGTTCTTAGCTTTTTCTAACTGAATTATCTAATTTAGCAAAATATAGTCGAGATCCATCCATGTTGTCACAAATGTCAGTGTTTCATCTTTTTCCTATGGCTAAGTAGTTTTATATTTTTCTTTAACTGGGAAAAGTACACATGTATGAGGATATATGTTTAAATATGCACATAATATATATTTGCAAGCATAAAATACACATGATGAGCTAGTAGGAGGGCAGGGTGCCTAGGGGATAAGTGTGAGGGGAAAAAGGCTACCTCTTACTGTAAACCTTTCTATGCTGGATTTTTAAAAAATTATATTAATATAACTTATTTACTAATTAAAAATTACTTAAAAATCAGTTTGCCTTATTTCTTACATATTTTAAGGGAGTATTTTTAAATGTTTTTCTTGTTCTTGTATGTACTAATGCAGTTGTGGCTTCTTTGATTGCATTTTACCTACAAATTTCTCCTATGATTAAAGTAGAGCTGCATTATTTTATTTTATAATTCATTAGAGCTAAATATATACATTATATGTATATATTTATATATTTATATATTTATTCTGTTATAAATTTTCACACAGTAGCAATGCTGAAAACATTCATCTACCATGACATAATATAATGCATTTCCCTTTCTGTACAATAAAAGCATATAGAAACAATGTGGAATGGCTTTAACTTATCACATTGATGATAGTGGAAATGGATGCTTTTTAAACCATGAAACTGTCTTTCCACTACTTTGCAATAGCCAATTAACTTACCCTCCATTTTGACTTAAGTGATTTGATAAAACACAGAATCATTCCATCAATCTTTAGTCATGAACCCTTGCTCTCTAAAGGTTAATGCTCCATCCTACTTCATTGAATTGAATGGTTTCATCTGTTTATATATTAAAGCAAAATATAGTTCTTAACCAGCATTTTATTTAGTTCTCATTTATATAAAATACAAGAGCAAGAATGTTATGAAAATAGAACAGTGCAATAAATAGTTTCATGTTATTATTCTGTCCTTTCTTCCTAAAATGATAAGACACTGCTCTCTAAAAGGAAATTGTAGATATAATATATAGCATTCAGTTTCCATTTTTTATTCCTTATGTTCAGCAAGATTTAACATGCAGTATTTTAAAAGCCTTAGCCTGAGCTTCGTAAGTCACAGAATCACAGAACACCACAAGGATGAGCTGGCACGAGTATTAATTTCCTTTTCCCTTGGCTATTGTAATGGAGACCTTATGGGATGGCAGAAGCTATTCCTATTTTTTAATGTTATTTCAATATGAACCAGAATTTTCCCCTTTAGTATGTTTAGCAGAATTAGTGTTTCACTGAGTGGAAGCAATAGTCTTAGAGATTTTATGCACATGAGTTCTAAAGCCTGTCCTGCTTAGCTGCTGCTGCTCACATGGTGATTAGACAAGTGCCCAAGGGTATCAGTGCTAGGCAGGGATGCTTTCACTGTGACAGTTTGCACAACACAGCCACTGTCATCTCATTAGCAGGCATAAGCATTTCTGCCACATGCTGATTAATACAGTTGCACCTGCTCTCACCGTGTCATCCTAAGGATTCGAATTGGACTTATTTTGTATTCCTCCAGGCTGCTGGCCATTTAATTTCGTGACATCATCAGACAACAAAGTCATCTTAAGAGGTCACCTGGTTTAGGCTCTGGCTTCCAGGCATACCAGTATTCACTATTGAAAGTAAATGGGTTTCTGTTATATTATTGTAAAAATAGCTGTAGAATGGTGATTCCTCAATTTGTAGCCAGCTTTAGTTATTTATCAGTCTTATAAATGTAGTGCAATGGAATGGTTATTAGAGGAAACTACATCATTTTTCTTATTTTCTCCATTAGAAGACAGAAAAGCTGCCTCATAGGAGTTACGAGTCTAGTTTATTTCCATCCTTAGAGACAACCAAAGACAATTTCAGAGGATTTCCTGCTACCAATATTTTGAATGGTTCTTTTATTTGTGTAACTAAAAAGCACCAATTGTCTTGTAGCCTTTACATTCATTGTCAAAGTTGTTGGAGGGCAATAAAAAAATGTGCAATAGGGAGTCCGGAAGTCATCCTTTTAAAAAAGAAATACATGCTACCTCATTTTCACTTTTTTTTGTGTGTGGTAGTGATTGGAACATTCCTGATGAATTCAGATCTTTCCAAATGAGGTCAGATGGCAGAAATAAACAACCCTCTCACACCACATAGAAATTCCCATGAGCAGAGAAAGAGCCTACCATGGGGTGAGTTATAACCCCCCTGAAATTCATATGTTGAAGTACTAAACCCCAGTATATCAGAATGTGGCCATGTTTGAAGATAAAATCTTTAAAGAGGTAATAAAATTAAAATGAGGTCATTTAGGTTAGGTCCTAATTTATTATCACATGTGTCTTTATAAGAAAAGGAAATTTGGATATGAGCAGGTACAGAAGGAAGACCCTGTGAAGACACAGGGATAAGATGGTCATCAGTGAGTTAAAAAGTGAGGCCTAAGGGAAAACCAACCCTGCCAACACCTTGGTCTTGGACTTCTATCCTTCAGAACTGTGAGAGTACATTTGTACTGTTTAAGGGACTCAGTCTGTGCTGCATTGTTATAGAAGCCATAAGAAACTAATACAGAGCTTAAATAATAGACTGATGTCAGGGCAGCTAGCTGGACTTGACATTGGGCTACACATTATACTGCTGATGCTGAAGGGCTCCTCAAACTTAGTCACACTAGCACAGTGGGTATCTTTAGAAGGAATCATTGTGCTTTAGAGTGAAAATAAAGGTTTACATTGGCGTTGAGTAACCATAACTTAGCATAATATTGGGAAGAGTCCTCTCTTGCTTCTACTTTGTCAAGAGAAACTTTTCAGACCAGCAGTGGAGGTACAGCCCTGCCTCCAAGAAATGATATCAGTCGAGGTTGGATTACCTGCCTTGACAGCAAGCAGCAAAGTGAAAGTGACAGGGCATTCTCCAGTGTTCCTCCAACTGAGGAACTAACACTCACTCAGCATTTATGTCCCACCATGTGTGCTGATCCGTTTCATGTTCATAAGCAAAATAGAAAGAAATAGAAGATATGAATAAGAGGAAGCACATACCATGTTCATGGATAGGAAGAGTTAACATCAGTAAAATGTCCATACTATCCAAATCAATCTATAGATTCAGCACAATTCCCATCAAGATACCCATGCCATATTTCACAGAACTAGGAGAAATAAATTGAAAATTCGTACAGAATGAAAATAAGGCTCTGCATAGCAACAGTGATCCTGAGAAAGAAAAACAAAGTTGGAGGAATCATGCTACCTAATATCAAACTATACTCTAAGGCCATAGTAATCAAAACAGCATGGTACTGGCATAGCTCAATGGAACAGAATGGAGAGCCTAGAAATTATAATCAATTACTATTTGGCAGAGGAAGCAAGCACAGACAATGGACCAATGATATATTCAATAAAATGGTGTTGGGAAAATTGGACAGATATGTGCAGAAAAATGTAACTAGACTATTTTCTTACAGCACACACAAGAATAAGTTCAAAATGGATCAAAAACTTAAATGTTAGACCCAACCCATAAAGATTGTAGAAGAAAGCATAGGCAGCAAAATCTCAGATATTGCCCATAGAAAATTTTTAATAATTATGTCTCCCCAGGCAAGGGAAACAAAAGAAAAAATAAATGGGACTACATCAATCTAAAAAAATTTTACACAGCAAAGAACAACATCAACAAAATAAAAAACAGCCCACAGAATGGGAAAACATATTTGTCAATACATCTGATAAGGGGTTAATGTTCAAAATCTATAAAGTGCTTAAAATACTCGACACCGAAAAAATCCAAACAATTTAATTAAAAAATGGGCAAAGGATCAGAACAGATACTTCTCCAAAGAGGACATACAGATGGTCCATGGACATATGAAAAGTGCTCAATGTCACTAATCATCAGAGAAATGCAAATTAAAAACACAGAGATATCATCTCACACTTGTCAGAATGGCTATCATCAATAAATGAGCAAATAACAAGTGCTGCCAAGAATGTGGAGAAAGAGGAACTCTTTTGCTTTGTTGGTGGGAATGCAGATTTTTGTTGCCAGTGTGGAAAGCAGTATGAAGAAACCGCAAAAAATAAAAAATGGATCTGCCTTTTGATTCAGCAATCTCACTCCTAGGAATATATCCAAAGGAACTCAAAACACTGTTTGAAAGAATATAAGCACCCTTATGTTCATTGCAGTGTTATTTACAATTGCCAAGATAGGGAAGCAGCCCAAGGGCCCATCAGTAGATAAATGGATCAAACAACTATGGAACATTTACACAATGAAATACTATGTGGCTGTAAAAAATAAGAAAATTTTACCCTTTGCAACAATATGGCTGGATCTGGTGAACATTATGCTAAATGAAGTAAGTCAGAGAAAAACAAATACCATATGATTTTACTCGTATGTGAAATCTAATGAACAAACTGAACTAACAAGGAAAATGGGGACAAGACATAGAGAATAGGGTGACAGCTAGTGAAGGGGATAAGTAGGTGGAGGGAGTGAGAAAAAAGGAAAAAGGACTCATGGACATAGACAAAGGTGTGGTGAGTCTTAGAGGGGAGTGTAAAGAGGAACAAATGGTATTAGAAAAAATACAATAAAGATTAAATTTTTTAAAAATTTTAAATGAAAACTTTTCCTATAAAGAAAGTAGACTCAGAGATCATACTCAAAGTGGGATAATTTGAGGGGTTGTTGTTGTTGTTTTCTTTTCCTTATTTTTTAAAACAAAAAACTATGAAAGAATAAAAGGAAAGCAGAGGAATCACAAAGGACAGTGCAGTAGTGTGGGGTTACAATAACTGAAGAGTAATTGTAGTGAAAATTAAGTTCAGATAGAAGAGGGTCTTGAGAATGATTTCAGCAATTAAGTCAAATTCCACTCTGGGAAGGCAGAAAGAGGATAAATAGCCTTCTCCTACTCTTTTTCTACCTTTTGAAACCCTGCTTAGGCTCCCTGCTGGCTGAACTCAATGCCAAGTCAGAGCACACATCTTGCATAAAGGTCAGGATTCCCAGGGGAAAAGAGAATGGGGAGACAGATGGAGAGTGGAACTAGAGGAGCAAACAGACAAGTTCTGACTGTTGCCCATGGTCACATAGCTAGAAAGAGGAAACGATGGAATTTGAATCCAGTGGTTAAACTCAGAAGCCCATGTGCAGGTTTCATCACCAGTTGCTTAGAACCAAGAGTGGTCATGGTCTTGCAGACAATGGTCTGACCCCAACACAGTAAGCTCATGGTGTCTATGTGGGGCCCTGGTATTCAGGCCACTGGCTGGAACACCACCTGTAGTCAGGTCTTCCTGGTAACATCAATGCCCTGGGAACTCTGGCAGAGGATAGTAGAATGGGAGATTCTAGAAGTGAAAATCATGCTTCATGATAGGTCCAATGGATACAATCTGCTTTATATCTGAAAACAAATAACATTTTCTGCATATAATTCTATGTGTATGAAGTTTAAGAGCTGGTGCTCTAAGTTCTGGCAGTAGAAATGATCACCTTTGGGAGAATTGACTGGCAAAAGGTGTGAGGGGAACTTCTGGGAAGAACAGTCACTGTGTCAATAGCCAGGCTGTCTTTGCCTGCTATGCAGTCACATCTGCTGTGAGATGGGTCTGAAGACTCCAGTGCAGGCTATGTAATAAAGCCTTTTGTATTTGAAGTCCATAGCTGTCTTTCCCCCGGGGTAGCCAATTTCACCTTCGCTGAATATTTTCAAGTTTTGATTTCCTTCTCTGGGCTCTCCAGTTTTTCTGAATATTTTTAGTCATAGGTAAATTAAGCCCTGATATAATAAGTAATCCTGATATAATAAGTTAAATCTGAGCCATAATCTGTAAATTAGTTTGTTACTTCCCAGTCCTTACATTTTCATTTTTGTTAACGTTACCCAAGTTCATTAAATAAAAGCGACTTACTTTTGTTTACTTTTACTTTTGGGGCCTCTCCTGCTACTTTTGTCTAATAACTAATTTTACTTTGTGTATAATTCCAATACTTAACTATTTTCCAATTTGTTTAGTCTGATGACTGTAAAGTAATATTTTCCCTATAGTATATTGTAATACTCAATTATTTTCTTATCAGAAACTTATGATTGAAGACTGTGGTAGGTGCTTGAGAAACAACTAAATATGGATAACAGCTATAAACATATGTAATTAGTTTGAACATTAAAATGATAAAAACAGTAATCATCTTCCTGCAAACCATTCATTATTTTCTCTTGCATGTAAGTGGCATTGTTCTAGGAGAGGGATGTGGTGGAGATCCTCTCAGCTTTATTTCCGAATCTATGAAAGGAAGGCCCAGTTTTACCTGCCACTAATGTAAGGAGGCAGTGTAGTAGGGGAGAATGGATTAAGATAGATCCATCTCAAATCCTTGCTCGATAACTTTCTAACAATATAACCTTAGGCAAGTCCCTGGCTTCTCTGAGACGTTATTTATTCAATAGTAAAATGTTGGCATTAATTCTTATTTATGTGACTGGTGTGAGGATTGAGCTATATAAAGTGCTTGCATGTGGGTGCCCCCCAATTGGCAATTACTTAAAGATTCTATCTCTTGACAAAGTTTTGTGTTGTATATTTTAAATGATTAATGATTTTCAGTGGAAAGCATCTAAACTCTTAAGTCAAAAGTGCTATTTTTTTTTGTGTGTGTGGCTTTTTATTGATAGATGACTATTCCCTTAGCACTGTTTGGAGCTCTTTTCCACCTATGCTGAAGAAAGAAGGTTTAGTACGTATTTGTTAGCCAATAACATGCACTAGTAGCTTAAAAGTTTCTGCACTGAGACTAAAGACACCAGAGAGATTTCCTTTTCAGACACACACATATCAATTGTTTTCACCAAAGAGACCAACAGTTTTTGTCCAATGTGATATTAGAAAAACAAAGGCACTTGAACAAAATTATTTTTAACTCTATTGGATACACCTGAAATAATTAAAGCTATGTTTAGAAGATAAAGAATATGCAATCAACATTCTTTATATATTTTATCCATCTTGTTAAAAGGGAAACTAAAATCCAAAGAAATCATTCAGTAAGCATTGAATGACAGGGTATGCGTGACTGTGTAACTACTTGATAAATAAAAAAGTTTTCAATTCAAATGGGGTGCTCATGATCCTTTTCATGGCATAAGCTATGCATCAGTCAGGGCTCTTAACTGTAAGCAGCAGAATCCAATTTTGAAACAACAAAGAATTTTTCTTAAATATTACGACAGAGTTGATAGAAACCTTGATGGGAGTGAAGAACCAGAATGGAGGTTAAATATCTGGAAACAATGTCTGGAACCCCACAGAGGTAGCCTGATGTGTGAGCGACTTCCCTGAACAGGACTGGGTGCTTCACTAAACACCTGGTTTGTGGGACTCAGGGACTCCCTGGTCCTGTCATTGCTGCAGCCATCACCACCAAAGAGAAGTTGCCCTTGTATTAGCTTCCAGGTCAAAGTGTGTGCCTCTGATTTGTGGTCCCTGGATCACCTGTCAGAGGTACAAAGGAGGTTGGTCAAGTGAATTTCTAACTCTCAGGTTCTATAATATGTAGCAGCCACCACCAAGTTTCATAAGAAGAGGAACTCCTCAGACATCAAAATGACTAAATGAGTTCACAATCCAAGTTGTTTAGAATAATGACAACTCCGTTATGTAAATAGTAAATGATATATTGAAAAAGTAAAAGTTCTGCTAGTGGCACCAGGGGCCACACGGAGGTAATTCTTACGAAACTTAAGGTTTTAACTTAAAGTTCCTCCAGGATGCTTTTATGGCTGTTCTTCCTAGAGAGGGTCTGTTCTCATTCTCTATACAAGCATTCCATAAATTACATCTATTAATTTAATTACCATCTAGTATTTTATTCACAGCTTTATGTGTTTTCATTTGTCTTCTCAATTAGAATGCGTACTCCATGAGTACAACTTGTCTACCTTGCCTTTTTTTTTTTAAAAGGTTTTACTTATTTATTTTTATTTTTTTAAATATTTTATTTATTAATTTTTAGAAAGAGGGGAAGGGAGAGAGGCAGAGAGGGAGAGAGAAATCAATGTATGGTTGCCTTTCACGTGCCTCCAGCCAGGGACCTGGCTGGAGACCTGGCTTGCAACCTGGTTATGTGCCCTGGCTGGGAATCAAACCAGCGACCTTTGGTTTTATAGGCCGGTGCCTTATCCACTGTGCCACCAGCCAGGGCTACTTATTTATTTTTAGAGAGAGGGAAAGGGAGGGAGAAAGAAGGGGAGGGAAACATCAATGTGTGGTTGCCTCTTGTGCACCTCCAACTGAGGACCTGGCCTGCAACCCAGGCATGCACCCTGACTGGGAGTAGAACTGGTGATCCTTTGGTTTGCAGGACAGCACTCAATCCACTGAACCATACCAACCAGAGCTACCTTGAGTTTTCTGTTGAATCCCCAGTACAATTTCTCCCACATAGCATTTGCTTAATGAGATTTCCACTGTAAATTGTCAAACCAGAAGAGATCAACAATGAGCAAAATCACCATAAGAGAGACAGGTTCTTAACCTATAAACTTCATGGTGACATTAGCAAACCAAAGAAAGTATAAATTAGAAGTTGTCCAGGAAGCATAGAAAAAAAGATGCTCTTTAGACACTAGGGCACATTTAGTGGCAAGAAACAGAAATGTTAACTCACAAGAAGATACAGGGAAGGATTGGTTGATTTGGTGCCTCAGTGATATCATCAATGACTCATATTCTTTTTATTTATAACCTTTGCCTATTCAAGTATCAGCATACTTTATATCAGGTGCCCATGAACAAGGAGGGGACCATACTTTCCTGTTCATGGTCAGTGAGAAAGCAAAGAATGTGTTGCTTCTACCACTTGTCTTCAGCTGGACTAGCCTAATTTTGGCAGATACTCACTTTCTCAGGTAGCATGGGAGGGACCATGTGCGAATTGACTGGATTATTGGATTTATCACTGAAGAAGGAGATGGCTTGGCTATTACACTGGCACTGGGGAAGGCTGACACCCAAACAAAAGCAGAAAGAAAGAAAGGGAAAAGTCAATGTTATATAGGGAGCCAGTGATTTCCTACATTGAAAGATGTTATGCTCTTTGAAACACTAAGAAAAAGATAACACAGTCCAAGGATTTCATTTGATTGGTCCTGCCAGTAGGCAGGTCATTTGTGTATATGCAATGGGCATGGTAAGTTGATACCTTAAACTCTGGAATCCCATTGCTTATTTCAGTTGCTGTAAGTTCATGCTCACTACACAATTTAGTTATCATAATTAAGCCTCCCCAGGGGTACAATTGCTCAAAAAGAATGTGCTGGCTAGAAGGCAAGAGTGTGTGATTCCATTAACAGCATTAGTTGGTGTCATTAATGAATTAACATTTTGGCTTTATATATCAGTCTAGTATTGCTTTATTTTAAAATGTGAGTCAGCATCCTTGAGCCTGAATATTTAAAGACCCTGAAATGATGTAGTTTCTGAGCTTACAAAGATAGGAGATGAATTAGTTTGCAATGACTGCCATAGCAGGGTGCCACAGACAGAATGGTTTAAATAATAGAAATGTATTTTTCCCCAATTAGATGCCAGAATTCTCTTGGTCAGCTTGGTTCCTTCTGAGGGTTGTGTGGGAAGGATCTATTTCAGGCTTTGCTCCTCAGCGTATGTTTTCTCTCATCATCTTCTGTCCACACATGTCTGACTTGGTGTCCAAATTTTCCCTTTATATAAGGACACCAGTCACATTGAATTAGGCCCCACTGTAATGACCTCACCTTAATGATGTTTTCAAAAACACTGTTTTCAAATAAGCTCAAATTCTGAGCTACTGGAGATTAGGAGGTCCGATATGAATGGGGGGATGGGCAGAGTGGGCACAGTTCACCCATGGCAAAGACTAGACTCTAGGTGCAGGCCATGCTGATCAGAGAGACTCTTTATGGGCAGTTAGACTGTGCAGGCTTCCATTCAACTCCCCACAAGTTCCAAAAGAGAAGTGCAGAGAGCTTTCTGTAGGCACCCAAGAGAACAAGCAGTTACTTCTAGGTAGAGGGAAGCTTTTGGGGAGGAGTTAATACTTGTGTTTGGCCTAGAAGGTAGGTCAGATTAGTTACACAAAAATGTTGGAGGGATTTAGGAAATGACTGTTAGAAGAGAGAAGCAAAGGAAGAAAGAAGCTGTTGCAGTAGTTCTATTATACTGTGATCAGTTCTGGTTAAAGGGGTCATCATGGCATGGAAAGAAAGGGATGCTTTGCGAGTGGAAAGTGGAACATACTGAGATGTTTGGAAAGAGAACCAAACTATGTAGTCTTCATTTACTGTCTGTCTACTTCACATGTTACCTTTAAAGTAAAAATGAACTGCTAAGAAATGTTAGGAAACTTTGGTTAGTGAATTGAAGTCCAGGCTGCCAGCTTAGATGCCTGGGAGAATAATTTCAGTACTTCTGTGGAGTAGGGAAATCAAGAACTTTCAGCCCCATTAATATTGACTTTATTTTATTTCCTGAAATATTGACTTCATTCTATCGGCTCTGGCATGTACTTCACTGGAACCCAGTTAGATTATCTTTAATATGCTATCTACTTCCATCCATGCAAGATAAACACACATGGTAAACCTAGTAAGTCTTGTTGAATCATCAGTTTTCTGTGGAAAGCACTTAGAGAACTCTGATGGTGATGGTAGTGTTGAAAATTAGGCAGCCTGTGCGAGGGGAGAGAAAGCCATCAAGTCTCCGAGAGACAAATTCTTTGATTGCCTTCTTCAAAAGTCTTCCATCTAGGGTAGTAAGCTTAAGGGCACATAGCCTGCCCATAAAGCTCATCAATCAATGTTAATAGTGCTGATTACAGAAAACAGAAATTGTTCAGGGATAACAATTGAAGGAACACTGAGATGTTCCTCAGGTCAGGGTGTGTTGGACACAAAGACTTTAGATGATCATAAAATAGAGAGGGTGAGTTCACTTGTGGGTAAGGTTTAACATCTACTGCTGGTACAATAAACTAATCAAGGGAGGTTAAAACATAGGGCAGGCTTCACAGGTTATAATGAATGTTCTTATGGCCAGATTCCCACCAGGGCCCCCTGACTACAGCATCGAGGCCTGTGTGCACCCAGCTTTCCTGGCTTCCCAGTCAGATCTTACAGGCTTGGCCTGGCCTGCGCTGGACTCCATGCTCCTACCTCCCTAGGGGGATCTCAACATATAAATATAGGAAACTAATGAACAAAACAAACATGAGCAGAACCAGAGACATAGGAAAAAGAAGCGGAATGATGGTGACCACAGGGATTGGGGGGAGGGGAAGAAGGGGGAGAGCAGGGGAAGGGTTTAGTCAAGGACCTAATATGAATGACCCATGGACATGGACAATGAGGTGGGGACTGACTGTGGGAGGGGGGATGGAGTGGATGGGGCAGGGAAGAGCAATGGGGAAAAAATGAAACAATTGGAATACAACAATACTAAATTAAACAAAAGACTTTTATTTACAAAGCACTCTCCTAATACGGTTAATCTAAATGGATTTGCAACACATGGATTGAATAGCTTTAAAATATACAATTTACTGTGTAATGGCATAAGGTTATGAAGGGATAAATGGTAATGGAAAATTATAATAAAATAAAGAGAAGAAATGTAATGGAAAAAGTGTCTGGTGAAATATGCTTTAGGTTTTCACAAACCCCAATTATTTAGATAATATTATGATGGTTAAAACCCAACCCCAGTTTTACATGCACCCTTTCATTTTAAATTGAAATTATGGATACAACATATATAAAAAGTCTACCTTGTATGTTTTTAAAACATACTATTATCTATTAGTCTATGACCAAGTCATACTTAAAGTTAAAAAAAAAGATTTAAATGAATAAAATGTAGTTTAATTCCCTCAGCATGCATAATGTGAACCTCATTGTTCCAATGAGAACCCACACTATTTGCAGTGAGCCTGAGTTTTGGCTTTGACAGGCAGCCATCTGGGGCACCACAAGGAGCCAAGATCAAAGTGTGTGCAGAAGTATTAAATTATCCCCAGACAGAAAAATATGTGTCCTCAGTCTTCTATGTGAAACTTAACATGGATACATGCTCTATGAGTTTCCCCCATGCATTCACACAAAATTCATGCCACTGAAAGGCAGAGATATAGCTTGGAAAGAAAAAAAAAAAAAGAATCTAAACTGGGATCACATGTCCTTTCTGGCCTCTAACTGTGGTATTCATCTGACATAATAGAGATTCAGAAACAGTGCGCCTTCACTCTGCAGGGGTTACAAAGCTGTTCAGTGTAGGAAATCAGCACGTGAATATCTCTTCCCCTAGCTAGAAAATGAAAAACACCAGACACTTGAGAACTGTTAGTACATGATTTGAATGCCATTAGGGTCTGCTTCTGCACATTTTGTATTACAGCTGTGGAGTGCGTAACCCATGAACAGCACTTGTGTTATGTTTGCTTTAGAAAACTGTGTTGATCCTTCCAGGCGCTCTATTTGCAAGTACTCCCACGTGAGGCATAGAGCAAGAGGTGGGGGGTGGGGGACTGAAGCAAACAGATATGTCTTACAGAGAGACTGTTCTTACAAGGAAATATTTTTAGAGGTTGGAGATATGGTAGCCTGCTTCCCACTTGGTTGTAACTTTTGAAAGACATTGACAAAGGAGATCTTTAACTGACGTAATCAAACTATAGGTTTGCTGTGCAGGGTTCAAGTTCTACCCCACAATCTCTCTGTGGCTCTGATTTTTAATAAAATCACACCCAGCCTTTTTTAGATTTACTTTGTGGAATAATGGTTACAACAAAAATGTTTTTCTTTGGAAAAATGTTACTCTAAGGGTTTTTGAACTACTTCTCAAGTTGTGAAAATCAGATTAAGGATAATCTTTTGATATGCTCTAAGGTTTATATTTCTCTTGGATTTTAGGATGAATTTATTTGAGCACTTCAGGATTGGAATAAAAGCTTTTAATTTCTTTTCCCTGTATACAGTTCAGTCTAAACCAAAGTGGTATATTTTAGGAATATGTAAGCTGCTGACTAAATTTTCTTTTTGAATAAGTAAAATTTATTATGAAATGATAGCATGATTTCATGATAGTAAAATGGTAGTAATTTTTTGTTTTAATCAAAAATTTTTTTAGTTCTATAGATAAGCTTCTTTGCTCATTTTAGGATTTTTGTTTTTGTTTTTAGGTGGCTATCAGAATTGTGTAGGTATCTATGTAAAAGAACTGGGTTTGGAGTATATTTGAATATGGAAAGGAATCTGTCAGTTATTGAGCAAAGGCTCAGTATGGTGATTTACATATTTGACTCCATTTAACACTCACGCATAACATCACAGACACTCAGATAGATATTACTATATTACTATTAGGTATTATGACATCATTGACTATATTCCCTAACCATACTTTACATCCTGTGACTATTTTTGTAACTACCATTTGTACTTCTTAACTCTTCCACCTTTTTCAGCCAGCCCCTTGCCCACCTTAAATCTGACAACCATCACTTTGTTCTCTGTATCTATAAGTTGGTTTGTTTTATTTGTTCATTTATTTAGTTTTTTATTTTATTTTTTAAAAGATTTTTTAAAATGATTTTATTCATTATTTTTAGAGAGAAGGGCAGGGAGGGAAGAAGAAAGGGAGAGAGACATCAATGCATGGTTGCCTGTCACCTGCCTCCAGCTGGAGGCAGGCTGGAGACCTGGCTTGCAACCTGGTTATGTGCCCTGACTGGAAATAGAACCATCAAACTTAGGTTCACAGTTTGATGTCAATCCATTGAGCCACACCAGCCAGGGCTATTTAGTTTTTTAGATTCCACATATAAGTGAAATCATATGGTATTTGTCTTTCTGCGTCTGACTTATTTAACTTAGCATTATACCCTAGAGGTCTATCCATGCTGTCACAACTGGTAAGATTCTAGTTTCTTTCCCTTTTTATGGCTGAGTGATGTTTCATTATATACAGTATACACACACACACACACACACATGCCCCATCTTCTTTATCAATTTATCTTTTGATTGAACCATTTAATCCATTTACATTTAAAGTAGTTATTGATAGGTATATAGTTAATTCCATTTTATTAAATGCTTTCTGTTTTAGTAGTTTTCTGTTCTTAAGTCTCTTGCTCTATATGTTGATGGCCTTCTTTCTATAGTGTTGTGTTCAGATTCCTTTCCCTTTATTTCTTGTTTATTCTCTTGTAGATTTTTGGTTTGTTATTAACCACGTGCTTCATATACATCAAGCTATGCTTATAGCAATCTGTTTTAAGTTGATGGTTGCTTAAGTTTGAACATATTCTAAAATCACTACCATTTTTACTCTCTGCTCCATGTGTATGTTTTTGTCATTATTTTTTACTTATTTTGTGTTTGTGTGCATCCTTTCATTTACTGCTATAATTATGCACGACTTTTCTACTTTTGCTTTTTGTGTTAGCATTAGTGTTGCTAGCTCCAATGCTTTTATTATATTTTCCTTTGCCAGTGAGATTTTTTTTTTGCAAAGTTTTCTTATTCATGTTTTTCTTTTTCTTTTTCTTTTGAAAGAAGTCTGTTTAATGCTTCTTGTAATACAGGTTTGGTGGTGATGAACTTCCAGCTTTTTCTTGTCTGGGAGTGTGTTGGTTCTTTTTTATTATATTTATTGGGGTGACATTCTTTATGTAAAATTATGTAGGTTTCTGGTGTGCAGACTCTATAATACATCATCTGTATATTATATTGTATGTTTATAAACACCAAGTCAGGTCTTCTTCCACCACCATTTATCCCTCTATACCATCTTGTACCTCCCACAAGCCATTTTTATCTGATAATCACCATACTCTTATCTGTGTCTATGAAGTTTTTTTGTTTTTTTGGTTAATCCCTTCACCTTTTTCACACAGCTCTGCAACCCTCTCCCCTCTAAGAGCTGTCAGTCTGTTCTCTGTTAGTACAATTCTATTTTTCAGTTTATTTTCTTCATTATATTCCACATATGAGTGAAATCATATGGTACTTGTCTTTCTCTGACTAACTTATTTCACTTAGCCTAATGCTGTCTAGGTTCATCCATACTATCATAAAGGGTACGATTTTCTTCTTCTTATTTTTTGTCTTAAAGATTTTATTTTATTTTCAGAGAGAGTGAAAGGGAGTGAGGCAGAGAGGAAGGGAGACATCAATGTATGGTTGCCTTTCACCTGCCTCCAGCTACAGACCTAGCTGGAGACCTGGCTTGCAACCTGGTTATGTACCCTGGCTGGGGAATCGGACCAGCGACCTTTGGGTTCTCAGCCCAACGTCTTATTCACTGTGCTGTGCCACCAGCCAGGACCTGATTTTCTTCTTTTTTAACTGAATTGTATTTCATTGTGTAAATGTACCGCAACTTTTATAGCCACTCATCTATTGATCAACACTTGAGTTGCTTCCAAATCTTGGCTATTAGAAATAACACTACAATGAACACAGGGGTCCATATATTCTTTTGAATTAGTGTTTTGGGTTAGTGTCTCAAATATATTCCCGGAAGTGGAATCTTATGTCAAAGGTGTTCCCATTTTTAATTTTTTGAGGTAACTCTATACTGTTTTCCACAGTGGCTGTACCAGTCTGCCTTCCTACCAACCATGCAGGAGGGTTCTCATTTCTCTGCATCTTGCCAGCACGTTTTTAATTGATTATTGATGATAGCCATTCTGAAGATGGGAGGTGATATCTCATTGTGGTTTTAATTTGTATTTCTCTGATGATTAGCGACATTGAGCATCTTTTCACATGTCTAATGGTTATTTGTATGTCCTTCTGGATAAGTGTCTATTCAGGTCCTTTGCCCACTTTTAATTGAATTGTTTGTTCTGTTCGTATTAAGTCGTACAAGTTCTTTATAAGTTTTGAATATTAGCTCCTTATCAGATGTATCATTGGTGAATATGTTCCATTGAAGCTATTCATGGCTTAGGATTACTTCCTCTGTCCCTCCTCTCATCCCCCTTTCTTTCTTAATTCATTTATTCCTATCCTCTTTGTGTTTTTTTCTCTATCTTTCATTTTCTCTTTTCTTGACAGTTTTTCTTCCCTAGAGGTATATATTTCTGGAAGGGAAAGATATAGGACATTTTCAGGAACATAACATATTAATGTATCACTTTTTTTTCAGAGAATGATTACAAGATACTTAAGAGTTAAAATATTGAAGTATGATATGTAGCAACCATAGCAGCCATTAGTTTTGATTGCCAACAATTTAATTTATCTACATTTTAGGCACATAGTAATATTGTATTTCTTAACTCTCAAATGATTGCATGAGATCATGTGACTATTTCTGATCAGTAATAATTTATAAGTGGAAGTTAAGGTGTCATATTTGGACTAGACCATTAAAACAATGGTCAGAGATGTTACAGAAAATACCTGTTTCATCAATTGAAGTCCCAGAAAAAAAAAGGTTACCTGAAATGGAGCTTTGAACAACTGATTTCATGTAGTAGATGTGAGGAAAAATATTTTATGCACTCTAATGATACATACCATACTAGTCAGCTCAGGCTGCTGTAACAGAATGGATAGTTTAAGCAACATACATCTTTTTCTTCTTAGTTCTAGAGCCCAGAAAGTCAAAATTAACATGCTGGCAGATTTGGTTCCTGGTGAGGACCCGCTTACTGGTTTGTGGTGGCTGCCTTCTCACTGTGCCCACGTGGTGGGAAGATGGTGAGCTCTGGTCTTTCTTCCCCTTCTTATAAGGACACTAATTCTATTATGGGGGCCCTATTTCTATGACCTCCTCAAAACCTAATTACTTCCCAAAGGACCCACCTCCAGCCATCACCACATTGTGGGTTAGGGCTTCAATGTATGAATTTTGAGGGGAGAGGACACAGACACTTAGTCCATAACACATGCTAAGACATAGCACCTTATACAAGTTAGATTATCCCTAATAATGGGATTGTCCTTATTTATTTGTATTTTATATACTTTATTGAATAGGACTAAAATAGGTAAAGTTATGGTTAATAAAATAAAGGAGTTACATGTGGGAATGTGTTGTACAAATAGATGTCAAACTGTTGGCTGGAAGAATTACTTAGAGTGATTATTAGAAAATGAGGATAGTTTATGCTTAAGCACATACTGAATTCTGGCATTGGAAGAGATTTGTGCACCTAATATATTTTGAAGTGACAAGCATTTTGATAGCATTTAGAGTCACAACAACCCTGCAAAGCAGGCACTCTAAAAATATTAAGCATCTTGTGTGCTAGGCATTTTGCTAGATGCTGGAGACACAGCAGTGAGCAAAATAAACAAAGAAAACTCACTGAAAGACAATTCCCCTAAAGAGTGGTGGGTGCTGAGCACAGAGGAAGAAACAGTTAGAGAGGGTGTCTAATCCTGATAGATTGCACCAATGAAGGATTCCTGGAGGAGGGTATCTCTAGGCTGACACATGAGTATGAATAGAAATTAGCTAAGCAAAGAGAAGAAGACATTTTCTAGACATAAGGAGAAATATATCTAAGAGTCCATAGCAGGAGAGAGACGGACATTTCTTAGGAATTAGAGAAAATAGAACATGATTCTTTTAGCCACAATAGACACAAAATCTGCCTTTTTTTAGACTATGAGGGGTTGAGGAACCAACTCAGAAGTGCAGGGAATTTAACTCGCTGTGGAAAAACTCTCCAATGGGAGACAGCTAAGAGGGAGGAAATGAACAGATACATTTCTTCTTTATTCCTCCATCTAAAATAAATGATGATGATGACGATAAAGCATGCTAATGTTTATCGAGGGTTTAGATGTATCAAGTACCATTCAAAGCACTTTAAACTTTGTACCACATTTAATCCTCAGAACACATCAAAGTGTTAATGCAGGGAAGGAGAACTTGAGTAGCTTGTCCCATGTGGCACTTTTACTATGTGACAGAGCCAAGCTTTGAACTCAAATGTGCTTAAAGCAGAGAAGCACTATTGAGTCAGGTGGAGGCTGGGCTGGCTGCTAGAAGAATGTCCTCCAACCTTTTTGGCACCAGGGGTGGGTTTCGAGGATTTTCCACAGACCAGGGTTGGGGGATGGTTTCAGGATGATACAAGAACATCACATTCAAGCTCACCTCCTGCTGTGCAGCTCATTTCCTAACAGGCCTGGACCAATACTGACCCTTGAGTCAGAGGTTGGGGGCCCATGTACTAAAATAAAGTACTCTAAATGAATGTGCGACTACCTGTTAAAAGTAGCCTTTAATGCCGTTTCCTTCTGGCCTGAAATGTTTAAAAGCAGATGGCAATCGCCAGGCACTATTACAGTTTGTAACTAGTTGATAGATTTGGTTTTGTGACTTTTCCCCCATGCTCTTGAGTATAGGGTTGCAGTTTCAGTGGTGCCTTAAAGTTTATTCAGTAATACACAGCTGGTCACTGACTTTAACTATAATTATTGGCCTCTTATCAGTATTTAAACCTGTATTGCATGGATCAGTGCTTTGAACTTTGCTTTTTAGTTTTTATCAACAGTGTACCATTACTTCCCTAACGACCTTTCCTTCACCTTTATTTAGATCTTGCGCTGGTCTATAATTACATGAAACTAAAAATTATCTATGGATTGATTTCCATAAATTACAAATATGTCATGCGTTATGTTACTAGACAAAGGTCAGCAAACCAATTTGTTACACCCGTCGCACATTTACTAGAGCTTGGACAATGATCCATTTGTTGAAAGCCCTCTGTTTTTAACTCTTTAACCTGGATTTCAAATGAAACACAAATTCTATGTAAAAGGGAATGTAAATCACCATTACCCATAATAGTTAGAAAATACTATAATTTGGATAGGCAGTTATGAACTGGTCTTTATACATTTCTAATTTAGTTTTCTGTAATAGAGAAAAAATATGTGGTAGTTTTCAACATCCTGACTACAACTCCAAATTAATCTCATTGTCACTATATAAAAACTAATTCCATTACATTAAATTATGTTTAGTAAAAGGAATACTAATATCTTAGTATTGGCTTAAAAAAAATGAAACACTACACATTATGTAACTTGAAAATTAAGCTGAAATCTCCCAGTGTTTTGAGTGGTCCTTAGTAATCAATTAAAAAGAAATCCAATGAAATGGAATTTAAATGACATGAGTGCAATTAGTACTATTCAAAGGGGAACCTATATTCTTTCTGGCAGCAGCTTAATTGGAAAAATGTTTATAAAAGTATTTTGATATTAATTCATGCTGCACATTTTCACTCAGAGATTTTTGGTCCTTCTCTGAAAAGTTTTTCTGTTTTGAAAACTTCAATAACCTTTATGTCTACAAATAGCATCACATTTTTCATTCACTTATCTGAGTGTTGAAATGTTACACTTACCATTGACTCCCCTTTCCTTGTCCAATCACCCAATATGATGGCCAGTCCTGATTTTCTACGCAAATCTCTCCTATCATTGTCCTTTTTGTTGTTGTCCCAGTTATGAACATCAGAGCTTCATTTTCTCTCATTTTTATGATTAAATGGTGTTTCCTGCCTTTGGTCCATAATAAACATTGATATCAGATAATATCAGTAGGACATAGGGACCATTCATATATGCCTTTTCTCAAAATATTCTGTTACCTATAGCCAAGAATCTCAAGCACCCTGGCATTCATTAGGGTACGCAACATTCTCATCCAGACTACCATAAACATCTTCTCTTCAAACTATTCACTCTTATGATTCTTACATTTCTTCAATTATTCATTACTCTCAATTATGCCCTGCCCTTTTGTAGTTTTGCTTATTTCTGCAATTACAACTTCCATACAACCTTTTATTTCAGAGATCAATGCCTAGTCCTATGTTCCTGCTTACCATTCATCATATTATAATGTATTGCCAGTTATTTGTGTACAGTTAATAGTATTATACCTATATGACTGTTTTTTCAACCACTTCCCACAGTATCTCCTGGACATATATTCCCAATTTTTAATAGATGATAGACTGAAGGTGTGAGTTTTAAAATCTTCTCAGGGAGACACAGCTAGCACTGGAAGAACCAAGATCAAGTGACTCTAAAGCCACAGGACCTGAGTTTTCTATGGCTTTTCATAGCTACTCCCCTAACAGAATTGGGTGATACATACGTATGCACACACACATACATTATTATTGCAGTAATATAGATGATTGATTGAAAAATTAGGCAAGAGAGTTATAACTGGAGTAATGTAAACGTAGACGACTTTGGCTTTTCTTAGATTTTTCAGAAATATTCTGAATCCTCATTAGCCAATTAATGGCACACTTAACAACTGATGTATTTTCTATGTTTCATTAGAGCCTCCTTGAAGAAAGATGCCCCTGTGCCTCATACTGCATGTGAAGGAATGTCTGAAACTTGAGTGTTCTCACCAACCTAAGAGTGTTTGTTGTTTGAATACTTGGTGGATTCTGCCTTTTGTGGATGGACTCACAAGGTCTGTTCTGAAAGTATTGAGTCAATATCAATATAATTACAACAGTTTGTGTGGCCAATACATTCAGGACAGACCTCATATAATCCACAGTAGGTTTTTGAGAGTACATTCGAGAGACTGACATTGGCATTGAAATAAGTCCTGCCTTGCTTTACTTTGAATGACAGCTAGGACAAACATTTGGTGGTGCCCTGGCCACCCTGTGCTAGTGTGGGAGGACAGCAGCGTGCTAAAACATGGGGGATCCAGGATGGAAGGAAATCACAGATTAACAATCCAGGTGGGAGGCAGTTTTGGTCGCCCCTTTGTTCCTCCTCCAACTGAGAATCTTTTGTGTGCTTTTTTTTTTTTTTCAGTCATTTTCCTCTCTGCATCCTACTTTGCTAATTAAAATTCTAATCACTCTGACAGTTAGAGGTAGAAAAAAATTATTCTTCCATGCTGGAGAAGGTAATTTCAAGGTGTTTTAGCTGCCAAAGAAACAAAAGGAATTAGACAAAGAAGCAAATTGTCATAGGAGGACAAATGAATTTTGTTTTCCCATTCTGCCTAAAAATATGAAACTTTAGCAAAGATAGCATGTTTATATTTGGCATTAAAGTAATTCTAAACACATGAAGGTTAAACAGTATATTTTAGTTTCTTACTCGTAAAGGTTTTCTGATAAAAATAGTCTTTACTTTTGTTAATGCAAAAATAATTTACTGTTCTTTATGTGAAATAAAGTATAACATCAAAGGTTTGACTTGGTCTCTGTGAGATGTTGTTTCTGAAAGTGTTTCCTTTTAATCTTTGATTTTCAGATCTTCATTAAATATTTAAGAGACTAGAAATTCATACTTAAAGGAAAAAAAGTTGTGGTATGATTTCTTTAATAAAATTGGAATGTTAAATTTTTAATGCTAACTGGTCTAGAAATGTTAAATATGATTGCATCCAAGATGATTTTTAAAATGAGTGTTCTAGAGAGGTAGTTTTCCTAAGAAACTTGCCAACTAAATTAATAATTAGGCTGAATTTAGGCTGTATTTGTCAGGGACCCAGAAACAGGGTGGGATTGGGAGAATGTGTATCAGATAAGCTACGGTCTGGACTGACTGACATTTCAGTGATTACTTAATTTTTAAAAATTGATTGGACACTTGTTAAAATAGAATCGACTGTCTGATCCAATGTTATTTAAATCTAATTGAACATGTATTTTTAAAAGATGCTCTTAATCAACAAGCATCATTGAGTGACCTGTGCTTGACACCCAGGATGCACACATAGGTCTGCATCAAAGGCAAGGCCACTAGGATTTGTCATGCAGTAAGGTCATGTATTATGTGATACACTTTTCAAAAAGGAGATACAGGGTGAAATATGGTTTTCAAATTTTCATACCCTCTAGGAAACTGAGGATTTCTTTATAACTATAATTTTTAACTTTTCATGCCCTCTAACCAACTAAGAATTTATTGTTTTATCTATCCTATTTCATTTTTTAATTTAAATTTTACTTTTCAATTACAATTTACATTTAGTATTATTTTGTATTATAGGTAGTAGTACAGCCTAGATAGGCACATGCTTTACAAAGTGTTTCCCTCACATTTCCAGTCCCCATTAGCACTGTGCATAGTTATTACAGTATTATTGACTCTATCCTGTGTTGTCCTTGACATTCCTGGGACTGTTTTGTAACTACCAATTTGTACTTCTTAATCTCTTCACCTTTTTTGCCCAAGCCCCCAAACCTCTTGTGTCAATAGTCCATAGGATTATTCTCAGTATCTATGAGTATGTTTGTTTATTTAATTCTTTAGATTCTATGTGCAAGTAAAATTATAGGTATTTGTCTTTTTGTGTCTGACTTATTTTACTTAGCATAATACCCTCTAGGTCCATCCATGCAGTGGCAAATGTTAAGATATCTTATCTAAAACATATATGTATATAAAATAAAAATAATGAACTTGATCTTGAAAAAAATAGTTGTAACTGTCATTGAATGCAGGTTTTATTTAATAAGTATAATTTTATTCTCACTAATTTTTTATTATGAAATGAATAAACTCTTTACTCGTCATTTTATTTCACATACACGTCTTAGAATAAATATCTAGTAGAATTTTTTATAAAAATAAACCTTCAAAATATTACTTAATTGATGAGACAAACTTTTTTTATTGTTATTGTTGATTGATTTACCAAGTATATCATGCAATACAGAAGGATTTAACAACACACAAATATCAAAGAGTATTATTGTTACTGAGTAAAGAGGGACTTGTTCACATGGCACCTTGGTTCATAACCCAAAATCAGTGTTGAGAAAAACAGACCTTTATTTACTACATTCCAACCTCATTTATAAAATGAAGTCAATAATACCATCCTCCAAATGGAAGCTAAGGGCTGCTTATGTTTTTCTGTCACAGATAAAGGGAGAAGTCAAGAACTCGCTATTTTGCCTAGAAACCTAGGTAGCTTATATGTTTTTATTAATACAAATGTTATTGATTACATATGATATTCACACTGTCATGATGGGAATTGAGAGAAAAAGGTGAACAAGGCAGCATTATTGACCTCAAGAATCATTTAATTCAGTAATGCAGACAGCTATGCACACAGATACTTTAATAAATGAAAGAACTACAGAGTAGCAACTGAGTATGAAACAGTATGACTTCTATATTACAAATACATAAGATTGTGTTATTGCTTGCCTGTTTTCACTCTTGTCTGTCCCTGTAATCCATTTTAATATTATCTGGGAGTCCAACATGGTCATGTGCCCTAACTCATATGTCAGTGAGCTTGCCCACTCAATCTGTAACTTCAGTTATTAAAGTATTTACAAATGCTCTTACATGGCTTCTGGGCATCGATGAGGAATAAGGTGATTTAAGGTCTTCTCATCCCTTTTCTGGATGAGCATTTTTCCTGGGCCTCTGGTGTACTTTTTCCCAATTATTCCATATAAGTGGCTGCTCTAAAATGTCTTAATTTTACTAAGAGTCTCATCACAGCTTCTGTTGGGGCCTTAGAGGTTTTTATTGTATTCCTCTGTCCATAATGTCTTACCCTTAGACATCTGCAAGTCTGCAACCTGCATGCAGGTCCCCATGCATGGTGTCTGCCACAGATTTCCATGGTTTCCAGCCTGAGATTTAGCCTGTGCTACCATTTCTGTGTGAGCTTTGAGTCAATCAATACAGAATTCATTCCCTTAGGCAGCCCAGAGAAAAGTCAGAATGTTGCCAATGAGCTCCAGCTATTTCTTTCCATCCCAAGGGGAAGAAAGTAGGCATCAGGCAGTTTCAGATAGTTTCCCTCTGACCATGTCATATTGATCCAGGGCAGGAGTAGGGTAAGGGGCAGGCAAATATGCCAGGAGATTTCCTACCATTTTGATTGTAACTTTTTCCTCACTGGTTGTTTGCTTGGTTTCTGCAGATTTTTGACTAGTTTCTAGATCTCCCATGAAACTGTTTCAGTCTGTAGTTGTGTACTTGGTGGTCCCTTGGGGACATTGTCATTATCACCCCAAGAAAGGTATTTTTAATCTACACTTTATATGTACTATAATATAGACTTAATTGTAGGATTAAAATGGAGGTTCTTTGGGGCATCCAGTGACTTGGTAGGTTTACCAGTCAGAATCTCCTCCTGGAAAAGAAAATCAAAAACACTACAATAAAATTTTAATGATAATAATAATTCAGTGAAGAGAAATAAAAAAATTATGGTAAATTTAAAAATCCAGACGACATATGAATATCTATTTAAAATGCTGTTAAGTCCTAAAAACATAATAATTTCGGAATAAAAATCTCCAAGGTAATTATAGAATAGTGGTTGATTGCTAAGAAGATTAGAACAACATAGGGAAATGACGATTTGCTATATTCTTGTGTTGTTCAGCGTAAAGGATGTGATTTATTTTATTGCTGGCAAAATAGAAGCTTCTAAGTCTGGCAGAGGCTGCATAGCTAAGATTATATGATTGAAAAGCACAGCTCCTAGGTGAAGTCCTATATATCACAGTAGAATGGTAAAAAGAAAAATATCCAGGGTTGGAGAAGTTATAGTGAATATGGGTGACTCCATACATTGTTAGTGGAAATGGAATTGCCAAAGCCTTTCTGGAGAATGATTTTGTAGTACTTATAACATTTTTAAATTTCTGTCTAACAATTCCACTTTTGGAAAAAAAATACATTTTTTAAAGAGATGGATAAGTATTTTATTAAAGTGTCTTTCTACTATGAAAAATAAAAGGAAACATTGTCCATTAAATATATTTCTGTGGATTTTAGGGCATGCATATTAAGAAATACTATTTAGCAATTCAACAGAATAAGATCAGTTCATGAAATGTCTTTAGAACATATTATTAAGTTAAAACGTAAGTAGTGAAAAAGGTAGACCTTATGGTTATGTTATTTAAGTAACAATATCATATATTTATATGTGTATTTATAAATACATGGGAAAATCTGAATTATACTAATAATTAATGATAGAAGCCCTGTTTGGTGGCACAGTGGATAAGTCATCGGCCTGCAAACCCAAACGTCGCTGGTTCAATTCCCAGCCAGGGCACATAACCAGGTTGCAAGCCAGGTCTCCAGCCAGCTCTGTAGCTGGAGACAGATGAAAGGCAACCATACATTGAAGAAAAAAAAAAAAAAAGTTAATGATAGAAATGGTATTGTGATGGTCTTGGTGAATCACTTTCAGTTTTTATTGCATGTGCTTCTGTATTGTTTGAACAAATTGTCATTTTCTTTGGTGTAAAATACATGAAAGTATATTTTAATCAGATAACCAATTTGGAATACTCTAACCACCTAGCCAACCACAAAAATAATTTACATGTTTTGTTAATATGGCTGGGACCTGGCTACCTGAACATTTTTTCTCATAGGCTTTGGGACAAACATAAAGTAATCTGGTCCTTAGGGTCAATTCTGATGTTAATTAAAGATTAGCAAATAGGTAGAGATGAATTTATCTCTGATATGGGAGGAGAAAGAACTCAAAAACCAAGTGCACACCAGCCTGAGTTAATAAAAATGTATATACACTTAAAGCACTTTGAATCAACAAATTTCAAAATAGAGCTAACCCAAAAAGTACTATGTCAGGCTTGTCTATTTATTGATTTGCCTACACAGCTACTTAACTAATTTCACTATTTGTTGGACTTTGACACACTATTATCTTCAATTGTTCATATGCATATTTTGTTAGTTCACAATTATAATAATAGGAATTTCCTTAAAAGAATTATCTGTTCATACACACAGTCTCTTGGGAGTGCAGGGGCAGAATATGGGTACATGACGTTCTTAGTTTTGGAACGGTGCTTCTTCCTTTTCTTTTAGCAGTCAGCAGAACAGGCTGACGTGAGGGAAATGCCTGCCAAGGAACTTTAGGAGACATTTTTTAATTAACAGGGGCCAGAGAAGGTGATAACCCAAGGGGTAGTGAAGGGAAATTAACATGGGAAAGCAGTTTCATGCTCCTGTGGGTCCCAAAAGGCCAGCCGTATTAGTGGTGTCTGTTCCGATTGAACTTTTGCTGTGTCTTTTTATTGATTCACTTGTCAGAATCTGACAAAAGGACCGCTGGTGCGTCAGTTGTTTGCTCAGATTGGAGGGTTATGGCCAGAAACTGCTTCCTTGTACAGGGTACTGCAGAGTGAGAGTTGTCATTTTGGTTGTCATTTTACAGACATGATTAATGTTGTTGGGCTTTAGGTAAGAATTAAATGTGTGTACACATGTAGAGCCCAATAGGCTTTCTTAATCCTGGCTTTTTGAGACTTTTGATTCTCTTAGTTCTTTGCCCAATTGCAGAAAACTCCTTCAATTCTTAAAATATTTTAAAATGCAATTTCAGGGTTAATGATGACGTTGACTGTTGGCAAGATGTTTTACCCCCCGCCGCCCCTCCCCACCACACACACACCATTTACCAAATCCTTGGCTTAGGAAGCATTTTAAAAGAATAATATTCTGTGAATAAATATTTCAAGCCTCTCTCTCCCAAGAATGAAAATGAATAGTAAACAAAGCATGTAAAGAGCTTGTGGGATGACTCATGTAGCGAAGAGAAGGTGGAGGAGTTTCTTTTTGTTAATGGTCTGAGAGCGTGCATTGAGCTGGCAAGCCTATGGTCAGCCCCAGGAGAGCTATTGTGCTTGGAGCACAGAGAGAACAGAAGTATTCTTAAAAGTATTTTAAGAACATTTTAAACACTGTGTGGGTCTTGTGCCTTTGTGAGAACCAAGCTTATGCTAGAATATTATGGATGTTTACCGATATCAAAACATGTTTTCTAAAGCAAGGGCAGACTTCCCACAGTTCTTTTAAAGATGTGATGATAATTATTCTCCTAAGTTCAAATAGCATAATAATAAACATAAGTTTATTATTCACTTACTTGAAACACAGTATTTGTTAAGGTCACTTAAGAAAATAGTAAGATTATCGGGACCTTGGAGATTCTTTTCCCTCTTCTTCCCCCTCCTCTCTCTCTTCCTTCTTTCCCCTTCCCTTCTTCTTCACTTTGAATCCACTTATAAAGAAAGGATCCACCACAATTGCATATCACTCACACCTAAAATTAATGAACAAGATTTGGGCGACCTAAATCAGTGGCCATTGGGCAACTGAAATGCAGCCAATCTGAATTGAGAGGTGTGGAATACCCACTGCATTGTCTAGCTGCATTATGAAAAAAGTAGAATATAAAATATTTCAATAATAACTTTTTTAATTGATGACATGTTGATATATTATTTTCGGTAAATTGGGTTAAATAGATGTAACTACTAGAAAATTAAAAACTACATGTGTCTCATCTTTCTTTTGGAAAGATATAGGCAATAGAAAACAATTGCTGTTTCTTAAGGGTTTACTATATGATACATGCTGTACCAAGCACTTTATGTGCATTATCTTATTTAATATCACAATTACTGTGGAAGTAGGTGTTATTGTTACCTCTATTTATAGAAAAGGAAATTTAAGCAAAAAGTAAATAGCCTAACATTATTAAACAACATAAATATTTTATTCTTCTTTTAATAATTATTTGTGAGCATCTGTATAGCACTGTAAGACTTGCTACTGTGCATGGGTGATGTGTTGTAATGACTCTGTGGTTTGTACCAGCACAACACTAGATGGATTTTCAGGACTAAAGATCACCAGGTTAAGTTTTGCAAACTATTTAATTAGACATAGTTGGTGTATTAGGATTTAGTAAATTATTAAAGGGCTCATGGAATTCTTTTAGTTTCATGGAGGAAATGGATTAAATGCATCTACATTTGTGAAAAGATCAAAGAAGAGACATTACATGAAAGAGATTGACAGTAGTATTGAATTTAGAATGAACTCTGTAAGGTTTAAGCCCCATATATCTTTGACACAGGGGTGAATCAGGCAAAAGTTGTAGACCTAGAGAACACTCGTTTTTTTCTGCACAGCTGGGACTATTTTGTGGGCACAGAATTCTTCTCAGCAATGTCATGTTAAGAGAAAAATCAGAATCAGAAGAAGGCAGAGGGGTAAAGAACAAGAAGTCAGAATGAAAGTGAGAGAGAATTGAATTAAAATGAGTTGTTAAATATCTGTCTTCTTAGACCATCTGTGGGAACTGACAATTTTTACCTATAAATAGTGTTAGAAAAGACCGCCTATTGTGTCCAAGGAGTTTCTTGGTCAAAGACATAAAAGTAGAGAAGGTAAAAGGAATAGAGGGAAAATAACCTTTCTTTTAAAATTGATTTCCTACAAACTGTTAGGTAAGAACAAAACAAAAAAAAAAAAATAAGGAACATAACCTAAGAAACTATTCTGAAATATCAAAACATTCATGGTTGTTAGGGCCCACTTACTTCCATAAGATCTGAGTGTCTGGATGATAGGAGAAATCTTTGGAGGAAGGGAACACTAAACCAATTTTTTATCTTGCAAAGAATTTCACATGCAGGAAGATGGTCCTGTTTTCAAAATATATTCTGCTGAAAATAGCTGTTGTAAAATTACTTATTTTTTGTGTGTTTATTTATACAACTTCAAAAAGTACTTTTTCACTTTAAACAGGTGATAAAAGTTATTCTCTTAAATATTATTGCTGGTTAGAGATTTTTAAATTACGTATATTGCTGTTAACAGTTGCATTCAATATACTATTCACATTTTAAATTGGAGATTTAAAAGATACTGGTAGTATTATTGCTATTCATTTAACTTGTCCTTCAATACAGGTCAGTCATATAGCTAATTATATTGTTTGGTTTTCACACTAACAATGTCAGAAATTATTTCCCAATTTTTTTAATTGCTGAAGGAATGGCACTTAGTTCTGTTGAGTAATATTCCTAAGATTTGGGGGCCAGGAAAGAATGAATGGGAAACTTAAAGCAAAATGCAAATGAACCTTACACTCACTTTATTCCCTCAGTTTTTATCAATGAACATTATGACAGTTATCTTTTTTATTTTTTAATTAAAAAAAATTTTTTTTAAAGATTTTATTTCATTATGTTTAGAAAGAGGGGAAGGGAGAGAGGCAGAGAGGGAGAGAGACATCACTGTATGGTTGCTTTCCACCTGCCTCCAGCCACAAACTGGACTGGAGACCTGGTTTGCAACCTGGTTATGTTCCCTGGCTGGGGAATCGAACCTGCGACCTTTGGGTTCGCAGGCCAGCACCTTAACCACTGTGCTACCAGCCAGGGCTTTCTTTTTTATTTTTTAAATATTTTATTTATTATTTCCAGAGAAATAGGAAGGAAGGGAAGCAGAGAGGGAGAGAAACATCAGTGTATGGTTGCCTTTCACCTGCCTCCAGCTACAGACCTGACTGAAGACCTGGCTTGCAACCTGGTTATGTGCCCTGGCTGGGAAATCAAACCAGCAACCTTTGGGTTCACAGGCCGGCACCTTATCCACTGTGCTACCAGCCAGGGCCCGACAGTTATCTTTGAAGTCCTAAAGTACAAGATTTATTTTCAATGATTCTCATGATTGTGTCTTCCCAAATCTATTAAGGAACTTAATATCTAACTAGCCTCACACACAAAAAACTTCAACATCATTTTCAACTCCTTCCTCTCTAACCTAGATAACTTCATTCCTGTCTGATGTTTTTCACATCCCCAACTTTGCCTCCTCCTTATGAGTTGCTCTGAATTAAAGTCAGACTCCTTGCAAATTGCTGTTGTCTTTAATATGGTACCTGTTTCCGAAATCTTCCCTCTCTCTAACTCATCATCCGTATTGCCACCACGGCTGTTTTTCTGAAATACATGTTTGATCCTATCATTGCCTTACTATCTAATCTTAGGAAGGACTATTCTGCCTCTTTAGGTTTGAAGTCCAGACTCCTTTGGGAAGGTATTCAATGATTCAAACTACCTTTCTAGTTTAAATGCCCGCTGTCCCCTGCTTATACCAACTATTTTCATTCACACTGAAACTATGCAATGCATTTTCTATGAGCCATTGGGAGGTAATTAAATGGCTGAGTCCTGCCAGTGGAGTACCATTTCACCACATGTGTGTGGTCACAGCCAGAGATGAATGCATACCACATCCCTGAAGCCTGAGGCTTTGTACATTCTGGTGGTTATTTGATGATTTGGATACCCACTGCCAGACCTTTGTCAGCCCTGAATTTTATCTGATAGGTTCCAGAAAATGCCTGAAGAAACTTTGACCTTTTCCATTTCCAAATAAAATCTGAAACCACTTCCTGCTGGAAAATGTGAACCTAGTTCTGCTGGTTTTTATTTCTTCATTGTCATCATTTCAGTCAAGACAATGGATGTTGAGAAAACATTTATTATTGACAGATGATATTTTAATTGGTTTGGCCTCTCAAGTGACTAAATAATCATGAAACCTCTGCTGTTTAACAACAGATTGAGGTACTTTGTATTCTTGCCTCAAAGTAAAGCAGTTTCTAGCTGGTAACACTGTGATTGATTTTTCCATATCAAATACAATGTTATGGTCTATTGTTTCCATAGCAAACATATGGCATCTGTCTTCAAGTTCAGACTGTGATCCTGCACTGGCTAGTAATACTTTATATAACCACATCCTTCCATTACAAGTACGAGTGGATTAATATTGATTTTTGGTTCCCCTTGTCCAAGACTGAAGGTCTATCTTAGCAGCAATAATTTACACAGCTGGCCTATAAGGATATGCTTGCTCCTTCTTATTTTCATGGTAAAGATTATTGCTTTGTCTGAAATCAGTTTCTGCTATTTTTAACCCATAAATAGGTTGAAAAGGGTAACATACTTTGCAGCTCTAGGCATTGATGTTGTCATATGTTTCCAATAACATCCTGGAGTTTTCAGAAAACTTTGAGCTTTTAGTCTTTGTGGAACTTAAGAAAAACCACAAGGAGCTAGCAAAAACGTGTTACCATAATTTGATCCAATGTGATTTAGCTAAGTATTCTAAAATGTGCCACCTATTTTATAACTTTGAGTTCTGTTACCCTTCATTCAAAATTTTCTGACTGAATCATTCTGCTTTGTCCAACTATAATCCCCCAAATTTTTCTCCACCAAAGCTCCAAAGTGGACCCATTGCCACCTCTGCACTGTTGCTCAAGGGTATTATTTTGTTTAGAATGCCCTCACTTTCCTCTAATGCTACTTAGAGCTCCTCACACTTGAAAACTTAGAACAAATATTACCTGAAGCTTATTGAAATTCTGATTACCAGTGATTTTTCCTTTTATATCTTCTAATAATACAGTAAGAACTATAAATATAAATTTTAATTACATTATCCTTTATGTTTGTTTACCTAATGTGGCCCTGGATGCTACCCAGGATATAGTTAATTTCCAAATAAAATATATGTGAAAGAGTCAAACCACAGGGCATGATAAACACTAGTTATATCTAAATCTGCATCATTTTTAAAATTCTTTAGTATCTCACTCAGTACCTAGAATCAAGCTAAGCTGGTGTTGTCAGCTGAAAATGTCCAATAGGGATAAAGTTCTTTGTCTGGCAAAGCTGAAAGAACTGAATTGGGAACTAAAGAATCTGAGTCACAGCCCTGGATCCATTAGTATCAAATTATATGACCTTGAACAAGTTAATAACCACTTTGAAATTCAACTTTTTTTGTTCAAAAGTATGTGGTTATGTCTGCTTAGACCACAAAGGACTTCTTTTTTTATATTTTGAATATTAAAAATTCACAGGAGGGGGTCTGCACTAAATTATGAAGTAAGTATCTCTGCCTCTTATTTTCGCAGACAATTAGAATAGTACATTCTTGATCCAAGTTGAACCAATCACATTGTTCTTGAAAGGGGGAGAGTTTGTCTTTCTTGGTTTTTAGGCTTATTTTACTGGAGCATATTTTTTAGTAACTTCGTATGAAATAATTCCTTTATATTTAAATGCGTCTCTACCTTCACACTGAATTGAATATTTGATCTGGCATAGAATTCGGGGATGAAATAGCTTTCTCTCATAATTTTGAAAGATAATTCAACTGCCTTCTAGCTTTTGTGATGCTATTGAAAATCTTATGTACTTTTCTTCATATGTTGTTTTGCTGTTACTTTATAAATGCAATTTTCTTTTACCTCTCTAAGAATATTCATTAAAGCCTTTTTCAGACAAAGTTTGTTGAGCTTCTTGGATTCTGAGAAGATGTTTATATTCATGTCTTCACCAAATTTGAAAAGGTTTTGGCTATTATTTCTTCAAATAGTCTCTTTACCCATTTTTTCTCTTTTTTCCTTCTGGGACTTCCACAATTCATGTGTTAATCCTCTCGATAGTGTTTTGAAGGTCCTTTAGGCTCTTCTCCCTTTGCTTCAGTCTTTTCTTTCTGTTCCTCAGGGGTCAGTGATTTCAAATATCCACTCTTCAAGTTCACTGGTTGTGTCTCCTGCATGCTCAAATCTGCCTTTCAATCCCTCTAAGGCCACAGTTCCCTGCTGTTTTGGCACCAGGGACTGGCTTCACGGAAGGCAGTTTTCCAGAGATGGTGGGGGAAGGGTCAGGAGGCAGTGCTCAGACAAGAATGTGAGGGAAGCTTTGCTCCCTCGCTGACTGGGACAGGAGGTGGAGCTCTCGCTCACTCCTTAGACACTCGCTTCTGCTGTGCACCTGGTTCCTAATGGGCCACAGACTGGCACCTGTCCAAGATCCAGGGGTTTGGGGCCCTTGCTTTAGGGAATTTTTAATTCCAGTTATTATAACTTTTAGTTCTAGGGTTTTTAATGGTTTCTTTAAGTTTTGTCTCCATTGATATTTCTATTTTGTTCACATATATTTTCTTCATATCTTCCTTTAGTTCTTTAAGCAACTTTAAAAGTCTTTGTTTATTAGGGCTTCCATTTGGTCTTTCTAGTGAACAGTTTCTGTTGGTTTATTTTTTCCTTTGACTGGACCATAGTTTTTCTTTTTTTTATGCCTAGAGTGAGGGATATTAGTTATTTATACACGTAACCCCCATATAGCATGGCACTTCTATAACATCATTTTGGTTTAACATGGTTCGAGAAACTGGGGAAAACTATACAACACAGCATCCTAGAATATGGTTTCACTCTACTACAGTTTGAGGATTAGAGAAATCCCTGAAAAACAGTGTGTAATAAGAGCTTTTAAGAGCAAAAAATATCTCATTCTAAATTAGGGAAATCCCCGAAGAACATGGAAAACAATTTAAAGTAACAGATTCTTTGCAAAAAGTGCAGGATAGAAGTCAAGATAATGCTGAAGAAAGTTCAGAGGATGAAGAAATCTTATCAAAAAGAAAATGCCCTTGGTTAATGGTGCTTAGCAGTGATGATGAAGAAAATTTATTTAATACATATTCCTATATTATGCTTTTAGTGAAAATGCTTTAATAAATATATTTCTCTTATTTATAAAACTATAATAATATGTTTAAAAATTTTTTGGAACCTAACCCCCTTTTTGTACTAGTTTTTTGTTTCATATGACAGATTCACTTAACATGGCATTTTTAAGGATTCTAACAACAGTGTTATACAGGGTTACCTGTATGTCAATAACTGGACATTTGTAACTCTTACAATCTGATTCTCCTTCTTCCCCAGAGCTTTCTGTTTTCTATTTTTGTCTTCTGGTATTTTTTGTCTTGTTTGTTATTGTTACTGTTGTTGTAGGCTATCTCCATTCCTAGGATCAGCCTTAGGTACAAACTTAAGGTCTTCTCAGGTCTTTTCTGAGACTCTGCTTTTCCCCCGAGTATATGCAGTATCCTCCTAACTGCCCTTGTACATGCAGTTGCTTTTGAATGTCATAGTCTTTAATTTCTGGTTCCCAGAAGGAAGAAGAGAGAAAAATGAAAGGAGTGGAGGTACCATCTCTGCAGGTCCCCCAGAAGTTGCTTCAACCCAAAGAGGACAGGCTTACAACAGTGGGGACGAGGGTGCTACAGTGGTTGTCCACTCTGTGCCTGTACCTTCATGATCAGAAGCAGCAAGTCAGTGATCAAAACACCAATTCCAAAAAGTTATAGCAACAGGGCCCTTATTACCCATCCTGGCTTCACAAGGTATGTGTGAGATGCGTTGGAAACACAGGCAAGGTTCCCACATGCCTGGGGGTGGGGTGGCAGCCACTATTAAGGTAGAGACTGAAGTTAACTGAAATTTATCCTTTAACCTTTCCCCTGGCAGTTTCAGACTTGAACAGACCACAGAGTTCTAAAGTAGTTACATCAGATAGATTCTACCAGTGCAATCCTTCTCTAGCTAGGGAAACTGGTTTCTGGTGCTCCCTGCTTCAGCATCTTCTGAGAATCCTCTCCATAAAATTATATGTACATATTTATTTAATCCTTATTTTCTGCCACATGCTAAAACTTCTTTGTGAGGTATATTAATTACCTAAATCTTGGGAGAAAAAAACTTAGTCATCTATGTGAAAATGGAGTGGGGGCTTGGGTTATTCAATGGCTTTGAATGTAAGTTTTCAAATACTCTCTATTTTCACCTCAGCCTAACATTTAAAGCATTAAACTTCTCAGACAGCTCTTCAAGCAAATTTGCTCATTATGGTCAGTGTTTTCCTTTTTCTGGCACTGAATTTTTTTCCACTCTGCCATACTTGCTTTTCATCTTCCAAAAATTGATTGAAATAAAATTATCCTTCACTTTCCTCTTTATTGTTCTTCTGTTCTATAGGCTAATAATGTAACAATGCCTTTTAAAAATTATACTGTCATTTTATTGAGTCATGTAGGTGGAGAAAAGATGTGATTTCTTCTTTGCAATATGTGGTCCCTTTGCAACTGGATGTGGGACTCAGGAATATGGATAATAAGCCCCCTAGGTGATTCCATTTTACATTTATTTGAGAAAATTGCTTCAGAGAAGAAACAGACGTGAATTGGGAATTATTGGTTCAGAGAAAAAGGCAAATATAAAACAGAAAATTACATCTTTTGAAATAAGTGCTTTGATAGAGGTGTGTAGGTTGCTATGGGAGCAAATAAAGTTGGGGGTAGATAGCTACAAGTTGGAAAAGATATCACATTAGGAAGTAATATATGAAGGATGAGTGCAATTCAGCCAAGGTTGAAGTTCATGAAGTAGACGGGAAAAGTGTGTTATAGGTGGAGATACAAAACTCATTATGTTTGTGTGGAGGTAATATGTAGATGGGGTAGTAGTGAGGAAGCGGCAATGACAGTGGTGGTAACAGATGTGGCCAATATGAAGGACATCAAACACATAGAAACAGTTATTAGTTACAGTGTGTAAATAGATGATGGATGGAAGAAGAAAGAAATGTAAACCTTGAAGTGAGGGAGATCAATTAAGAGCCATTTGCTATAACCAAGATAAGGTGTCATAAACTAAGATGGTGAGAGTGCAAACATGAATAACTTCTACAAATACTTGAAGAATCAACAAGCTTTAGCAATTAGATATGGAAAGAGATGAAAAAGGAAACCAATGATAGCTTCCAGATTTTGATTTTGGAGAAGTGAGTAGCTGTGACAGTACCTATTCTGAAGAACAAACTCTGGCACTTGAGAGTAGCAGGGAGCTAGCTGAGATTAAATTTGGATGCTGACTCTAATCACTATGAACTGTCTAGTTGAAATGTCCAATAGTCAGTTTTCACTAGAAGTTTAGGAGAGAGGTTGGGTTGGAGAGAAAAAAGGGGGTGGTTGTTAGTTTGAAAAATAATTTCCCAAGAGAGATTACAAAATCAGGCTAACAACAGCTACCAGCTATTAAATATTTATATATTAGGTGGCATTCATAATTATTTGTTTAATGCTAACAGTAACATCACACTAAACCACTTTCTATTTTGTTACTGAGAAAACAAGGGACAGAGGAATTAACCTGCTTCCAGTGGGTCCTTGAGAAGCATGGGACAGCAAGGGTTCAAACCCAGGTTTTTCCCAGTTCTAGAACTTATTTCCACCCATTTTGCTCTCCTCAGAAATGAAAGTAGTTAGGTTGAAGATGCACTTCACTTAAGGAGCAGGCAAATGAAAAGAATCCCTGCAAGTCCGTGATAAAGTGCAGCTATATTTACAAAAGAAAACCAAAAGAATGTAGCATCATGGAATTTAGTAGGAAGAAATGCAAGGAGGAAACAGTTAACAGTGGCAAACACCACAGGACATTCAAGTAGGACATAAAATTGTCTGTTGACAAAGATGTCTTTGTGGGCTTTGGTGAGAGAGCAAAGACTGTGGTGTGCTAAAAGCTGAAACAGATCATTGTGGACTGTTACATAAAAGAACAGCAAATGTCCCAGCTGGTGGCACAGTGGATAAGGTGCTGGCCTGTACACCCAAAGGTCACTGGTTTGATTCCCCAGCCAGGGCACAGAACCAGGTTGCAAGCCAGGTCTCCAGCCAGATCTGTGGCTGGAGGCAGGTAAAAGACAACCATACATTGATGTTTCTTTCCCTCTCTGCCTCTCTCCCTTCCTCTCTCTCTGGAAATAGTAAAACCTTAAAACAAACAAACAAAAAAAAAAAAAACAGTGAAGAAACAATTAATTCAAGATGCTATCTGGAAAGGTGGGGTGAGGTGAAGGGCGCCTATTAGAGGTTACATATGGTAGAGAGGTGATATGAAAGGACCAGAGCATATTTAGATGCTCATGGGAAAGAGTACACAACCAATAGTGAATTTAGAAAGGGCATAATTTATGAAGTAATGTTGCTGAGGGAACCCATCATATCCTTGGGGCAGAATTTTAACCTTAGACTTTTAAAATTCAAAACATTTTTATCACAAATGTAATTCTGCTTTCTTTAAAACATTTAAATACAAACATGTAAATTTGAACTTAAAGGTACCCCTGTTATTTCAATCATAACTCAGGATAATTCTGTTTGAAAATTATATATGTACAATTATATATAATATACATTTTAATTTGTATATTTATACATTACTATATATAGGATTATGCATAATATGTATAAATATATATTCTGTATAGAATGGAGAATATATAGAGAATTATATATAAATATATTCTATATATAATTCAAAATGGAAATGGAATAATAAAAATATTGGTATTAAATAGATTTTTCACATTTACGTAATGTACCATGGACAGACGTCTCTCCATGTTAGTAATAGAGAGCACCTTCAGCCTTTTAAAGCCTTCCTAGTATCCCTGTTCTTCACAATATTCAAAGAATTCCATTGTAGGCTATTATCTCAGTCCATCTGGGCTGCTATAGCAAAAAATACCATGAACTACCTAGGCTTAAAGAGCAAAATATTATTTCTCACAGTTCTGGAGTTTGGATGTGCAAGAACAAAGCTACAGTAACCTATTGAGTACCTGTAACAGCTGTCTTCTCACAGTGGTCTCCCCTGGCACATGGGCTAGGGAGCTCTCTAAGGTCCCCTTAACAAGGAAGCTAATCTTATCCATGAGGGCTTCACACTCATGACCTGTTACCCCCCAAAGGCTCCCCAACCAAATACCTTTACATTGGGGATTAGGTTTCAACATAATGGATTTTGGGATGGGGGAAAGCATTTAATCTATATAAGTGTATTCAATCAATTTCTTACTAATGAATGTATAGAACATTTTTAATATTTGCTATTAAAATATTGTAAATAGTCAAATCCCTTTTTTCCTTGAGTCCTTTTCTAAAAATATTATAGCTTGGCCAAAGAACAAGAAGATTTTAATTGTTAACATATTGCCAAATAGTTGTAATCCCTATTCTCACCATCAGCTCATGTGCAGGGAGAGCTTCTTCTGGAGAAGTGAGTGTGAATGAAAGGAGATTGTGAATGGAAATGGAATGGAAATATGATTTTACATTTGGGCAAAGAAAACTGAGGGATAAAGATATATATGTATCTTTAGATACACATATATCCCAAACCAGAATTATTGTCTTCTAGAGGGCATGCCCCATGTAGTGCAGCCCCCCCCCCCCCCCGCAACACACACACACACAACTAGGTGAGTGTTCTAGGAACCCATCTGTATCAGTGTACCAGTTGGCATTATTTTAAGAGGTTGCATTTGATTTCAGTGAATATTTTTGTGAAAACTCTTTCAATGTGTTTGCCTATTTCATGATGAGTCATTTATAAGAGCACCTACCCACACTGCACTGAGTATTTAGCCATTTGACCAAAAATTGCGTGACCCCGTGCCCCACTGTCCCTATTCACCTGATTGCGTACCAAGACACACTTTTTTGTTTCTCCAATTGAAAAAAGTGCTCAAGGGGAAAAGTTTTGCTAATATGGAAGAGGTGAAACAAAAAATAGCAGAAGCATTAAGAGGGATCAAAGTCGACAAGTTCAAAAGCTGTTGTGAGCAGTGGGAAAAATGTCCCAATAGTTGCATTGCATCAAATGGAGCATACTTTGGAAGTGACTGAAGTTTAAACATGTAAGAAGAAATACAGAATTTTCTATAAATAAATTCTGGGTTTTTTGGGTCCCCCTCAGTATATGTTATAATATATTCACTCCGAGATCTTAGAAGGGATCAAATAGATTTAGCAGAAGTGCAGTACAAACTGGCTAGTAGTGTACTAATAATATCTATTTATGCTATTTCCACTGGGAATATCTTTAGTATATTATTTATGTATTATTATTCACATGCTTGCCTCTTTTAAGAAAGCTGTGTTTTAGAAAAATCCATATCAAATTTCCATTAATCAATTTACCAAATGACTTTTGGATCACTTCACAAGTCAGTCCTTGCATTGACTCTCTGTGCACATATGTCTCCACTTCCAGCCCTTTGACACACTAATTTGTGTAGGTACAGCAGAGCAGCATTGCCTTTGCCGATTGGCGAATCCACAAGAAAAATGCTTGCTATAGCCATTCTACTAAAGCTAATTGATTTTTAATCAAATTTTAAATAATGGAGATTATGTTGCTCCAGTATTTTTATATGACCAAGTTTTTATAACCACCTTTGAGGGTCATCAACAAGCACTGCTTTAAAAAATTGCCATAAGAGAATTTTTCCTGATCAAATGTGAGCCATAATAGCCAATGTGCCATGAATTGTTAGGTGTAGCAAAATGATTTGTTTCACATTAGTTTGCCCAACTGGAATGCATCTTCTATGAGCTATTTTTATTGAAAGTCTCCTTGATGGCTTTAAAAAAAAATTAAGCACTAAAAGTTTGCAATATTACCTGTTATGCCATACCTAAGCTTGTCTCCTTGCTTAAACTTAGCATCAGCTCACACTTTTATGCATTGTACAGCATATTTAAGAAGGTGAGACTGAAGTCCAATTCTTTCCAATCCCCTTTGCATTAAGACCATATTGCTCTAACTCATATATCTGAGAATTTAAAGGAAATTTACTAATACTGTATTTATTCTTGGAAAATAGTATCTAAAAGAGTTAATGAGTATGTCACTAGAGGTAATATGTAGTTAGTTCACAGGGAAGGGCATGAAATGGATTTCTAAGTATCACTGAAGAGAGATTTTTTTCAAAACTCCTTTTTTCTTCTAACAAGTATCAATTTAATACTCTCATGTTATCTAGAATTCTGCAGGACATAAATAGAGCAATGGTGTGTATTTTTTCCCTGCATTTACAGGCTAAGATTTCCAAGGTGATATTAAGTATTTCATACTGCCAGGCATCAGGCTCTAGAGCAACCGTGTAAGTCATTGTATGCCCTCCACTCAACCACAAACATGATGTTAAAGAATGACACTTATATCACTTAATACTAGCAGTGGTATGGCTTGCAACCACTCGAATTCCACAGTCCTTTTATGAAGAATGACTTTCTAGAATTAACTTTCTTAAATTAGACTCCCCTAGAGGCCAACCCTGGGCCAAGGAGTTGAGCTCAGTTGGTGTCCTCTGGAAAGTGAGCTCAGGTGGTGTCATCTGGAAAGTGACCTTAGAATCTACCAGGAGAATAGAAAAGTGAAACAAAGAATCCTATTCAAGAGTATTATTAAGCATACTATTTCCATGGGCAAATGAGGCTTAATTACACTATGGCTTATAGGATCCTATGTAGAACACACCACCAAGTTATCCCACCCTAGGGGTGAGGAAGATGGGGTATTTATGTGCCAAATTATGTAGCTGTTGGAAAAAGGCTGCTGTCAGGAGTGTTAACACCAATTCCACAGCACTGTCTATCTACCCACATGCAGGCTGAAGTAGCTCACACCAGACAAAGTCATGTGGTAGAATCCTAGGTACTTCCAGTAAGATTTTGTTGACTTATATGGAAACAGTAATGGCAGTGAGATACACATAGAACACTGACAGTGCGTACTCCATGTGAGGACGTCAGTGAAGCAAGAATCCTGGGCTATTAAAAGAGGAAAGCCTTTCAGAACACAAATACATGCACATTTCTTACATGGACTCACATGTTTTCATTGTCAGCAAAGTTAAATAGAAGAGTCTTGTTGCAGATATAAATTAATTTATACATTTGATGTCAGGTCTCCAACTGAGGTTTTTTGTTTTCTTTTTGACATAGGTATTCATTTAAAATGCAGAGGGCATGAGAAGAAGATAGAATGTATGATTTTAGAAGATTGGAATTTTTTTGAAAACTGCTACAGAGAAGAAAAATAGCTAATAACATAGTAGAAACAAAACTGAGTCACTGGGTGATTTTATAGAACAAATTGAGAACAGTTAACCATCATTATGGTCTTTCTCTAGGAGCACTAGTACCTCAGGGCTGGTCCAGGCTTTCATACCAGCATTTTGCCCTGGGCCTTTTATAGGTCGGGAAATGAAAGCCCAGTGAAATCACGGTGCTGCTGAAACAGAGAGGTTGAAAGAATGGGTTACATAGTTAAATTAATCAGAGAATGAAGGGATGACTGCCTGGAGCCTGCTAAAGTGAAGACCAAAAGTTGAAATGCAGCCATGGATCGGGGACACATTGAGCACATCCAAGTAAGAGAGCCTCTACTATGTCACAGATGGCAGATTAAAATCATGTCACTGTGATTCTCAGGACAGGGAACTTTGGCAAGAGCAAATGTGAACAATCAAAAACAAGAAAGATGAAATACATTATTTAGAAATGACTAAAAATCACTTCAAGATTCAGTGCATAGCTAAGGGAACACAATCTATCAAAATTCATAGTATATTTCAAACACAATGATTATAAATACTAAAATCAAATTACTTCTTTTTAAGTTTTATATATAGGTATATACATTAAAAAATTATTCATTAGCTATATGAGAGTGAATAGATGGGACAAAATACAAATGTGAGATTTTCATTTTTCTTATGTTGTACGTAAACATAGTGCATCTATAACTACTTAGTACCTGGGATCAAAACACCTGAGGCACAATTAGGAGTAAATAGAATCTGAAAGTATGGATATAGAAACACATTTTAAACAATCTTGAAATTGATAACTGAGCATAGTTTGAGATGAGTCAAAGAAATGATCTTAAAGAAGCTATCTTAAAGTATTGGACTACTGTGTCAGAAAGGTAGTCAAGAACCAGAGGACTCATAGTGACAATTCAAGGCACATCCATGGATTAAGTTACGGAGGTCAGCATGCAGGTTGTAGGAGGATACTGAGACAGTGGGGAAGAAGCTTAAGCAAAAGCCCAGTAGTCAATATGAAAGTAGGACATAGAAAATAAAGTATAAAGAAAAAACAGCCAAGTCAGATTACTGGGGAGATGGATGTCCGGAATACTGTCAAGGAATTCCCAGAGACATTTGCTGTAAAGCTAAGATGTGCTCAGCTTCAAAGTGGACCTTTAAGTAGGATATTGTTCAAGTCCCTGGAACCTTAATGCAGGCTGGTGAGAGCAAGGGGTTGAGTGTATATGGAAGGATATAGGAACAGAAAGTAGAGATCTTTATAGGTGTGCAAGGATCTTTCAAGTCTCATGTGTACCAGTAAAAATTGAATCTCAGACATTCCAGCATTGAAACATTTGAAAACAAAGAGAAGTAACAGAGGCCCAGTTTAGGTGATTTTAATGGGAAGCTCCATCTCCACACCAAAGGAAATATTAAATTCTGAGAATCTTTGATAACAACTTCAAGATCAATGTCAGGTCCAAAAGAATAACCTCTGTGCATTATTGAGGAATAAACTTGGACTTGGAGAGAAGATAATCTTATCATTGAAGTACCTAGAAAAGACACAGTCTGGAACTGGAGATCAAGTTATAAATGAACAAGTAGAAATAAACAAAGTAACTAGATAAAATGAAGACTCTAAAGCTGGAGTTCTCAGCCTGGAGTTTATGGATCCCTGACCTGCTCAGCAAGCAGGTGTCTGTGGAGGGAATTTATGGGGTCAATGAACTTGATTTACCTTTCACTAATTTTTAAATGGAATTTAGTTTCCTTCAATCATGAATATAGGGAATAAGCAATAATAACAATATCAGCATCTATAACTAATAGAAAACATATTTCCAGATCACATTAGATTTATAGCAGATACCAAATTTTCATTTACATTTATCCATACTTCAAAATTACAATGGTTTTTTGACCCACAATTAGATGTTATTGTTTAATGCATATTGTTTGATATGAAATATGAAGTACATCTATGACTACATCAGAAAGGTGTTTTTTCAAAACATTTTAACATTTTGTTTGCTTTTCTTTGTTATCCTATGTACAGTATTTTATGCATTTAAGGAATAATTATTTTGAGAATGGGTCCAGAGGCTTCACATGCTTCTTTGAACTGTTTGCTAGGGTTGCCATAGCAAAGTATCACAAACTGGGGGGCTTCAACAGTAGCTTTGTAGGACAGAAGTCTGGGTGCTGTAAGGGTTGATGTCATCTGAGGGACCCTAAGGGAGAAGTTCCATGTCCTCTCTTAGCTTCGAGTGACTTATTGCTAATCTTTGCTGTTCCTTGGCTTCTTCTAGATGGATCAGTCCAACCTCTGCTTTCATCCTCACCTGGTGTTCTCCCTGTGTGCATATGTGTCTCTAAATTTCTTTTTATAAATGACTTCAGTCATATTTGGTTGGGGCTTAACCTAGTGGCCTCACCTTAATTTATAAGACCCTGTCTCCAAATAAGGTCACATTCTGATGTCCCAAGGGTTAGGACTTTAATATATGTTTTATTTGGAGGGGCTGGGTGTTCAGCCCATAAGACTTGCAGGGTGTCTGCCTTTCTAAAGCTTACGGACACAGAGGAGCCTGGTAACACTTGACAGTTAGTCGGGCTGGTCAAATGGAAACTACACTCTAAGGTTTACCTAGCCTGCATAGGGTTTATTTGCTGGTATTTCCTCCTGCAGGCCAACTACTTGTATACTTTAAAATGCTGACTTCCTAGTGAACCCTGGGGAAGAAGAGAGATACCACCAGAGAAGAGAAAGGGAAAAGACTGTAAATTCCAGGGGCCCAATGTCAGGAGGGGATATCCCGCCTAATCTTCCCAGGTGGTGGCAGCTGAGTAAATTACCTAGTAAGCAGCTGTAACGCATTACACTGCAATTATCCCTGAAGAGTTCCAAGGGCTCGGAAGCAGCTCGAGATAAAAGGCAGCTCTGCTGAAGGAAGAGCACTTCCTTTGCAATTTTACAGTGTTTGAGAAAATGCACCTCGTAGGACAGCCATCCCTTTTGGTAAAAACCTTAAAGTACAAATTATCTCCTGGTTATGAAAGGGTCTTGTGTCTGGATATACTGCATATATATCATGCAAAGGACTTGTATGAAGAAGAGTAATATAATGAAACTTATCAAATAAATATAGTATGTGCTTGTGGAATAAAATATGCTAAGAGTTTTCACAGTAAATATTACAATTGTCTGTTTAAATGTTGACAGCAAAATATGCAAATTTCAAACATTTATTAAGTGCTCATTAGGTGCCAGGTACTGTCCTATAATTTTCCAAGAGGTTATCTCACTTAATCCCCACAATAACCCTAAAAATTTGGTACCATTATTAATACCTTTTGCAGATAGAGAAGATGAGGATCAAAAAAATATAAATAGCTAGGACACTCGCTGTTACAACTGATAGTAACTGATGAAGGCAGATATTTAATAACCATTTTAAGAATTTCCTAAGCAATATATCTTGTGATTAATAACATAACTCTTTCAATAATAGAAATTACTATCTAAAATTTTTTCTGCAGATGCACAAAACTTCAAAAGTGTTATCTATGTTAAAGGCTCAAAATTAATAAATATAACCCTTTAGCCAATACAACATTAAGGGAAAGAAAAGGGGTAATTGTGAACCTAATAATTTTGTTCATTTCCTAGGAAGCAAATAGACATATCTATATAAATGGAATAAGTAGAATTGCTGTAGCTCTCATATGTCTACCATTTTTTATGTGTAGCAATTTTAGAAAAGTACAGTACTATTTAATCTAACAATGAATATTTAGACTACAGTTTCCAGTTCAAAACAAAATTTTCCTTCATAATATGCAAAGTGGGTACTTACTAAGTGCCCTCCCTTTCCTTCCAGGGAAGGAAATACGCTAATTACAGGGTCAAACAGAAATTTACCATCTCATGCATATCTACACAGCATTTTGGCACTCCTGGCTTCCTTTGCTAGTTGACGTGTGGCTAGGCTAGAAAGGATGAAATAGAGAGGGCAGTGATAGATTCACAAGTGATTCATAATGGGCCCTCTCGGGGATAAAGCTCTGGTTTGTAGTGGTTGCCCATTTTTGTGGTGTCAGTACTCTCAGTGTTTACTTTCAACCTGCCCACATGATGTCACTGAATTCAGAGCTTGTAAATACATGCAGTAGCATACTATTATTCTACCATGTAGATAAAATAGATATAAGTAGTTTCAAGATGGATCATCGGTAATATTAAAATGTAGTGAAATAGCCCTGGCTGGTAGTAACACAGTGGCGCCAGCCTGTGAACCCAAAGGTCACTGGTTCAATTCTCCAGCCAAGACACATAACCAGGTTGCAAGTCAGGTCTCCAGCCAGGTCCGTAGCTGGAGGCAGGTGAAAGGCAACCGTACATTGATGTTTCTCTCCCTCTGCTGCTCTCCCTTCCCCTTTCTCTGAAAATAATAAATAAAATCTTTTTAAAAAGTTAAAAAATGTGGCCCTGGCTGGTAGCACAATGGATAAGGTGCCAGCCTGGGAACCCAAAGGTCACAGGTTCGATTCCCCAGTCAGGGCACATAACCAGGTTGCAAACCAGGTCTCCAGTCAGGTCTGTGGCTGGAGGCAGGTGAAGCACAACCATACATTGATGTCTCTCTCCCTCTCTGTCTCTCTCCCTCTCTGTCTCTCTCCCTCTCTGCCTCTCTCCCTTCCCCTCTCTCTAAAAATAATGAAATAAAATCTTAAAAAAAAAAACGTTAAAAAATGTAGTAAAGTAATAAGAAAGTGGTGAGTTTTGAGTATTAATTACCTTTGCTTTTACTTTATTAATTTATCAGTTTATATATTTTTTTATAATTTTAGTTTTACCATATATTTTTCTACAGTTTTTAATCTGCTGTTAATCTTATATAATATATTGTTTATCTCTTTAAGTTTGACTTTTAAAAGATTTATTTATAATTTTAAATATTATGACCTCAATATGTACATGCTTTCATGCTCTTTGTTTTTGTTTTTTTTTTTTTTTTAAAGATTTTATTTCATTATTTTTAGAAAGAGGGGAAGGGAGAGAGGCAGAGAGGGAGAGAGACATCAATGTATGGTTGTGCTTCACCTGCCTCCAGCCACAGACCTGACTGGAGACCTGGTTTGCAACCTGGTTATGTGCCCTGGCTGGGGAATCGAACCTGCGACCTTTGGGTTCCCAGGCCGGCGCCTTAACCACTGTGCTACCAGCCAGGGTTATCATGCTCTTTGTTTTTGAACATGTGTAGTATATTTGTAATCATTTTAATGACCTTGTCTGCTAATTGTATCACTTGTGTCATTTCTGTGTATGTTTCTATTGATTTATTTATATCCTTTTCTTTCTCTTTTTCATGCTCAATACATTTTTATTGGATATCAGGTTTTTTAATTTGACTGTATTAGGTTTTGGATATTTTTTATTCCTTAAAATATTTCTGAACTTTATGTTGAGATGCAGTTAAGTTACTTGGAAACAGTTTTATTCTTTCTATGGTTGTTTTAAGCTTTGGTAAGAGGATAAAATCCTCTCTATAAAAGAGCTAATTTTCCCTAGTACTGAGACTATAATCTTCAGTGTGTTCTCCCTGATGTCCCAAGCATTACCAAGGACTTCTACTCTGGAAGTGGGGGGTGGATACGAACTACTCCTGCCTTGTTGGATTAAGGCTTTTGCACATGCTCCTTTCATCTGATTCTTCCTCAGCCTCAGGCAATTTCCTTATATTAATGCAATTATCAGTCCTGGATTGGGGGTGATGATACTTCTGCAAAGTTCTGGAGGTTTCTTTGTGGTTCTCTTGACTCTGGTACTATGTTTGCAAATTCCACCCCCTTATTGGCTCTTAGGATTTTCAACTCTGTCTCTTGTACTCAGGGAGACCACAAGGGTTCTTCTTGGGCTCCATATCCCTTTGCCTTGACTGGGGTACTTTCTTTAGGCCATAAGCGGGAAGGGTTGTAAATCACCTCTTTGTTTCCCTTTTCTGCAAAGATCTCAGTCCTGTGCTTCCTAGGATCAACTGTATTTAATCCACTGATTTATACATTTAGTCTAGTTTTTCAGTTGTTTATGTGAGAAGATAATTCTGGCCTTTTTCAATTTATCATACCTGGAACATACATGATCTTTAGGCCATGATGAAGTTACCCAAATTCAAGCTGGTGATTGTTACTGTCAAATTCATGTGGTTCTTTTATTTGAAAAATACTTTTATTTGAAAAATAATGATTGCTTATCAATCTTCTGGAACATGCTCCAGATTCAATTGCTAATTTCTTTCAGACAGTCCACCAAGTTGATCCTTTTGTACAAAATGCAGGTGACACACTACTTTTAGGTAGAGCCCTTATAACTTCTGACTCAGCTCCACATGAGAGAAGGACTTGAAGAACATGGAGCTGGAGACTTAAAGCTGCTCTTTGTGGCTCTCAGGGAAGGATAAAAGTGGGCAGGACATGAGCCATCAAGAGTCTGGTAAGTCTCTGGTGCTGGAGGTAGCAGTGTTACCTGGTGCCTCTTGGGCAAGTGAACATAAGAGTTGAGAGGTTAGCATGGTTCCTGTCCTTGTGAGCTGTACCCAGAGATTGCTGTGTTTTCAGAGCTTGCAGCAGGCTTGCAAGTGGGATGTAGACAGAGTACACTCCTTCAGCCTCATCTGTGCACCTATTGGTTTTTTTGGAATAGAAGCTTAGAAATACTAGTTCAAATTAAAATGGGACTTACAGAGCAAAAGAATATAAAAGATATAGAAGTTAGGAATATATGTACATCCCATCAAAATTGTTAGATCATAGGGAAAAAAGAGGAAAACTGGTTAATGTTTAACTAACTGTTCCTGTAGCCTCATGTTTTCCTACCCCTGCTTTTCTCCATGACTCCATTCACTGCTTTCCCTGAAGACTCTAATCCTTTGCCCATGGTCCTCATGTCATCACAAAAATAAAATGCTTAGTCCTTGGTCTTCAGGCTCTATAGATCCTGAAGCTCTATAGAATTAATTAGCTCAATATTTCAGGGAGAGGAATTTGATTCACCTAACAAAGGCTAGGTGTCTGTCTGATGCTACTGTGGTCAAGAAGAGAGAGGAGTCCATTGGTGCAGGTATCAACACCCATGAACATTCATGACAAAGAGAGTAGAGCTAGACATGTTCTTCTAATGACATACCATATAATACAGTTGGCTCTTGAATAATGTGGGGGTTAGGGGTGATGACCTCTATGTAATTGAAAATCTGTATATAATTTTTGACTCTCCTTAAACTTAACTCCAATCATCTCTTGGTATTTGTAGGGAATTGGTTCCAGGACCCCTGCAAATATAAAAATCTATGGGTGCTCAATTTTATATATATTTTATATATAATATATTTTATATAGTTCCTTATATAAAATGGTATAGACTAATGCATACAGTCTACCCTCCCCATCCAAAGATTCCCAACCATGGATCTAAACCACTGTTTTTGATCTACAGTGGGCTGAGTCTGTGGATACAAAACCCAGGGATGTGAAGGGCCAACTGTATGTTTATTGAAAAAATCCATGTATAAGTAGAGCCACACAGTTCAAACCCATTTATTGAAGAGTCAACTGTATTTAGGGTACCAGGCATCAAAGGTAGAATAAAAGGAAAAGATGGAAATGAGAATCCAACTTAGTTTTCTATGGTGTTCTAACTTTAAATTGACCCTATAGAGCACTATAGTCTTCATCATGTACAGTTCTTAGGTGTGACTGAGTGAAAATGTCATCTCTCTGATTGCCCTCAAGTCTCATGAAGGGATCTTGTTCATTTTTTAAAAGACAGATCCTGTGGCTAACCCAAGTAGGAAGACCTACCATTTTAGAAAAAATTCTCTTCTCCTGAGAGGTTCTGCTGGAACCACTTTCGCTCTAGTGTCTGGTTCTATAAGCCCAGGAAGTCACCAGTGAGACTTATAATCAGAGTCAATGATAGGTTTGCTTGAATAGGGGTTTCAGCCTCCTGAAGTGAGCAAAAATACACAAATCTGAAGTGTTTAAGGAATGTTAGTAAATTCAGTTTTTCCTCACATAGCATATCCTCTCCTCAGGGTGCTGTTAAAACCCCCTCCCTCATCTAGCCAGAGAACCTATCTTTTATGCATATATTTTCTTTTTTGTTCCATTTAAAGAACTCTAATACTTCCTAAAAATCCTGTTTCGGTTTTGAAAACTGAGTCCTATGAGCCACAGGTCCCAGTAGGTCCAGCCGGCAATTCTGCCCTAATCAAGGCACTATAAAATATGAAAGAGATTCTAAATTATTTCACCATTAGGGATTAATCTTCCTAAACTACTGTCAATTCTATTTTTAAAAAGTATGGAACGTTCACTTAAAAGTCATTAACTCTAAGTGAATTTGCCTACACTAATGACCTACTGCCCCTGAGGAAAACACATTGTGGGCTCGCAATTACTGTCACTTTGTATTCCCTCTTTGCAGCTGCTTGTTCTCTTAACAAAGTCCCACAATGAGGTGATGGGACGCTCTGTGCTTTGCAATTCAAGCTGTTTTCAGAGAGGAGAGAAATTCCCCAGAACTGCCTTTTGCTCTCTTCCCTGACCCCTTCCTTCACCCTTGCATTCATTAAATCCAAGTTTCTGGCTCAGGCCAAGGGAAGGTTTTAGTGATTGTCCTTGGCCAGGGAATTCTCTTTTGTGGCTTTGATTTGAACTTCAGCTCTTCTGAGGCCCCGGGTCACATGTGAATTTGTTATGCTTCCTGGCAAATGCTTCAGAATAAATGAATCTGATGAAATTCTCATGAAGGATTTGTTTTTTAGTGTTTCTCTAATACACAATAAATTGTAATTTACGAGGCGTAATTGAAGAAAATTCTGAAGGAAGTTGTGTATAAGATTAGAGGGATTATTAAATCAACTTTATTGTGTTTTCAAAACTTAAAAATGGTTTACAGCTCTAATAAATTGCTTGAGAGTGCTATCAACCCATAAATTTTAATAATTTAATAAACATTCTGCAGTTAAGTTGGGCTCCTGGCCAAATCCCAGGGCTGATTTTGTGTTGTGTGTAATAAGATGTGTTTTAGTTTACCTGGCTGATAAAGGAATGAGCTGCCCTTATGCATGACACACAGCAATCGGTCATTATTTTTAATGAACTAAAACTGGAAACTCAAGTTAGAAGTCAGAAGGGACTATTAGAGTTTTGCCCCACTCAGCTTCTGTTATATTGGTCACTCTGTTGCTGTTCAGCATCTTCAAAGTCTCTTACCCTGTCACCCTGAAAATCAGTTACATAGATAGTCAGTGATTCACCCCCTACTAGCAAACTATTAACTGCATTTAAAAAATATTTTTAAAGTAATAAACTCAAAATATTTGTAACTGCAGATTAAGGGTTCCCACAATACATTGACTGATTAAAATAAATCCAGTCTATATCAATCAAACAAATAAAATGTGTAACACTGTTAGTGTCTCTTGTGAAACTGTAGTCAAATTCAAATAACTTGCTGAGAAGAATGGAGTCTATATGAAGTCTGTGTTGGTTTCAAGTGTGTGCCTTAATACATATGCTAATTAACTGAGCATTACATAGAACAGTATTCACATGTCTATCTAGGCATGCCTGTGTGTAGATTGAACCAGGTTAGTTTGAACCAGGTTAATTAATTTATACTTAATACAATATTATTTTGCTCTTTTTTTCTTTACCCAAGTGAATTAAACCTATCTTTAAAACAAGTGACTGCTTTTATTAGACTTTGTGCTCAACTGATATTTTTATGATAACAAAGTAGTCACCAGCATACTAAAGGATACCTAGATAACACGTAAGCTATTTTTAGACTACACATTCTGTCTTTTAAAAAAGCAATGTTGTGACCATGATTAAAGAATTGTGTGATGAATATTAACAATACAGAAGTCTTTCCCTCTGATTATTTAATTTTCGCTTCCTCATTTTACTCATGTGACTGTAAAAAAAAAGTATACTTGATGATTTCTATCACCAAAAGAATGTCACTTGGTAACTAGATGTGTGTATATGTTTATTCATCCATGCAAGACAGACACATGCTAATAAATGCACTTGCCATGCCTACCTTTTCACTTAACGAAGAACTTAATAAAAATCAGCATTTGTAGCCCCTGCATAGTCAGATAAATTAGTTAATGCACAAAAAGCAGCTCTTATGTATAATGTAAAAGATTAGTCTTCCATTTGCATGATGTGCTACAAATGGTCCACCATTTCAAACAGTACAAGCACCCCCAGTAACTGTGAGTTGAAAGCTAAATGACGTCAATAAAATAATTATGCTTCATTTGGCATATCTCATTCATTCTCTGGAGTTCAAGACCCTATCTGAGCTCTGTGGACAGCACTGCCGAAAGGCACTGGTAATGATTCAAAGCAAAGCAGTGGGACTCTAGAAAGTAGCCTAATGTGCTCAGGTCTCCACTACATGACTTGGTCCCCAGCAGTTAACTCATTTTACAGTCTGACTTATGTCCATATTTATGTATAAATGTATGTTACTTTATACTGAGAGTAAAGGAATTTTAGGCCAGTAAAGTACAGTGACATCCTGATTTACCAGAATTCAGTGGAAAGAAAAGACTGCCAATGAAGGCATTTCTGTCTAACTCAGAGATATATGAACACCTTACTTCTGCTAATAGGGTGCACAGTTTTCACTGACAATGCTGCTTTCTTTCCCCTTCATCCTCAAAGACTATTTTCATGTTTCTGTGTGGGTGAGAAATTAAAAGTCATCCTTTGAAAATTAATCTAGTTCAAAACACACCCACATATGCACACACATACACACACACACACGTTTTACTAATGTGTAAACTGACATCCAAAGTTTACACAATTTACATAAAACCCAGTTCTGCTGGGTTTAGGGTACAAGTCTCCTGCCACTTATTCTTATGACTGCTGCTTTCCTGTTTTATGTAAGTATGTATAAAAAAAGGTTTCTTTTCATATTTGTTTACTGTCTCAAGGACAGGGAGACAAATCATTTTTGTATTTGTCATCGTCAGCTGGCAAATATTTTTGCAAAGCTTCGTATTCAAACCGTAAAAATGGTAGCTGTGAACCTGCCTCTGGAAGATGATGCATTTGCACGCTCAGAGGCTGAGCTCCCCTCCCGATTGCTCAAAGGCCGAGCGTGGCCGATCTTTTCTCAGTATCGGTTTTGCAACAACAGCATTGGGACAAACATGGTAAATTATGACTTCTGAAAATGGGAAATCCTTACTTTCAGATTAATAAGTCTTCTTTATTAAATACAGAAATACAATTTTGTTAGGAAATGTTTTTGTTTTGAAATCATGTACTCTACATTATATTGTTCATTATATGCCATAATAGTAATTTTTAAAAAGAGTCAGTGGGCTTTCTGGTACATAAACAATTTCAGCATTTTTTACTTATTTTCATTTATTTGTGTGTTTATGGGACTCTTTCTATGCAATAATCCTAGTTCGGCAAGGTCAAATGTGCAACTTGATACTAGAAGTAGACGAACATACTGTCATAAGATCTATGATTTATCGCCCTTCTTAAGAAGCAATAGCCAAAAAGCACTAATATTATTAAGATAAAGATGAACATATTTATATTCAGAAGTCTATAAAAAATAGAGATTTTAATATTTTTAGTCAAAGAAGAAGTTACAAAAAGGAAAGTCTTAAATATTTCTTATAATTATGAGAAGAAATTAAAGAAATACTAAGCAGAAACCAGTGCATGTAGTTTGATGATTTTATTCATTTACATATTTTTCTTTATTAAATCAGATCACTCATTCTTTACTTTTAAACAAGAAAACAGACAAATAGATTATCTAAAATATTTTCAGCTCAAAAACTAATTTGAATAGCTCTGAATTGCTTCAGAATCAAATCTAGATAGAACATTGACTATCTCTTACTGCGTAATATCATTACCTCTAAATAAAACATGAGATAGTATTAAACAGAAATAAATCTCCAAGTGACCAATTTGAAAACATTTTTTGAGTGGCTGCACAATGTAGCTTTGGTTATGTTGATATGAACTTTGACTAATTACCATTTTGGCCTCGAGTACTTTGTATGTTCACAAATGTGTGTAGGGGTCAGGGGCTGCTATTTTCCGTGTACCTATTCTGTTCAACATGTTTAGATGATATGGATTGCTGAAGCCCAATAATGAGAGAAATAATTGTTGTCACAGCAGCAATGCAGCTGTAGTCCTAGTCACTCACTGAGGTTCTGGGGTGCTCAGTTTTCTGAATTTTCTGTAAGTAAAGAAGATTAAGAAGTCAAAGCCCTACCCACCAAATACAAAGGAAATACCTCTGGAACAGCTCAGTTTCAATAGTCATTTCCCAAATTTAAATGATATTCCTTGAATAAAATTATTTCTAAGGTTTGGTATATAATGTTCATAATACTGATTGATTTCAATTAAGAGTACCCTTTTATATTATATCAATTTCAGGGATAGAGGATTTTTATTAGGTACAAGTAAATGGTCTTTGCAACTATTGCTATGACAGTCAGTGTTACATCTTAATTAGTAGTAGTATTTCTAGTTCAACTAAAATAGCTAAAGGATCCTCCTGGGGTCTATTCCATGGTATGATTTGTTTAATCTTATTATTAATGATAATAAATCTTTACTTTGTTGTAGTATCATCTGTATGCCAAAGATTCCATTATTTAAACAAATAATTATGCTACATAATAATTTCTTTTTGAACATGACAATAACAAATCATAGTTGTAGCTTATTCAAAGTAAATTAGGTCTAAAACACTAATATAATTAATTGCATAATGTTTGATTGGAAACCAGAGCTGGTTAAATCAGGAACTCTCTCTTATGGTCTTTGATAATGCATTACTCACTGGAATAAAGCTACCAGCATAAAATAGCTCAGCAGTTGTTATCAAACAAAGAGTAATTGAAACTTGGTTGCTAGGAGACATTATTTCTCATTGTTGACAATCCTGATTTTCTTTGATTACTGGCATTATTGTTGTTCATTACACAAACTGAATGTTTTTACATAATATTGAAGAAACATATTTTGGGACCCAATTGTTGTGTGAATACCACCATGTGCTACCAAAGAAATGTTTATTCGCAGGTTCGGAAGTTAACTATCTCTGTTGTTTGCTCAGAAGGCTTAATGCACATTCTTTTTCATTTCTTATAAAATATAATTTAAAATTTACATTACATTTATACAGAAAAAATTTGTATAGTCCATCAAATTAAGATTTTCCTAAAAATAGAAAAATAACTTATGTAAATTTAACTTTTTATTATAGGTCTTTCTGTTTTCAAGATGATTTCATTTGCATCAGGGAAAACAATGATTTAAAATACAAGAAAATGCTTATTTTGAATAAAGGGGATTTAAACATCTTGGGTGAGAAAGCAAGAAGTTAAGAATGACTTTAGCAAAATGAGCACTTTGGCATTTAGTTTTCTCTGGTAAAGAATAATTCTAGTATTTTTATTTGCAGTGCAAAAGTTGGCATTATGTTTGACAAAGCTTCAGCCAGGTCAACATTTATGCAAGATACATCTCAATTTTTACTCCAAATGGAATGCCAATTATTTTTATTCTATCTAACCTCTGGTTGTCTCACCATTTGCCAATATTTTTTTGGCCTGATTACTTATTCTGATTGAGTTTACAGTTCTACCTGCTTATTTCTTTGCTTTTTTGCTTACTGGAATTCTTTAAAAATCATTCTACGTTTAGAGATTGTCTCATTTTCTAACACTACATTTTAACTTCCTCAAATAAACTGAAATTGCTCTACTACTCACAGATAGTGTCTTAAGTCTCCAGAGCAAAGATTATTCTGAAAGATTATTCTGAATCTTCATTCTGGATGAGTAACTATGTTACGTTTAGTGACTTTTTCTCCTTTTTGCTTTGTTTTGTTAACTGCTCTTTAGAATTGCTATCCTGGGGGTCTTCTCATGTCTTTAATTACTCAAATCCTTTCTTCTTAAACTGCTCTTTCTGTTTTTGCATTCTAAAGTCATTATTCCCATCATCAAAGTGTGTATTGACTCACTTCTCTTATATTTTCTCCATTAAATACTGCATCTCATCCAACAAATTCAACTGTACAGATCTCTAGGTGAAATTATATATGAAATTCCAACTTTCTCCAAAATTCAATTTGACATATTCAACTGCTGCCTAAGTAAGCAATATTTATATGGATGCTTCAGGGGCATCTTAAAATAGTCAAATCTCCTAATTCCCACTGTCATCTTTTTATTAAAGTTTTATTCTCTTATTATTTTCATTTATATTAAGGTGTTATCATGTTCAACTATTTTTCTTATTTTTCTCACCAAGTAAATTGCTTAATCCTTTACATTTTTGTCCTGTTCTCTTTGCCATCTCAGTTTAGATTTTCATGGACTTCCTCTGGGTTACTGAAGCCTGTAAATTATTTCTTTAGGTCATCATTTACCAGTTTTAAATTTTAAACAAAATTCTAATGATACTATTTATGTGATTAAAACTATCAGTAGTTTTCCCAAAGTCACTCCAATGATACCCCTAGTCTTATGTCTCAATTGTCCTTGAGTTATACATACCCCTTTTTGAGTACATTTACATAGTAAATTATAGTATAATTTCCAGAAAATTATGTCTTTTTCCACTTTTAATAGCATATGATTTATTTGAAGGTGGAGCCTACATTTGCTTTATCTTGGTAACTTCCACAATCTCTTGGTCACATTGAATATGCATAGATAAATAAATGAAAAAATACAATTTTGTTTAGAAATTAAAGATAATTTTCCACTGTAAAAAATATGTAGTCTCGAATAATGTACCTATTCAATGTATTTTTCTTCCCTTTTCTTACTTTTGGAGATAAGGTTATTTTTTGTTGACAGAAACCAGGACTATTTTGAAAATAGATTCTAAACTTTTGCAAATAAACATGTTCTTGACTTACAGGGTAGAGCAAAAGTTGATTTACAATTTGTATTATACATCATACAATAATACAATAATAAATAAAATGAGAATAGACTCTTTGTTTTGCATACTCACAACTATAAATCTACTTTTGGACCACCCAGTATCTTGGCACATAGTACAGAAAAGGAAAGGCGAAAGTATAATGTTGTACTGTTGTAAGCTTCTTACATAATACCTGAATTGGTATAATATTGCTGGAAAGTATGTACTTTGATATTAAAGATGCATATTATAAACCTCTGAGCAACCACTTATTAAATAGAGTAGAAATAGATGATAATATAGAAAAAGCATGGGTGGATCTATACAACATTATTCTAAGTGAAATAAGCCGAAGAATGACAAATACAATTTTGATTTGACTCATTTGTGAAATCTAATGAACAAACTGGACTAACAAGCAAAACAGAGACAGACTCATAAATAGAGAGAAGGCTGACAGCTCTGGGGCAGGGGTGTTAGGGGGTGGAGGGATAGGTCAGAAAGGAAAAAGGACTAATCAACAGGGACAACGGTGTGGTGATTGAAGGGAGGAAGGGAGTATAAGGGGATAAATGGTAATCGAAAAAAATACAATTAAAAAGTTTAAAAACTTAAAAAATATTACAAATAAGAACTTCAAAAAGAAAAGAACTCAAACCCTCTAAAGCAGAACAGGAAGAGAGGAATAGAAGGACCAAAGGCAAATAGAGAAAAAATATATATGTTTTTGAAGAAAAAGCACTATCATATTTTTTATTAACTTACTTATGATTTTATTTATTATTTTTAGAGAGCAGGGAATGGAGAGAAGCAGAGAGGGAGAGAGACAGCAATGTATGGTTGCCTTTCACCTGCCTCCAGCAATGGACCTGGCTGGAGACCTGGCTTGCAGCTGGGTTAGGTACCCTGGATGGGAATCAAACCAGCAACCTTTGGGTTCGCAGGCCAGTGCCTTATCCACTGTGCCACCAGCCAGGGTAGAGAAAATATTTTTAATATTTGCAAAATGGCTGACTCAAACAAATGCCTATCAATAATCACATTAAATGTACATGTCTAAAAATTCCAATAAAAGGCACTGATAATCAGCCTGGATCTAAAAGCAATTTCCAGCTATAGAAGCTCCAGAAGTTAACTACAATATAATCAATTAATTTTTGATACAGCTACAAAGGTAACTCAGTTTTAAAAAGGTAAGCTTTTTAATAAATTCAGCTGAGAAATTTGATTTTCATATGGAAAACAAAAAGAAACTCAAATACATTTGGATCTAACTTAAAAATCAAAATATATAATTTGCTAACACTGCATAGTCATGAAGGGCCTTGATGTATGACTTTCAATTTTATCTTTATATTATAGTGTCTATATGATCACAAAGGAGGTGGGAAAAAAATAAACTACCGGAGTGAAAGAAAATGTAAAACTTACTATTTAAAGTGCAATCTGTAGACAATAATACAGTCTATGGACAATTAGCATTGCCATTTTAAGAGACATTTTCATATATGTAGTACCTAAGGCCCCATCTTAACCTACTTTTTTAAACTAGAATATACATTAAAACAGATTTCCTGGTGATTCATGTGCACAATGAAGTCATCACGAGCACTACCATAAATGATCTAGCCTTGGATTGTTGAAATTTTATTTTATTCACTCCATTAAACAAGGCTTTGGGGGAATTTAAAAGGTAGTTCTTGGTCTTTCTAGTGCCTCTGTTCCCTTCACTTACGAAAGCAACAGGGCAGCCAAAATATTCTGACCTCAGAGTGGCCTCATAAACTATTAGCTGAGTTATATTAAATATTATTCTATATAATGTTACAATGTAATTTATGTGGAAAGAAAACATCTGTAATGTTTCTAGAGAAATTTCTAGGGTAAAATCTATGTGTCTTTAGGGGAGACACCAAAAGCACAAATTATAAAAGAAAAATAATTGGATAAACTGGACTTCATAAACGTTGGAAACATCTGTTCATCAGAGGATACCATTAAAGAAGTATAAATAAGCCCTAAAGTAGATGAATATATGCTTAAAACATATATGAGATCTGTCCAGAAGGTATCTAGCTGTGTAATATGAAAAATGGAGACTTTTATTGAAGAAGATATGAGACACAAGAAACATTGTACATAGTACAGTAACATCTCAGCCCCCTTCCAAGTAGGCACCTTGGGACCTGGCATAGTTCTTCCAATTGTTATCAGCTGCCCCATTGTATTTTCCTGAATCTCATCAGCCTTCTGAAAGCTCTTTTCCTTTCAAAGGTGATTTTAACTTTGGGAAAAGCCAGAAATTGCCAAGTATCAAATCTGTACTGTAGTAGAGCTGAGTCACCTGGATGATTTCATCTTTCACCAAAAAACTGCATGAGGAGTAATGCATGAGCTGATGCATCGTTGTGATGAAGCTGCCAATCACCAGTTGCCCATAGCTGCAGCCTTCTGAATCATCTGAATAGTTCCTATAGAGGAATGTTCAAGCTTAATGCAAAATTCGATGCAGATTTGGTGCTCTACTTGTTCAGTCATTTTGAATGTGACAGCCACAAAGTACACATGCTCACTCAACAATGTCTACCACCCCCACTGACTAGTACAATGAAGTTGTCATTGGTCACACACGCACATTTCAGTCCACTCTACTTGGCTGCCAAGTTACATCACTGTCTCACAAACGATTTTCATCATAGTAACAATGGCTGGAATTTTTCCAGACACACCCTATATGTAACAAAGTAATGAGCCTACATTGAAGCTTTATTCATGATGGCCAAGACATAGAGACAACCAAAGTGTCCTTCATTAGAGGATTAGATGAAAAGATGTAGTATATATACACAATGGAATACTACTCGGCCATAAGAAAAGATGAAATATTGCTATTTGTGACTATGTGGATGGACCTTGAGAACTTTATGCAAAATAAAACCTGTCAGTCAGAAAAAAGCTAAGAACTATGTGATTTACTTATATGGTATATAAGTGATATATAAAATGAAACTGTGTGTGAAACATGGTGGTTGCCAGAGGGAAGGGGTTGGGGTGTGGTAGTGAAGGGGACCTAATATTTGGTGATGGGAGATAGTTTGACTTTAGATGGTGGGCACACAGTGCAATATAGACTTTGTATCATAGAAATGCACACTTGAAACCTATATGATCCTATTAACCAATGTCACCCATTATTTAGTTTGTAGGAAACTGCTCAACTGCCTTCCATAGTGACTGTACTAATGTACATTCTTACCAAAATTGAATGAGAGTTCTTATTCTGCACGTTCAGTGTTGCCAGCATTTAGTGTTGTTAGTATTCTGCCTTTTGGACATTTTAATAGGTATGTCATGGTACTTATTATTGTTTTACTTTGCAGACATAGGGCATTGAGAATCTTTTCATATGCTTTTTTGACACCTGTATATCTTTATTTGGTGAGGTATCTGTTAAGCATTTTGATCCATTTTTAAAATCAGGTTGTTTTCTTATTATTGACTTTCTGGAGTTTTCTGTGTATTTTGGATAACCACTCTTTATCAGAGGTAGCTCTTGAAAATATGTTCTCCTAGTCTGTGGTTTCTTTTTTCATTCTCTTGATGGGGTATTTTGCAGAACAGGATTTTTCATTTTAATGAAATTCAGTTTATTGACTTTTTCTTTTATGGATTATGCCTTTGGTATTTTTTTTTTTCTTAAACCATCATTGCCAAACCCAAGGTTATTTACATTTTCTCTTATCCTCTAGGGGTTTTATAGTTTTGCATGTTATATTCTGGCCTGTGATCCATTTTGAGTCCATTTTTGAGAGGGATGTAAGGTCTGTGTCTAAAATCATTTTTGATATTTTTGGAATTGGATGTCCAATTTTTCTACCATCATTTGTTGAAAAGACTATCTTTGTTCCATCGTATTTCCTTATTTTTTAAATAAATGATGTTACTTTTTTTCTTTTTGCACTCTGCCAATCACTATTGCACAAAACCGTATTAGCTAGTGCTTATTCCTCAGTGAATAGATGCCTCTAGTGTGAGGTCAAAGATGACTAGTCCCCCAGCTGTCAATATTCAGGCAGACACTTGATCTTCTCATTTTATTTAATCTTAGTAGCTATTTCCTTTTCCTCAACCCTAGCACTACTTAGAGAAACTAAATGTGTCTACTGTCATCAGTTCTTAGTGTAAGTGTAACATGACATGAATCAAAGACCCTTCAGGCCAAAGTAGAGACTGGTAATTTATTACTGAAGAACAGAGGCTTTTCTGAAATTTCCCTTAGTTCAAGCAGATCGCTATGAATTAACTAAGCAAGAAGGCAGCAGGTGCTCTCATTAAATTTACAGTCACTGGCAGCAGATAGGAAAGTAGTTTTAAAAGAGTATGCAGCTGTGTGGACACCTGTAATGGCAGCCATGCACTCCCAAACATGAGTCAGTGGGGGTGGGTGCACCAGCAGTCCCCCGAGTGCGTCAGTCAGCTCTGGTTGCAAGTGTCCAGGCCACTGATTTCTCATCAGTGTGGCAAATGTTTTCCTAAAATGATAGGTGACCTTCTAAAACTCTGACTTGTCAGGGAGATCATGGTGCCTTTTGGGGCAATCTCCCATGAAACAGAAGTCATCCCTGGTCAGTGTCTTCTACCCTTTTCTTTGCCCCCCTTCTAAAAACTGAATTTAAAAATAAGCTTCAAGCCCTTGCAGGTGGCACAGTGGATAAGTCACTGGCCTGGGAACCCAAAGGTCGCTGGTTCAATTCCCAGCCAGGGCACATAACCAGGCTGCAAGCCAGGTCTCTAGCCCGGTCTGTAGCTGGAGGCATATGAAAGGCAACCATACATGGATGTGTCTCTCCCTCTCTGCCTCTCTCCCTGCCTCTCTCCCTGATAATGGCCTTTATAGAGAAATAATGCTTTGTTAAAATGCAGTTTGTTTACTGTGCATATTTTAAAAAGATTTTATTCATTTATTTTTAGAGAGAAGAGAAGGGAGGGAGAAAGAGAGGAACATCTGTGTGTGGTTGTCTCTCATACACCCTGAATCAGGGACCTGGCCTGTAACCCAGGCATGTGTCCTAACTGGGAATCCAAACAGTGACCTTTGGGTTCTCGGGTTGGCACTCAGTCCATTGACACACACTAGCTAGGGCTGTGAATATTATTTTTTTCTGCAACAGCAGAAAAGTGTCCTTTTCATAGTTCTAAATTCTCTTTGGTGTCCATCTTCCTAGATTCTTATCCATTTCTTTCCCTATCATTATCTTTCCTCACATTAATGAGAAAATTGTAATAGTTTCTAGGCACTTAGGAAATTTGCAGTAAATTCGGTGGCCCTTCCTTTCCCTTCCCTTCCCTTCCCTTCCTTCTCTCTCTCCCCTTCCCTTCCCTTCCCTTCCCTTCCTTCTCTCTCTCCCCTTCCCTTCCCTTCCCTTCCCTTCCTTCTCTCTCTCCCCTTCCCTCCCTCCTTTTCTTTCCTATTTGTCTTTCCCACTAGATTTCTTTCTCTTCCATTTCTTTTCCAATCAGTCCATAACTGATCAATGGAAGGTTACCATGAGACTATATGCAATAAAATAATGTGAAATCTCATAATTTTATTAGTTTATTTTTAATTTTTTTAAAGATTTTATTTTTCAGAGAGAAGGTAAGGGAGAGAGGCAGAGAGGGAGAGAAATATCACTGTATGATAATTTTAAATAACAGTACTAAGAAAAATTAAAATTCATAATAAAATGAGAGGAATTATAATTAAATAGGGTAAATGGGTATATGCTATTGCTCTACCTGAAATTTATATTTGCACAAATTGTGTTGGCTAAGGAGTTTTAATAGATTTATGGCAGAACAAATGATTGATCAATAAACTTTGTATTTTTTCTCTTATACACAGTTATTTTAATTGGAAAAGCCACTGAATACTTGTATTGTGATTCCATATTGGTCATATGATACTACTGAGGCAACAACTGTAGTTACTGTATAGGCTTCTAATTTTTTTCCATTCAGTGAAGGTAGATTATGACTCTAACTCTAGTCAACCACCTCATAAATTTGAAATGGGAGAAGACTGAATGTTAGATCTGTACAGGAGTTTAAGGTCCAACTCATTTGACAATGGCTTTGCTATTGGGTATAGGAAAGGAAACAGAGTTGGATAAATCTGGCCCATCTGTCAGCACTAGTGAGAAAGGAAAGAAGAAAACATGGTAAGGCCTATGATGACTGATGGCTTCAGATATACAGAGGAGTAGGCTTTCATGATTTAATTACATTTCTAAAGCACAGTAATTGTAGCCTCCCTCCTGCCACTGCTACATACACAATAAAGACTTTGCAAAATAGAGAAATTGAAGTGATTTTTAATAGGAATTTACTTATGATATAAGAGCATTTACTTCCAATTTTATAAAAAGTTCCTTAGAGCTGAAAAAAAGGGTAGCACTTATATGTGAGTCTGATATATCTTTATGGTTTATTTGCAGAAAGGTTTAAGTTCAACACAAACAATCGCTTATACAAGCACAATAAACTATCCCATAAAACATGTGACATGTGCATGTATGACATTTTATGTAATGAATTTAAAAGGTACGGCAATTGTGTGTCAAAGGCCACTTAGTGGATAACTATATAATCAGTGTGGATAACATTTAGTGAATCACTATTGCTTATTACTGGGCTAACATAGCCTGGGGAGGGGGGAGAGCAGAGTGTCACAAAGAAATATGGGCCTGTGAAATGTGTGTGTCTGTCCTCATGATAACCATGTCTATCATGGTAACCCAAGTGAAATGCAGTTTTTGTAATATATATTGAAAAGAAACATCTCAAGAAGATTTCAAATAACTAATGAATGTACATCAGATGAGCCCCTCTGCCTTTTTGGTAATGGAGTACTTCCTTATATTTGAAAGCAACTTAAATGTCTGACTTTTCTGTTTGAAATACATGATAGAATAGAGATGTGGCAGAATTGGCTATGAATCATTCTAATTTGTTCCAAAGGCAAGTTACTTTATTTACCAAGATGTTCTAGCAGATACCTCTGCAGTCCCATGTCACATCACATTCCCTTTTGAGCCTCTGATTTCAGCCAGAGCTGTGGTGGACTCTGCAGTGGAATGACAGAGTCCCATCCAACATCCACCATCTGGTCTCTAACCAGGGCCTTCTCTGTAGTTGGAGGAGTGTGCAACGCATGGCCCTGTGGTGTAAGGGAGTCAGTGCCTCCATGACAACCCCCCACCAATGGAGAGGTCAGCTGAGGACAGATGTTCCAGCTTCCTGCACGTTAAGCTGACAGTCCTGGAAAGCATTTGGTTCACTTCCTGGGAAGAACTGCTGGAAGAGTGATAACACACTAATTGCAGCCTTCCCTCCTTTCTGTACTCTGCCCCCTTCCTTATCACTGCTTCCAGTGTTGATTAATTGTCTCAGGCTTTGCATTCAGAAGAACCTAATGAAGATAGTTACCAAAAATAAGTTTTTTTTCCCTTTACATTTTCAGTGAGCAAGTGTGAGATTTAAGTAATATTTATATATAGTATTAGGACAATTTTAGGTGTTAGGAAACATGCTGTCGTCCTTGCTATTTTTCTGACAATTGGCATTAATTAGTTTATGTGGAATAGTTTCTTTAGCTATACCAGGTCTGTTCTGAAAGTACCAACCACTCAGACTATTTTAATTATATTGACATTGGCTTGATACTTTCAGGAAAGACCTTGTAATATCAGAGAAATAGATTCTAGGGAATGTGGGCACCAATATAACCCATGAGATATGGTTTAATTTGCTCGTATTTGTTGCACAGTATTTGATGATTCTGCTTTTGAGATGTGAAACATACCTTCACTGGGGAACGACCATCAGGCATAAGCCTTGACCAGTGTTGCTCAGCTGGTTGGGCATCATTCTGCAAAGCAAAAGGTCACTGGTTCAATTCCTAGTCATGCCACATGCCTAGGTTGCAGCTTTGGTCTCTGGTTGAGGTGTGTATGAGAAGCAATTGATGGATGTTTCTCTTTCACATCAATGGTTCTCTCCTTCTCTTTCTCTCTTCCCCTCTCTTAAAAAATAAAATCTTTTAAAAATACAAGTTATAGACAATAAAACTGATAAGTTGGACTTCATCAAAATTCAAAAGATATGTGCTTCCCAAGACTACTAAGAAAGAGAAAAGGAATGCCACACATTGGGAAAAAATATTGCAAAATATATCATTGATAAGTTAACTAGTTTGGAATAAAGAGTTCATAACTTAACATGAAAAGAAATAACCCCATTTAAAAATGGGCAAAATATTTGAATAGACATTTTACCAAAGAACATCTGTAGTTGGCCAATAAGCAAGCCCATGAGAAAGTAGTCAACGTCATTATTCATTAAGGAAATGCAAATCAAACTACAATGACTATCACTTCTGAGTCACAGGAATGGGTTAAGTCAAAAAGACAAATAAGGGTTGATGAAGGTGTGGAAAAACTGCAACCCTTATACATTGGTGGTAGGTATGTAAAATAAAGCAGCCACTTAAGAAAGCACACAATAGGACATAAATGTTACCCCTTAAAGAAACAACCCTGTCTCTTGTACCCACTTTCAATTCTTTCAATGTGGAATCAAAATGATCTTTTTGAAAAGTTCCTTTGATAGTAATTTTCCCCTTCAACTTTTAATTTTTCAGTATTTTCCTTTGCTCTGAAGATAATGGACAGTATCTTTGACAAGAATTTTATAAGGATCTGTAATTCAGGGGTATACCTGCTTCTTACCTTGCTCAAGTCTTTCTCTAGTTTGTTCTGTTCTCGCCTCCCTGCCCTTCTTCCAGTCCCTTCATATTTCATTTCAACTCAGTTCTTTGTTATCTACTGTGTCTTCTGACTTAAATGACTCTTCTGTCTCAATGAAGTACTTCCTTTACTGTTTTTCTATTCCAGCTCAATATGCATTCTTCAGAAAGCCCTCACAGGGTAACTCTCCATGTTCATTTCATTATGGCCTTCCCATTCTTCTCTTTTATCATAGTTTTGACTTTTGGTTTATTGTAGTTCATTTTTATTATAACTCTCAACCACAAGACAGAGTAAGGACAATGGTTTCATATTTTTGTTGTTGTTGTTCACTATTATGTTCACAATGCTGACATTAGTGCTTGCCACATAGTAGGTATTTATTTGTTACAGAAATGGACCCCTCATAGCAGTCCCATATGTCATTTAACATGCCTTAGGCTGAACTAATAATTTTTGCCTTTATGATCTCTAAAAATTAGTGCCTATTAGTTGATTTTGGCAACTCAGAATATGCTAAAAACAGAGATTTAATTTTGATATATAGCACATTTAAAAATTTTAGTCAACACATAGAAGACAGTTCTGGAATTTATTTGGCTTCAGTATAACTAACAGGTCTTGTATGCAGTGACAGCTTTAAAATTTTCAGGTCTACAAATATAAAGCCATTTGCATTAGTCAAATAGGCTAAGTTACGTGGCAATAACATATTGACCCTGGAATGTCAATGGCCGAACACTAAAATGTTTATTTTTAATTTGTGCTGTATATCTAACGCTGTTTGAGGGCCTCTGCTGCACATAGTTACCAAGGAAGCCAGGCAGACTGAGACTCGCTGTCTGAAATCTTGTCATTGGCAGAGGAAGAGGGCATGGAGGAGTCAGACCTGCTCTTCCATGCTTTGACTTAGAAGTGACAGTCATCAGTTCTGCTCTAGTTCATTGGCCGACAGTCATCACATGAGTCCATATAACTTCTTGAAATCTAGGGAATCTTAAAAGAGCACATGAATATCATGAACAGTAAATGTCTCTACCACAGTATTCACACTTAACTTATTCAGTACATAAAATTTTGATGTTTCAAATAAATATCAATGTGTAACCAAATGTATACATGAATTTGTGTGCACATTTACTCTGTGTATTTGCATGTAAAATGGTTCAGACTAATTCTCTACTTACCGACTTTCCTTGCAAAGCGAGGGACTTAAGCCTATTATGTTTTAGGTGGCTAAAAATTTTCCAAGAGACATTTTAGTCATAATGTTATCAGTTGTTTGGTATCTTGTTACATTTCCCTGAATTTTTTACTAAGCCATTCTTTAAAAATCTGTAGTTTGTTTTATTATTGCTTTCTTCTTCTTGGTTATTTTGCAGTTTTGAGACTTTACTGCTATTTTAGCCTTTCATTTTGTACAAAGTTTTGTTTTGTTTACTTTTGTCTTTCATTCTGCAATTATTTTGCCAGAAGTTGTGGTAGGTTGTTGGGCAAAGCAAAAATTTGGGGTAACCAGACACTGGTTTGTACTTTCCTATGTGTCATTATTATAATATGGCTTTGTTAGTTTACTTGAAAGACCTTGAACATGTTCTTATCTTTGAGCCTCAGTTATCTTTCATGTAAAATGGGTATGTAATAACTTCCCTAAAGATTTTTAAAAATAGATATCAATAACCTCTGTAAACTAAATAACAGAAAGTTTGGCACATAATAAACACAAAATAAATGTCAATTTCATATCATCAGGCTGCTGATCAGAGATACTATGGTAAAATAGAGAATCCCTGAAAAACTGGACTGAAATTCATGTATTATCATCATATATATCATTGATAAAAACAACAACTTATTTAATGTTTCTGTATGTCATTTATTGCTTTGAAACTGGGAAATAATGACTGCCTGACCATACTGTCATGAAAGTCAGTGGAGTGCAGGCATGAAAATTGTGCTTCTAGATTCAGACTATGGAAATCAGGTGTGACACTTAGCTTGTTGATGGCCTTGTGTTTTTAGGTACAGGACAAAGGCAGGAATTATTCCACTAAGGGGGCAAGGTTGAATTTTTTCTCCTTTAAATGAGCAGCAAAGTGGCATTTCAAAATGCCAACAGTTGGTCATCCAAAATAATAATAATACAAAAATTCAGCAGTTTCTACTCTAGTTTCAGCTCTGTACTGATGAGAAATCATCTCACTTTCATATGTGCCACCAACCATTTAGGAATTGGAGACATGAAGAATTTTGCTGGCAATGGGTCACATACTTTAAAGAAGGAGTGTGTTTTGGCCTTTTTGTAACTTTTCCTGGGACAGAACTGAATGACAGTGATAATAACGATCCCTCCATTTCACTCATTCTGGGCAGGTTCAATAAACAAGTCTATTTTTTAGTAATAATCTGAAATTGCCAAGTATCACCTTTCTGAACAAAGATTTTCCATTACAAAAACTTGTAATCTTTAGACATTCCATTCACAATGAAGAAAATGAAAATTCACCTTGCTAATAAAAATGCAGATCTTAGTGTAACTTTCTTTAGAACAAAGAACAGGTCACAAGGTATTACTTTCAATTGTTTCCCCTAAGAAATGAAATAGTATCAGTTGTATAGTGTGGATAATGACCTTTATGGTTAAGATTCTCCTAAAACATTGGGCAACTTTCTTAATCTTTTTAAATCTAATTTTCTCATCTGCAAAATGAAGACAATGTTTGGAAGTAAATATGATAATGAGAGGAAAACCATTCTCTGGTGCTGGCACGATAGTAAATAATCGCTATATGTTAGTTAGCTTTTATTAGAAGTGGTTGTAGTAAAGAAATGCACCACCAATACTACTACCAATAGTATTACTGCAGTAGACATTAAGTTTTCAAGTACCTCAGAAAAGTAATCTAACCTTCACAATGCTAAGATGATGTGGCCTATTGAATTAAATAAATATCTACTTATAATTTCACATTACTGTAAATCAAGAAGAATTGACTATATATATTTATTACCATGAAAACTCACATGTGTGTGTCATCAAGCATGGCAAGTAATGATTATTTAGAGGTTAGTGGAATTCTGGACAAGATGATGACATAGGTAAATAAGGCTTGCCTCCTTGCACAACCAGATCAAAATTACAAATAAAGTATTGAAACAACCATCATTCACTTCAGAACCATCAGAAATTGAATTGAATGGAAGTCTGACAACTACAAAATTAAAGAAACCACATTCAGCCAGACTGGTAGGAGAGGTGGAGATACAGAACAGGCTGGTCCCAGCCCCACACCAGGCCTCCCAGCCCAGGGTTACAGTGACAGGAAGAAGAGTCCCCATAAATTCTGGCAGCAAAAACCAGCAGTGACTGAATTGGTGGAAGAAACTTCTAGAATCCCAAGCAGTTCCTTTTAAGAATCCACAGACGGACTTACTCAGACTTATTCTTCCTGAGCTTCAGCAAGCACCAGGGCAGCAGCTTGAAAGGCATCAGTGGTCTACAGAGAGGAAATGAAGAATCTGACATCAGGGCAAAAGCCAAGGGAAAACTTCTTCCCAGACAGAAAGATAGGCAGAGGTCATTGTCCTTTTTCTAAACCCTCCTTCCACAGAGCCACAGAACCAACATGAGGAGTGCTGTATCTGAGATTCCAATAACCTGGCTAACACTGTTTGCCCCACCCTGAAGATGGCCTAACACTCTCTCACTCAACTTGTAGACCCACCCAAGCTATTAACAGTGACTTTTCCATATGAAAAGCTGGTCTTGACTCATGCTTCACAACTTCTTAAAGCCTGTCAAACAAGCAACAACTAGCCCAGGATAGGTAGCTGCTATCTCAGATTTCTTTAGAGCTCAGTCAGGGTGTTCTCAAGAAGAACACAGGTGGGGGCTGACCTTGGCCTACACCACCCAGGAAACACCAGAACCTGTGTACCCAGTGGACAGCTATAAACCATATTAGAGCACCACCACCCTGTCCCTGCAGAGCGATCCTCCATGGAGAGTGGATGTTGGCGTTCAGTGGCCATAGCCAATCCTTGCAGCTGACTTGCCTGGCTAAATACCAATGAGAGGTATTTAACCTCTCATTGACCTGCCAAAAGAAATCAAGGCTCAACTACAAGAGGAGGGTATACTCAGTCCACACAAAGAATGCAACTCAAGTACCCAGCTTGGGTGATAGGGGAGACTGTGTCACTGGACCCTAAGGATACCTACTGCATTAGGCCATGCTACCAAGACTGGGAGTCATAGCTGCTCTACCTATCACATAGAAACAGAAACAGGGAGGCTGCCAAAATGAGGTGACAAAGAAACAGGCCCAAATAAAAGAGCAATCAAAACTCCAGTAAAAGAACTAAACAAAATGGAGATAAGCACCCTATCAGGTGCAGAGTTCAAGACACAGGCTATAAGGATGCAAAAAACTTAGTGAGGACCTCAACAGCATATAAAAGATCCAGGCATAAAACATATACTAATGGAAATAGGGAAAAGTTTACAAGGAATCAACAGTGGAATAGATGAAGCTGAGAATCAAATCAATGATTTGGAACTAAGGAAGCAAAAACAACCAATCAGAACAACAGGAAAAAAGAACTGAAAGTAATGAGAATAATGTAAGCAGCCTCTGGGACAACCTCAGGCATTCCAACATTTGCATCATAGTGGTGCCAGGAGGAAAAGAGAAAAAGCAAGGAACTGAAAACCTATTTGAAAAAATAGTTACAGAAAATCTTTCCTAACCTGGTGAAGGAAATAGACATACAAATCCAGAAAGCACAGAGAACCCCAAACAAGATGGATGTAAGAGGCCCACTCTAAGACACATCATAATTAAAATGCGAAAGGTGAAATAAAGGGAGAACATTTAAAAAAATTTTTATTGCATGTTTTCAATTACCATTCAATCCCCTTATACCTCTTTCCTGCCCAACCCATTCCCCCTGCCCCATAATCACCACACTGTAAAACTGCAAGAGGAAAGCATTTAGTTACCTATAGGGGAGTCCTTGTAAGATTATCATATGAGTTCTCAATAGAAACTTTGCAGGCTAGAAGGGATTGGCAAGAAATATTTAAAGTCATGAAAAGCAGGGACCTACAGCCAAGATTGCAAAGGGCCAACAAAGAGCTTCTCAGACAAGAAAAAACTGAAATTCATCATCAGCCATTATTATATAAAATGTTAAAGGGACTTATTTAAGAAAAAGAAGATCAAAACCATGAACAATTAAATGGCAAAAAATATGTATCTAACAAGAGTCAAGTCTAGAAAACAAAGCAAATGAGAAGAAAGACAATGATGTATACAGAGATTGTTTTGATGTTTATGGAAGGGGGTTTGGTAGAATAAATATAGAGATAAGGGGATTAAGAAGTACAAATAAGTAGTTCTAGAATGGCCATGGTGATGTACAGTAGAGGAAATGCAGTAGCCAAAGACCCATGACCCATGGACATGAACAATGGTGTGGGGATTGCCTGAGGGAGTGTTAGGTCCTAGGTAGATGGGGGCAAAAGGGGAAAAACTAGGACAACTGTAATAGCATAATCAATAAAATATAATTTAAAAAATAAAAGGTTATTACATAATTAGTGATTTTATTAAATGAAAATATTTTTGGAATCCTTAAATTAACATAGATTATACTTAATAAAAGTTGGTGTCATTACTCATTACTGCTATTTCAAAATTGAATTCAGAACTTATTCCTAAGCTACTCATCTCATCTTTGGACTAAGATATTAATTTTGGATTTTGAGTATCTTGAAGGAGTCCAGGAAGCTTCAAAGCTGTCTTTGGAGTAGTAAAATTATTAAAATCCTTAATATTTTTTATAGTTACCACTTTTTGATATATTAATTTTGATGTGTGTAAATGTATATACATTTATAACTGGTTTAATATTCATCTATTTTAATGATATTTTATAGTTTATGTACAGTTAATGTGTTTTATTTAAAAAGGGGAACTTTCCTTTCAACTGCTATTATCAGCATTTGAATATATTAGTTTTTATCCCCTGTCTAGATTTATTTAAAAGAAGAAATGAGCTTACATAAGTATTTATATCTCACACAAATAATTATTCCTGGATTTTCTGAACCTTTCAGCATTATTTTATATGTTGATAGCATCCAAGTTTTTACTTCTGTTGGTGAGATATAGCTATTAGTATATCTTCAGTGATACACCAGGAATAATCTATTAAACTAGCCATAACATCAATGAAACATTTACTTTCCTTTTCCTAAGTAAAGATTAAATAAACCAAGAATAATACCAATACTAAGAGATATGGTTTTAAATAAATTTTATTCATCCTGCTTTTTATTAGAAGATGGAAAGTTGGTGTTGTCATACAGCTTCATTATAGGTAAAGCAGTGAATTATTTATGAGTTACTCAGTCATAGCTGTTTTTCAGTCATAGCTGTTATTACTGCAGAAATTGTGTATGAAAGTAGATACCAAAAATATCTAGGAATTTATTTTCAACAAGTTAAAATGAACCAAATATATGTAAAATATCAGGACCAAATTATTGAAAACCAAGCTCAATTAACTTCAGTATCTTATTATTAGTTTTTAATAAGAAATCATCATAATATTGAATCAACCTAGTATTGAACCTCTGACATTTACTATATATATATAAATATATATGTTCAGAATGGGGTAGGAGTGGATATCACTATTCCCCATCATTCTGTCCACGTATGAACTGCCTTTCAGGATTACAAATCACTAAAGACAGATAGAGTCATCTGTACACTGTTTGAGGAAGATATTTCTTCTCTTCTGTTTCCTATTTACAATTCCACTGGGTTCATAAAATGGTCAGATGCTACAGCGCCATGAACAAACTGCAGTGCTTTTAATAGAGCCATTTGTCTGCTCCTTTCGAAGGCTAGTGCTCTCTCTCGAGGGACGGTTCTCAGATAATAAGAGGAAAATGAATGCCAGTTGAGCACCTGTAATCAAATTGCTCTTAATTCCCTCAACTCTTGTCAGATATTGAGTTCCTCATGTCGTTTCATAGGTGGGCATTTTACAGACCCCCATGGTGTAATACAGTTAGTTTTCTTTCTTGCATCCTTTTCTCTGTCCTGTGCTCTAGCCACCATCCATCATGGCTTGGTAAATCCTGTCAGACAGAAAGTCCCAGCCGCTCAAACAGTCAGACACTGCGCCAGCCTCGTCTACCCATGCACCTGCCACTTCCCGGCATTCAGCTTGTGAGGAAGGGGGCCAAGAGAACATTTATGGAATGGATACGGGCAACGTGCCCAGCCTGTCAACAGGCACAGTGTGGCCTTAGTCTCCATCCTCATAGGATGCTACTGCTTTTGAAAAATCCAGCCTGCCCCACACCCATTCCCTGAAGAAAGACTGGTCTATGTGAAACGCTTGCTGCTTCAAACCTAAAGTAAACCATAATTTAGTCCTGACTCTCACAGACCCAATGTGTCACATGTAACAAAACAAGCACAGTACAAAGCACTGAGATTTGAGTCTTTCAGCTGGTCCATAACTCATCCTGCTGTAAAAGCTGCAGAGGGAATTTGTAGAATGGGGTGAAGTGTTCCATTTCATTTGTATTGTATCACTTGGGATCTGAGATGAATTCAGGATGCAGCTGCAGACATGCTTGGAATTTCATTGATTTTATTACGTTGGTTGGAACTTACATATGTTTTATGTTTTTTATCTCATTTTCATTGAATAGAATTCAGTCATAGCACATAGTAAGTAATGGTAGTACACAATGATTGAGGAAAGTATAACACTGAAAGTATTGTTTTGCTTTTGTATTATATGTAAAACAAATTCTATCATAAAATATCTTGAGTCAGGGATATTTGCAAAAATATAAATCTAAGAATTATGTCATTGTGATGACAATAATGCTTAAACTTTATTCTAAAACTATCTGCAATAAGATAAAACTGATTTATTAATTATGACAAAATGAATGCTAGTCTTAAAAATGTCTACCTAATTGGTATTTTACAAGAACAAGTTATAACACTCCCCATCAGAAATAGACTTAAGTTAGCTATAAATTGATATGCTTCCTTTTGTTGTTCCCTCTGAGCAATAGAATATCTATCACTTATCTATCATCTCTCTATTTCTATCATTTATCTACCTACCTGCCTAATTGTTACTAAAAAGTAGACACTGTACTAATGTCTGGTTCAAAATAGTGAATGAAAAAGATACCACTCTGGGCTTCCTATGTTTATGGCCTCATATTTTCTAAGTATTCACAGACAGTAAAAGTTGTTATATATATATAAAATTACATAGGACTTTTTAACCAGATTTATCTGAACTCTAATATTTGTAGAATGTAACCAAATCACAATAACAAGATGTATATTTTGCTTTACTTCTTTTTATAAAGGCTCATACACATTCATTCTGTTATAAGTATGAAGGTTATTCTGCCTTTTGGACCTGATGATAATCCTTTTACAGAACATATAAGGCAATCATAATTTGCTGTTTAGATCTTGTGTATTCTATCGTATCCTACTGATAAGTTAATATTGGCTTCTCTGTGCCTCTAATCCAGTGTTTTTCAATCTTTTATTATCCATGAAGCTTTTGGAAGCATAATTATTCCTCACAGTCCATGAAAGACACATGTAGTTATCTATCCAGTAGTCATTTCTTCCCTATTCTTTGTTGACAGACAAAGAATCCTTGACTTTGTTTACCACTCAAAGGGGCCTGTGTACTTCTGGAAGAGAAGCTCTGAGGAGAATCTTGTTGGGTACTAGTGAATTAATAGTTTTGATTACCATTATAATCAAGGTCTGATTATATAACATAATTCTGGCCAATAAGATCTTAGAAAAATTCTGGAAAGAATGTTCTCACTTGTGGAAGACACAAATGAGAGGATGTTTCCTTTTCTTTATCTTGCCCTTGTTATCTGCATTTGATCCATGGAATGGATATATCCATCTGAGGACCTTAAAGGGAACAAACCTAAAACAAACCAAAATTCTGGAGGATAAAATATACAGGGTATGTGTGATCATTGGCAATAACTTTGCATCTCCTTATTTCCCATGCGTCTTACTAATTTTGAAAAACTGTGTTTCTAAGATTATGATTTAACATCACCGTTTCCAATATAAAGTATTAAATTCTGTGAGCAATCATTATATTGAAGGAATATGATGTTAGAGCAACCATAATTTCTGGACTGCGTGCAGGGCCAACTGCTAAGGAAATTGCAAACTTCGATAACATCCCTTTACATACAGTTTACAACATGAAGAATGTGTATGATGCTGATCCTGATGTTGCCACGCCAACAAGGAAAATGCATAAGGTACGCAAGGATTGCACAAGTCCAGATGTTGTACACAGAATCCAGGAGATCATCAATGAAGATCAGAATGTTTACCTTGACATTTTGGGAGAAGTAGTTGTATCATGGATAAAACAAGTCACACAGGACGTCATTTTATCTTCCAACAAAATGGTGCACCAGCACATAACACCAAAAAGGTACAAGAATTTTTCAGTGTCAGTGTTCCTGAATTCTGGGCAAAGGGAATCTGGCCACCTAGTTCACCAAATGCAAATCCTTTAGACTCTTATATATGGAGCATTTGTGAGAGAGAAGTTAATAAACAACCTCATTCCAATAAAGAGGCTGTTAAAGCTAAGATTGAAAACATGATGATGTCCATGGATAAAGAAAAGTTAATGAAAGTGTGCTCAAGATTTCAGGGTTGAATCAAGTCTATTATTGCAGCAAATGGAGACTTTTTTGAACAATTAAAAAATAATGATTATGTTTATATATTTACATATAAGAATAAATTTATTTCAAAATATAACACTTTTGTAGTATGTTGTTTATTTTACTAAAATTTTGCCAATTGATCGCACACACCCTATAGAAAGAATGTGTTTTTGAAGATATTATTTGCTTACCTGGCCCTTAAATTACCCCATTTCTGCATATTTTATGTAAGGTAATATATATACTTATTGTTTACTTACAGTTTTCTGTTATGCGTAGTCAAAATATATCCTATTCACATGTCTTTCTTTCTTTTTTAAAAAGATATTTGAGATTTCAAAGTATAATGAATGTCATGACTAAGATAAATCAACCCAATTTTGAACTTGAAAGAAACTTATTTCTACTTTGATTATTCATTACTGTGTAAGCACTGAGACTACTCGTTTGCCATAAACTTTATTTCTTTGGTTGTGTGAAAATTAAACAAGATAGATCACTTCAGATGTTATACTTGTGCTGTTTTATTTCCAACTACATGTGTACCACTTTTTATACTGTTTCAACTCCTCTGTCTTCTTAAAGAATCATAGCCCTAATGTGTATCCAGGTATTTTGTTTCTAGTCCTCTGGTGATGGGATGGATGTTTCAACTCTTTTGATAAGAAATTAAATCACTCTGGAAATAGAACTAAAAACATAATCTCCACATTTACCTCACAAACAGCTCACATGTCTCTTAACTGATCCTGTGCAACCTTAGGGCGGCCACCTCCCTATCATGTGGGGAGGACCTAGGATTAAAGCTAAATCAAAGAAAAATGTTCCCAAGTTAGCTCCTGAGATCTGTGGATATTCTTAAGCAGATAAATTAAGGTCTTCCTAAATCTCAGTACTCATTGGATTTTTTCTTTTTCTTTTCTTTTTAAAGATTTTATTTATTATTTTTCAGAGAAAGGGGAAGGGAGAGAGGCAGAGAGGGAGAGAGACATCAATATATGGTTGCCTTTCACCTGCCTCCAGCTACGGACTTGGCTAGAGACCGGACTTGCAACTTGGTTATGTTTCCCTGTCTGGGAATTGAACCAGTGACCTCTGCGTTCACAGGCTGGTGCCTTATCCACTGTGCCACCAGCTAGGGCTTCATTGGACTTTTTCAGTTGCATAGGTTGAGTTATAATTATCATAGTTGGCAAAATAATGGTCCCTCAAAGATGCTCATGCTGTAATTCCCAGACCAATGAACACGTTATGTGGCAAAAGGGACTTTGCAGATATAATTAAAGGGTGTAGATCGTAAAAAAGGAAAATTATTGGATTTTATGTGTGGACCTAATCTAATCACACTAGCCCTTACAAGCCGAAAGCCTTTTCTGGCTAGCATCAGAGATTCATGCAGCAGAAGGAGGAAGTCAGAAAGGTTCTAAGCAAGGGGTTCAATTGCTGAGATGTAGGGGCCCACATGCAGGGACCAGAAAGGCCGCTAGGGGTTAAGGGTGGCCTCTAGCTGAGGGCTAACGAAAAACAAGGACCTCAGTCCTACAAATACAAGGAATATTCTGCCGCCAGTCTGATCTAGCCTTGAATGATTCTCCTCCAGGCCTTCTGACTAGAGTCCGGCTGGCTGACCCCCTGATTTTGGTCTTGTAAAACCTAAAGCAAGGATATTAGTCAAGACAATCCAGCCTTCTGACCTACAGAAATGTGAGATGATGAATATGTGTTGCTTTAAGTTGCTGAGTTTGTGGTAACTTGTTTATGGCAGCAATAGAAAACTAATATCATTACTCAAGTAGGATATTTGGTTCTTCCAAACAAAAGTGTCTGGATGAATATAGCACTGTTTTTAGACCCAAATATATTGCAACATTAGAGGGGCACATATAATATTTTTTGAGCATATATAATATTTTTTGAGCATCCGGTAGCTATGATCTTAAGAAAAAACAAAAATTTTGTTCTGAAATATATTTGGGTTTTTAGAAAATTGTTATTAGTTTTTATTTGTCATGTTATGTTAGAAGAGCAGAACTTAGACAACAAAAACTATGCCCCAGGTTTGCAATATGTGAACTATATAGGAGGTAGAAATGGAGAGAAAAAGAATACATTTGAAGTACTGGTTTGACAAAAGAACTTGCTGCAGGCAGGACTGATCACAGGTCAGAGGCAAGTCAATCAGGAAAGACTTGGGCTCACACACAATACCTGGGCAGGTGAAAGGCCCAAGGGAAAGGCAGACTGATGAAGAGGAACTGGGTCAAACTAAAAGAATAATATTAAGACCTCTCAACCTGATCAGGTGGCTTTGGAAGGAAGATTTTATATAGGAAACTAAGGGATTAAAATAGAAATCTAGAAAATTAGATTTATAATCTAAAGCTGAAGTAACTAAAAGAGAGATTTGGAGAAAATTCGAAGTATGTCAACTTGGATATTAAATCTGTGTTAAAATTAGCAAAGCCAAGTGTTTCAACTGAAGATGTTCACCTAAATTGCTCACTTGCTGTTCAGGATTTTTACTGAGGTTGGTTACCTAGATGTGCAGGGCCCGTATGACTGGCCTTAGCTACTCAGACTTGAGTCCCTCACAGAGAAAGAGAGAGCGAGAGAGAAAGAGAGGGAGGGAGGGAGGGGGAGAGAGAGAGAGAGAGAAAGAGAGGGAGGGAGGGAGGGGGAGAGAGAGAGAGAGAGAGAGAGAGAGAGAGAGAGAGAAGCTTTTGTTCTAAATCACATCATTAACATAAACTATCTAGGCTAGCAATTTTTAACTAGTGTGCCCAAGAATTTTAAAACATGCAATACTTGACTAGTCAGGGGCACTGACCTCTTAGATTGTCATATTTTTTTAAAAAATGGCAATAGCCAACACAACAATAGCAGTCCTTTGTGAATGACTAAAAATTACAACTTTTTTTTTTGTCAGATTGACAAAAAATATATTTTGGGGGGATTTTAGCAATTTGTTTATGTGTGCAGTGAGATGGAAAAGGCTGAAAATTGCTGATGTAGACCCAAGTCTCAGGCTCACAAAAACAATATTATAATGCAGAATTGTCCAGGGCTGAGCAATCATCTTCCAGGAGTGGGCCAAGGGCCAGTCCTGAAAACAGGTCAAATGTGAATGGGGAGGGTTTGAACAACCCCAGCCTATTGTTAACTATTTCCTGCACAGAGTATTTTTATAAGAGCTTTTGGGTTATTGCCCATGAGGTTCTATTAAGACAGAAGGGGCAACATAGACAAGCAACTTCACATCTTGCCATGCCTGCATGGGGAAACACTGATAAGAACTCTTTTCATTGAAGTGACATACTGGTATAGGACATTTACTTTGTGCAGAGAAAGAAAAGCCGAGAGAAGGTGTGTTCTATGGGGCTATATAGTCTCTACCCAGACTGGCATCTGTAATCCTACTATTATCATAACCCAGGAACTTAGTTTCCCAAATGCCACAGATGCCTACAAAAACCAATGTGGCAGATTCAAAGGTTATGGGAACAACCTTATGTCATAGTTTCTATCCTTTTTCATGTTATAATTTATATAGGATATAATATTTGTATGGCACACTGACCAGAAATGGTCACTGTTAGCCAGAGGAGACCAGCCTATGGGCTCCAGGTACCTCAGTCCCTCTCAGACTTCCAAGGTTGAGAGCACAAGTTGCACATCTCCCAAATATTAGCAGCTAAATGGGTTTAGGAGCAATAGCATGTTCTGAGGGGTTGCCTCGTATTCTTTGATATGGCAGGATGTATCACTCATTTTATCTGAGAACTATGTCCCTTCTTAGCCAAACCATCTTATCTTGCTCACCTTTGAATCTGCTACATTGGTTTTTGTAGGCATCTGTGGCATTTGGGAAACTGAGTTTCTGAGTCATGATAAGGAAATAGAGGTATGGATGTGATTTTTTTTCCTTCATTGGAAGACTTTTTTTTTTTTTCTGTCACTGTGCTGATTGAAGTAGTAGATTTTGTTTAGTGGAAGTATGAAGGGCCATGCAGGGTAATTTGTTTACTTTTATGCATGGTACCAGGGCTTGTCTTAATAGTGGGATGAAAGGACCTACTTCTGCCTTCAAGGAATTCATATGCCATTGGAGGTGAGGGGGTAGGCAGACAACAGTTCAAGTATAAGGGCTGCTACTATAGCAGAAAGCACAAACTATTGGATGATGGAAAAGCCATCTTGACACTTGCCATGTCTAAAATAATTACATTGCATACCCTAGACAACTTACTTGGACTTCTCTTTTTAGTAGTAGACTATGGGGTCTAGAAATGCTGAACAAGCTAAGGCTGAGGCACCTTTGATGACACTTCCTGCCAATGTGCAGTGAAAAGCCTGCTGAAGTACTGCAGCCCAGGACCCAGCCCAAGACCCTGCCCAGGTCAAAGGGTTAGGACTGTGACTATGACTCCTATGCCCCAGAGAACACCTCCTCACACAGCGTTACAGGATCTGCTCACACATTTAACCTCCTTTAAGTCCAACATGTGTTAGATCTACTCAGTATGTGAAAACTAGAGGCAGAACTTTAGGGCTATTATCTCAGGGTTGGCATGAGTTTCTCAGTCACAAACATATGTATAAAATGTACCTTTTAAAATGTCCCTTAAGTTAATTCAATTGAGCTCTTGAGGTCATTTTAGTTGATGGTGGAAACATCATTTTGTCAATTCAGGGGAAGGTTAAACTCGTTCCAACTCATATAAACATGCACTTTAAAGTCAGTTCAGAATTTTAAAAAGTTGTTAGTGCTCATGTTCAGCAACATTATGTTTCTTCCCCTTCCTCTTTTTCTGTGCATGATGGTTTCTATGTTCAGAGGGGAAAGTGGAAGGACCGTGTGTATCACAGTCTCTGGGGAGGGACTGCTCCTGGTCACCTGAACCCCTGGTCATCCTTGGGGTAACTCATCTCCTTTAGGAGCCAGTTTTGTACTGTGTTGTCCACTACTCATGTCTTAGCTACACACATTCTGCATGGTCCTGATTAATACCACCATACAATATTCTATTAAAGATCAATGCAAGTATAAATTAAGTTACCATTGTGACTTGAACCTTTGTCTACTGAGATTCCCTCTCACTCCTTTGTGAGTTCTAGGTATCTGAAAACACATCACCCATGAAGACTGATATATTTATCCTTGACTGCATATCTGATGTTCCAGTATCTCTTCTTTTCCACACCCAACAGCTATAGGTTGGTTGACCAGAAATCCTTTGATCCTACCTTTTAACTAGGAAAAGAATAGAAAGCATTCATGTGAAGGCTATTGTTAAGATGTTCTGAAAATGCAACCTAGAGCTCACAGAGTATATCCTAAATTCTGATGGAAAGCATTCTGAGGGAAGAACCTTCCTTCACCTGTGCTCTTATCTTAGAAATTTTTTTCTTCCATGCAGCCTGATGCTCATTATATTGCAGCTCAACAAATCATTTAGGGCATAGGAGAGAACAAATGTGGCTACCATTAGGGAGTTAATAGAATGTGTGAAAAATTAATAACATGGTGACAGTGTGCTGATCATGCACTAATCTCACTGCAGGTTATAATATTACGTTGAGCACATGCATGTAACAACCAAACCAGAAGAAATGGGACATGCACTTAAAGGAATTATTCTGTAGCAGAAGTATACAAAGTTGAAGCTAAATTATAATCAGTATCTAGGCATGTGTGAGGTCTTTTAGTGACTACTCTGGCTACTGTGCTCCCTTGCTACTGGTACTGACTGGGCGCTGGGCAGATCGAGCAGATCTGTTTTCAAATGTGCTTTTCTTCCCCTAGATCAAGAGCTTGCAAGCTTGTTTTGCAAAAGGCCAGACTGTAAATATGTTAGTCTTTGTGGGCCTGGCTATCTCTGTCACACCTAGTCGTCTCTGTCTGCGGAACAGAATGTAAAAGTAGCCAGATGGAGACCACATTCCAATGCAACTTTATTTACAAAAATAGGAGGCTGATTTTGTCCGAGTTGCCATCTTTTGCAGGCCTTTGTCTGAGGAATCTTTTGCAGACTCCAGCCCTAGCTTTGACAGCAAACGTTCCCAATTATTGTCCTGCTGGAGCAAAAATGATTAACAAAAGTGTGTTTGGGGAAAATATACTCATTACCCCCATCTCTTAATGCTCAAGGCCAGGCTGCATCTCTCTCGTTCCATTCTGTAACTCACATACCTATACATGAACATTACAGGTTCAAAGGAGACATTTATGTTCTGAAGAAAAAAAAAAAAGATGAATTTTCTTCTACTCTGTACAAATGAGGGCACCTTTCCTGTTTCTTCTTGGCAACTGTCCATGGTCGAGGGCAAACCTGCAATGTAGGGACTAGTTCCCAGTGGAGAGGTCACAGGCGTGTTCTCTATGCAGCAGGTCAGATGCTAAACATGACACTTTCAAATGCTGGGCTTGAGTCTTTTCTGAATTTGACAGTTTCAAAATATGCATTTTTTATAGAGAACTTAAAGTATTTAGCACCTGAGAATTGTTCTGAAGAGTACTGTTGCCATTTGGCAGCTTCTTTTGAGAAGGTCTAAATGATGTCACCTATTATTAACCCTAAAGGATGGAGCTGCAGCTCTCTCCAAATTAACTTTCTTTGCTGCCTTTGTTTCCTCTAATTAGCGTTGTTCTTATTAGCACCTAGAGGGCATGCAAAAGTACCTTACTGGCCCATAAATCCATCCTAAAGATGTATCTGTTTGTAGGTCAAATTGTAAACAATTCATTTTGTTGTCATAGTTATCAGTGCGGCCGACAAGTTCTAAAAGATGCCAAGAGATTTAAATGCTTGCGTTTTATTCGTGGGAGATACTGACGCTGCCTACTTGGGGCCAGATGAAAAGTCCCTTGTTTTCTTCATTGTGATCCAAATGAAAGCAAAGTTTAATTAAAGTTTCATTAAAGAAAGATCTTTTGCAGTCCTGGGAAGCATCTTTTTCTTTGAGCCGACTATGTTTTAGAATGACATGCTTTCATCTCAAGTTTTTAATGTTTTGCTGAGGGAAAAAAGGGAATAGATACACCATTAATGAGGTGTGATGTGGTCCAGCCAAGAGCGTAAAGCACCAGGTGTTCTATCACTTCTCATCTAGGCAAAACACACTGCGGTGAAACTCACCTAAGCTTTCCTGACTGACAGTCTCCTCACATGTTGCCGCCTGCGTGACCTCCGCTTGGTGCTATTCCTCTCACCCCCATCCCGCATCAGGCTTCTCAATGCATTTCTGCTCTTACTCTTCGCCATAAACCTTTTGAGGCCAAATCTCTTCCACCTCTTCTTTAGTTCCTTCATCATCTGCCCTCACTCCCTCCTTTACCTTCTGCAAGTGAGTACACCATCCTAGTGTTATTCTCTTTTGGAAAAATTCTGTCACTCTTGATCTCATGTTCAGTGCTTCACACATGCATTAATTTATTTTTTCTGTCTGGACTCTGGCCTTACTACTTGCAAATGAACGTCAGCATTGTTGCCTGTAATTTTGCCGGGGTTATATGACAGGGTTACACAATTGGAGATAAAAGCACAAATAAAATTTATACATTTCCTTAGCTCAGGTTTCCCTGGGAAACAGACTCCGTCTGAGACAAAAACATGCCTATAGAAAGATTATTGGAGGGTGCTCCAGGACAGTGATTTTCAACCAGTATGCCACAAGAATTTTAAAACAGGCAATACTTAACTAGCCAGGGGCACTGACCTCTTTTCCCATAGATTGTCAAATGAAAACATGACAATAGCCAACACAACAATAGTGGTCTGGTATGAATGAGTCAAAATTATATCATTTTTTTGTCAGATTGCCACAGAATTTTAGTAGTTAGTTTATGTGTGCCATGAGATTAAAAAAAAAAAGTTGAAAATTGCTGCTCTATGCACCATTGCCTATGAGAGAATAAAGGAGCCAGGATTGGGCAGAAGATGTTAATCTGGAAGACAATTGTGGCTGAGACTTGAGCAGACCCACAGAGAGCTCAGGCACTGTGAGGACTCGTTACCAGTAGTTCTGACTTAACCCACCATCAAATGCAGGAGGAGGGTATTACTTAGGGCAAAGCAGCCCCCTTTCAGGGAGAACAATTATTAGCATTCTTCCCCCTGATGGAAGACAATGCTAACCTTTGGATATGTCTCCCCACTTCTTCTTGGCCAGTAATTTGCAACTTGGGCTAGCTAACTGCATGATCCAGCTAGGGTATTATGAGTCCAATAAGGATAGAAAAGTACAATATCCTAAAGAGGTGCAGCCTGTGAGATTACATAGGGGAAGAGTTTATATGGGAACACTGTCATGAGATACACAAGACTTAAATATTCTCAGAAAGACTTCAAGAGATAGGTGAACTAGTGACTAGGATAGTTCCTAAAGTTATGGAGATATTATGGCCCACACTAAGTGCCGCGGAAAGGCCAGAATTGTCGTGACGGTTCTGAAAGGAACTGAAGGACTCACGAGTGTGGGCACACTGGAGTAGATGTGGTAGTTAAAGTTGCAAGACCCAGCAGGAGATTATGTTCCATGCAAAGGCCTTAAGGAATGTACTTGTGAGAGGCACACAAAAATCAGTAAAAGGCTCTCTTCTGTTAGTCAGGACTGATGATAGGAAAAGACATGACAGAACTGATAGGACCCTTTAATAATAAAGGCCAAGTGACCATTCTTACATTCAGGAAGACACATAGATAACAATTATAAGTTCCAAGGTTGAAGTGACAGCCAAAAGAACATGACTTATAGAGAATAATGGAGATGCAATAAAGTATCCCTAAGCGAAAAATGTATGTTTAGTCAACATGGTGCCACTCAGCTTGAACCCAGAGAAAAGAAAAGATTTACCCTAATAAAGAATTACAATCTATTGCCAGTTTCTGAATCAAGCCCATTTTCAGACAGGGAACCTGAGAAAAGATGCTGTAACACTCCAGCAAGTACACAGCCTGTTGAGTCCTGAAATAGATCTACACTAAGTTACCCAGGTGACAGTACAGTGAGGGAAGAGAAGTAACCAAATATTTCTAAGACTATTAGGCATGGTGTCCAGGTTGACATGGGTACCCTTAAGAAACATAGTGTCATCATGGCTTCCCTGTTAGAGTGAAGGTGTTTAGGAGACAACTTATAGAAGCAGACTGGACCAACATCTAGCTGACAGTGGGTGCATTTGGTCAGCTGACCCATCTAGTGGTCATTTCCCTGGCCCTTGAATGTTCGGTTGAAATGAACATATGTAACAGTTGGCTTAAGCCCCACATCAAGTCCTTGCCCTGAGGTATATGAGCTTTCATGTTGGGGAAGTCCCTGACAGATTAGAAAATAAAACACAAGCACTACAGAGTCGGGAAGTGGATGAAAATGGTGCAACTCTTAAGGATATAAAGCATTGCTGTCCCACAGAACTTTCTGTAATGAAGGAAATGGTGATTGCTCATTTGAAGTATGGCTAGTGTGATTGAGGAAATGAATTTATAATGCTATATAATTTTATTTATTTTAATTATTAATTTAAAAAAGATTCTGTGTATTATTTTTAGAGATAGGGGAAGAGAGAGAGGCAGAGGGGGGCGGACATCAGTATATGGTTGCCTTTCACCTTCCTACAGCTAAGGACCTGGCTGGGGACCTGGCTGGAGACCTGGCGTGCAACCTGGTTATGTGCCCTGGCTGGGAACCGAACCAGCAACCTTTGGGTTTGCAGCCTGTCACCAGCTAGAGCTTTATTTATTTTAACTTAAATCTAAATAGCTGTTATGTATCTACTGATTACCTCATTGAATAGTAGATCTAAAGGATATAGAGCAAAGGTCTCTATCTTTTTAATTTAGTGGTTTCACCTCTACAGAAACCTGCTGAATCCTAAAAGACAAAGCTAGGCTACTGAAAACTAAAACTATGTGTTAACACTTAATTCAGCTGCTGTTCCAGATAGTTATTTTTCTAGAGCCATTTAACATGGCCTCAGGTCCAAGGTCTGAGGCAATTGATTCGGGGAATGTTTTTATCAGGCATCTCTGGCAGTGGAACACTTTCACCGTTACTGCCACTCCGAGATAAAGAAGCTGACGGAAATGCTCTGCAGCATCTTGAACCAGCTTGGTGCAGACTGACCGACCAGCTTGAGGCAACAGGCAAAGCTCTGTCCAAACAGTGTGTGGACGGAAAAGCACCACTTGCTACAGGAGAGGAGAGTGAAGATGATGTTTCAGATCTTAGGAAGAATTTTGATAAGGCTTCCATGAATGAAACAAATTGAATCGAGTAGACTTCTGAAGAAGATAAACTTAAAAGACATTACTGGGGGCTGCTATTTTATGATTGCTTTTTCAAATTTTATGGATCTGATAAAATCTAGATCTCTAATATTTTTAAGCCCAGCACCTTGGTCACTGCAGCTCCTTTTAGTTTTGCTTACACACAAATCATTCTTTGCAGCGATTTAAGCTAAGGAAGCCTGAGAATAATGTTTGAAATGAAGGTTAATGCAGTTCTTTGCCTGGTATAGTTTTAGTTCATTGATACCAATTTGAACACAGAAAAGCACAGTTGTTTGTAGAGAACTGTCATGGCATGTACTGTGACAGATAATCTTTGATGGAGTTTTATGAAAAATTTAACATGATAGTACAATATAGCAAAAATAGCATTTGATTGAACTGTGAGGTGCGGTTACTTTTTCACACTTTATCTGCATTCAGCCTGTGTAAAACATCAGTGGTATCTTTTGGTTTTGTTATACTTAAAAACCCCTTAAAACTTTGTATTTTTAGTCACCGTTCATACTAGCCAGTTTCTCTGAGGTAAAATGACCTTGTGAAACACATTGCTATGCACATTCTGTGACTGCAATTCCATTCTGTGAAGGAGCTGGCTGATGACTGAAAAGTTTGAGCAGGAGCAGCTGGTTGTTACTGCAGTGGGTCGCAGCCTAAGATCAGACCAAATGTTCATTTTGTAGACACTGCTGAAATCTCTTACTGATGGAAGTCCCATTGACTTTGAACAAAATGTATCTAAGTGCCTCTTCAATGAGCAGGCTAGAGAGGTGAACAAAAACCCAGCACCTGACATTTCCATGCTTGTAGAAAAAAAATGAGTTGTAACGGAAGATGAAATTGAAAGGTTACAGCTTGGGCACCATGTAGTGGTCCTATCAGACAGGACTACGATCTTTCTTTTCAGAAGGTTCAGGCTATTCAGGAGCTGTGTAGAAAAAAAAAAATAGGGATTATTCAGCCAGAATGAAGTGTTATTGCTGTGTGGTTTCAATAAAGCTTATCTGAAGTCCCCAAATCAAATACTGTTTCTTCAAAGGTACAGCTATGCCTCTCCCCAATACAAAAATACTAAAGTTTTATTTTTATGGCAGTGTGAATAGGCATGTACTTGAAAAGACTTGTGAAGAGAGATTTTATGAAACAGGCCCAATTTTACCAACCCTTTCTAATATGTATAAAGTTGGAGATACTTTCTGAAATGCATCACAGTCTTCTAGAATTGCGTGATATGAAGGGCCAGGAAGAAAAAAAAAAAAGCATTAATTCTCTCATTCTTTAACTATGGTGCCTCTCTTTTCTCACTGTATCATGGCATCTTCTGCATTGCATCTATTTTGCTGCCTCCATCAAAAAGAGAACAAAATGTTAAGAGAGGTTAGAAACAGTGTTGGGATGAATAGAGCTTACATTTTCCCAGAAGAAAATGTGAGAAGAAATGAACACCTTTCTACACTTTCTTCCTCTGTGCTGTTTTGGATACATCATTGTCCTAGTTTCACATTCAACCTACATGGCTATGATTCTCAAATCAGTATCTTAACCAAGCTATTGCTGATAGCTGATACCCTTCACAACCTCAATTTCAAGTATCCAATCCCTGAGGAACACCTCCCACCTTTCCAGACATCATTCTCTCCCTTTCTAGTACTCCAACTCGAACAATCCTTCTATCACCAGTCTCTACAACCCGTGATCCTATCATCTTTCCTATCCCATTCCTGTCTCATTTTCCTTTTTCTTACTTAGTCAACTGAAATTCTGCATTCATTTTTAACTATTTCCTTGCATACATCCACAGTTCTATCCCCTGTATATTGTTTTATCATAATCTCTTATCAAGCACCAATCCTAAATATATGAATAGCACCTGTACACCTGAGCATGACTGGAGAATAATACATAACCATGTTGCCTGGTTTCACTTTAAGTTCATGAACACTAACTCAAAAATTGATCCTTAATAATGCCCAGCAATCTTATTAGATTTCCATAGTACATTCACTCTCCTAGCCAAATAATTCTTTAAATTTCCTTTTACCTCAAATCTCTAACACTTCCTACTATATTATTTTCCACAGTTGAGGACCTCGCTTTCTGTACAATTAAGAAAATTAAAGCAATTGAAAAAACTTCCATAAATTCCATCTACCTGTCAACTACTTTCCTATGACAATTTACATTTATGTAGTCTAGTCTCCCTTTCCTTATACTATGGTAGACTATATTTTTGACCCAATTGGAACAATTAGATGTCAAATGAAGGTGGAAGGCCTCCTCACTTCACCTTTCACTCTGTATCTCTGATTCTGTTTACAAAAATTTTTAAATGGGGAAAAAAACCTCATTGTAATTGTTGTCTCTGCTGAGATGTTCCAGTTCTTCTTTCCCACTTATGTCTTAAATTCGGTTAAATATGGCCTTTTTCCACATGTGTTGAACAGAAATGCTCTTGTCAAGGTCATTCTTTGACTGCAAGTAGATGAATCCAATCCTTATTGTATCTGAGTAGCATTTTAAAAATATGTTTTATTGATTTTGTTATTACAGTTGTCCCAATTTTTTCTTCTTTGTCCCCTTCCACTTGATACCCCCCATTTCCTCCAGCAATGTACCCCTAAGTTCATGTCCATGTATCATGCATATATGTTCTTTGACTTCTCCATTTCCTCTATTATTCTTAACATCCCCCTGTCCATTCAGTAACCACCAATGTGTACTTTTCTTTTTATTTTTTTCCACATCCAATTTTCCATTTAATTACTGCCTTCTGTCAGCCTCTCAAATAATATTAATAATTCTTTTCATTATTTCAAAATGTTTATGTTAATTTGTTTAAAAAGTTACTTTTTAAAGTAATATCACTTGCAATATGATTGAGTTTATGACTGTTAGTGACAGGCTTTCTTTTGGCTTCTGGGCAACACCTAATCTTGGATTTTCTTTCCCCCTGCTAGCCCTTTCTCACTGATACCATTTTAAACTTTTTGTGTCACACACTGAATTTCTTTTCTTTCTTCACAAATTTACTCTATTTGCTCAGTCCAAACTCAGTAGATTGTCACTTCCACCTTTCAGGTGTTTAGGCCAAAAATCTTTGTCATTTTTTTACTCCTATCTTGCTTTTATTTCCCCACATGCATTTTCTTAGTATAATGTATAGGTTCTAACTTCAAAGTCTACCTTTCTGTTGATCTGAGTTATTTCTTATCTGAATTATTACAACAGCTTCCTAAGTTCCCCCTTCTCTCCTGCTTCCCATACTACCTTTTCACAACACAGCAGCCAGTGTATCTTTTAAAATGAGACTTAGTCATTCTTCTACTCAAAATCACTAAACTGAAACAAAAATCTATATAACTGTCTGTGTGGCCCTACAGATTCTAAATTTGTTTTCTCTCTGACATCATCTCCTAATTTTTGCCCTCTATTCCACTTTGCTTTAACTTCATTGACCTCCTTATTGTTTCTTGAATTTAATAGATACACTCCCTCCTCAGTACCTTTGCTCTGACTTTTTCTCCTGCCTAGTCCATATACCTATGTAGATTTCCCTCTCAGCTCTTTAAGTCTTTGCTTAGAAGCTACCTTCTCAGTAAGACTACTCCGACCACTTCCCTAACTTGATGAAGGAAAAAGTCACGCAAGTCCAAAAAGCACAGAGGGTCCCAATGAAGATGAACCCCAAAAGGCCCACTCCAAGACACTTCATAATTAAAATGGCAAAATTTAAAGACAAAGAGAGATGCTTAAAGGCAGCAAGGGAGAAACAGCTAGTAATATACAATGGAGCTCCAATAAGGCTCTCAGCTCATTTCTCAACAGGAACACTATAAACCAGAAGGGAATAGCAAAAAGTGTTCCCAGTAATGAAAAGCAAAGGCCTATAACCAAGATCACTCTGCTCAGCAGGGCTCTCATTTAAAATACAAGGCAAAATAGAAGTTTGTCAGACAAAAAAGGCTGAAAATCTACATTTCCATCAAACCAGCATTGAAAGACATAATAAAGGGACTGCTTTAAGGGAATGGAGAAAGAGAGGGGGGTACACAGGTACAAAGGGGAAAAGTGACAATAAAAACTTATCACCAATCAATAAAAACCATAAATGTATGTGGATTAAATGCACCAGCCAAAAGACATAGGGTAGATGAATGGATAAGAAAACATGACCCACATATATGTTGTCTACAAGACACCTGAGAATAAAAAATCTACACAGACTGAAAGTAAAGATGTGGAAAAAATACTTCAAGCAAATAGATATTTTTAAAAAGCTGGGAAAAGAAGAAAAAGCTGAGATAGCAATACCTATATCAGACAAAATAGACTTCAAACAAAGGCCATAAAAAGAGACAAAGAAGATCACTATATAATATTTAAAGGATTAGCCCATCAAGAAGACATAACCCTTATCTGCACCCAACATAGGAGCATCTAAATATATAGTGAAAATCTTGAAGGACTTCAAGAAGGATATCAACTGCAACACACTCATCATACGGTATTTTAACACCCCATTGTCAACAATGGACAGATCTTCCAAGCAGAGAATCAATAAAGATTTTATGGTATCGGACAACACTCTGGATCAAATGAACCTAATTGATATATACAGAACCTTGCATCCCAAAGAAGCAAAATAAACATTCTTTTCAAATGTACATGGAACATTTTTAAAGACAGGCCACATGGTAGGACTCAAAACAAACCTCAACAAATTCAAGAAAATTGAAATCATATCAAGCATCTTCTAGAATCACAATGACTTTAAACTAGCAGCCACTGTGGAAAACAGTACAAAACTTCCTGAAAAACTAAAAATGGAACTGCCTTTTGATCCAGTAATTCCACTGCTGGGATTATACCTTGAGAATCCTGAAACACCAATTCAAAAGAACCTATACATACTTATGTTCATAGCAACATTATTTATAATCCCAGTCCTGGAAACAGTGTAAGTGTTCATTAGTAAATAAGTGAATAAAAAAACTGATACATTTACACAGTGGAATACTATTCAGCAGAAAGAAGGAAGGATCTCCTACCCTTCACAGCTGCGTGGATATAACCAGAGAATATTATTCTTAGTGAAATAAGCCTGGTGGTAAAAGACAAATACAATATGATTTCACCTATAAGAGGAACCTATAGAACAAAACAAAAAATGAGCAAAATAGAACCAGAGACATGGGAACAAGCAACAGTCTGACAGTGGCAAGAAGGAAGGAAAGGGTAGGTAAGGATGGGACGAAAAGGAAGGGACTAGTCAAGGAACATGTATAAGTGACCCATGGACATGGACAACTGAGTGGGGATTGACTGTGGGAGTGGGGGCTGGGCTGGGCTGGGTGAAGGAGAGCAATAGAGAAAAAATTGGGATAATTATAAGAGAACAAAAATAAAATATTTAATTAAAAATTTAATAACTTTTTCTCATTAGCAGTAATTCTGAAATTAAATTTATAAAAATTCAGCATTAAATGAATACAGGGATTTGTTAGTGCAGTGAGAAAACTCAGTAGATTGTAAACTTCCTATACCAAGTTCTTGTGAATTTTGAATCTGATTTTTAAGTGGCTATTTTTATGAGTTGCTAAATAGCCTAATAAATGTTCAAATAAAATATATGTAAAACTAAAGTCATCAGGCATGCAATTATACTCAGGCATGCAATTATACTCCTATGTTCCTTCTAAGCTCAAAAAGGAATGCATAGGACAAAGATAAGACTATTGCTTAAAAGTACTGAAAAAATTACCTTTTTTGTTCTAAACTTCATTTGGAAAATACCTTCAGGACACAAAGAAATAAAACTATATAAAAAGATTTTTCTGTTTGTTTATCTAAATTAACAATTGTTTGGCTCAGCAGTGTCTGAAAATACCTTTATCTCTTCCATTCAGTAATTGCTGGATCAGGAAAGACCTTCATACAGGTCATGTTATTGCTTAATTAATTTAGCATTAAAGCATGACAGGGTGTGTTTTAGTGTCTATTAATGCACGCCTTGGGTGTCTTCAGCTGCTGGAGGCATGTATTAATAGCCTAGTAAAGCATGCCCTAGAGTCACCTAGTGTCATCATAAAATGGTTTTTTAACTTGGAATTTTATTTTTAAACATTATTTTCCCATGAATTTATCCTCTGTGTTCTTCTGTAGTATAAAATAGTTCTTTTAGTCAGAGTTTCCAAACTAATTTTCTATACAAGGGGGGAAAAGTCAGCAGAACATTGAGCTTCATATGATAAATGTGTTGTATATTTATAAACTTGCTACCTAAATACAGACAGAACAATAAAGGAGGGCTTTTTCCACTATGTATATATTTTAACAAAAATTGTCTAATGAGTAGAGTAGTAATTTTCCATTCAGTACAGCTGAGTTCTCTGTCACCAATAAATAACATTTGCTATCTCTTTGTTACTCCTTACCTTTTTCTGTTCCTCCACAATACAACTTTTGATGGAATAATGAGATATGATATAACCTAAATAACAGGGCAAAAGCATGTAAGGGGAGTATTGGATAACTGAAAACATCCCAAGTCCCCCTGTGCCGCTGGTGACCTCCTGTCACAGCAGCAGCAATCCCTTGCTCTCTGCACCACCTCCTACCTCTCTCAGGCTGCCCCTCTAGTGCCTGAAGCACATGAACCCATCATCACCTGGCAAGAGGAAGCCAATACAGGATGGGGCCAAAGGAGGTTTACAGTTGTTTGTATGGCAAATAATGCAATCATTAACAAATAATAATATAGGAATAAACTAAACTGTGTTTTACATTCTCACAACTGTAAACACATGTTAGCCCCACCCTGTACTTATCAGGGCCACTTCCCTCAGTCCTCATTGCCTCCAGACCCATATCACAAGTCAGATCACACACAATGCTCTAGAAGGATTGTAATGCCTATTATAGCATTAACCTCGGGAGAAGATGGCTTGCACATCAGAACAATTGTGAGGCTTGCTCTTTTACCTATGAGGGAAAAAAATTGGAAAATGTGTGTGAATGAGAAGTGTTGCTGAGGGGTTCAGATGAGAAAGGAGGAACATGACTTTTATTAGTCTCATGAGTTTTGAAAGGACACATAAAGTAGATTGTGTAAACAGTGCCCTGGTTTGAGTGTGAAAGTGCTTTGCTTGAAAGATGCCTAAGTGAGGATTTCCATCACAATCCATTTAACTCACCTGGTGAATCTATTGAGCGACTATATGGGTTGGGACCATGATGGATTATTGTGGGCTAAATTAGGTGTTACCTTCCATTGCTTCCATTGTAGCAAATACAGTATGTATGTGAAATACTGCAGATCAGCCCACACTCTTGGTAACTGTTATACAACTATTGAGCTAACAAATGCCCCCCACCCCATTCCTTTTATCAATAAACAAAGAACATCAGAAACCTTTTTCTTTTTCCTAATGGATGGCTATTTGCCCTCATCAACTTGCACCAAGTCTTCAACAGATACACTGGTATGTCTACAGGACCTAGAGAGTAGTGAGTATTCTAGAAGCCATAAAAGATAACATGACTGCCAGAGACTAGAAATAAAATCTATTGAAATACAGAGCTCTGTGACCTCAGTGATTTTTTTTCTAGGTCTCTTCATCTGGAACATGTCAAAACAGCCTCTTTAAAATGAAAGTTGGTTATTATATCTTACACCTCCTACCTTTAAAATAAACAAAAGAACGCTTGGTAGAACTCTTTGATGTTTGGGAATAATGTGCACTTGATAGATGAACAGAGTTTGAAAAAGGCCTCCTGCTGGGCAGGACTGCAAGGCAGGCAACAAGGTCTCTGTCTCCTCTAACTGTGAACTCGGTGGTGTAGGAGTGTTAGCAGCAGATTAGAAAGCTGTCTGAACTGGTGGAAAGCTATGACAGGAGAATTAGAGAGGAGACCCTAGGATTTCAGAGCAAAGCTATGCCTCCTCACGAAATAACTCATTTTCCTTTTGAGAAACAGCTCCTGGTTTTACCCTGGACAAATGTACAGATTGGGTGCCTGATCATCAGAAAACAGCTGACTGTGTAACATGAGGTGTCCCTTTTGAACTTCCCAGGAAACTATTCAATGGAAAGTCAGGAGGCTGGCAACACTTCAGTATGATTTATAGATGATGTATAGAGACCTAGCTTGAAAACCAAATAAGTAATATGAGCACTCCTACTGGGTACACTTCTTTCACATTGCTATTTATGCTCCAATCAACACACATGGCCTTGTGGGTAGCTTCCATGCCCTGAAGGGAGATGTCATTTAAACCTGGATAACAGATACTGTTGCATTATATGCTGACATCAGCCAGAAAGAGATAGGTTGTTGTGACTTCTTTAGCCCCAGAGGCGTGAAGAACACTGGAACCGGTCATCTCCACATTGGTCACAGTTCCAAGTGGTTTACCTTATTGTCCACTTTGGTAAAGAGATGTCTGAAAATTAGGATCTTCACAGTTACAGAAGTTGCAGATAATTGTATAATTTTGGCAGGAATAAAGTTTGGAGCAAGGGGGATGGTGATATGTCGTGACAAAGAAGACTGGGTAAGAATTACCTGGATGAACTTCTCAGTTTCAAAATACCTGTTTTCCAAGCGGGTGATCATGATTAAGTTCCGTGGCAGAGAAGACTTTCATCATTCAGGTGGATAAAATAAGCTACCGTATGGACGTCAGTCAGCCTCCTTCCCAGAAAGAAAGATACCACAGTGCTTTTCTGAAGTGGTCAAAAAAAATGTGGCCATGGTATGATGAGTAAGATTTGGCATGAGGTTGCCAATAGATGCTTATTCTCATCAAGGCTAACCTTCACTTAGAGTGAGCCAATCTGCTAGCGACAGTGAATAGCCCTGAGACTGGACAAGGTCCTGTAACTTAGCTGAGTCAGCCAGGCATACAATATTAGTTCAAAAATATCTTTTTTCTTCTGAAATGTACAACTATGTGTATTTATATTCCTTTTCCTTTTCTACCATGCTTCAGCTAAGGACCTCATCTTTGGACTTACTGAATGGCTTATATGAAATATATGACCTTAGGAAAAGATGATAGGTCTATGGAAGCCTTAATTTCTGTAATTGCTAGAGAACCTTGTGAGATTGGCATCTGTCCTATAGAACGGATTATAGAACAAATCAGTGGCTAATATTTTATGATCACTCTCATGATCAGAAAACATGGATCTGGGCAACAAGGGGACAGAAGTCGAAGTGGCTTCTTCACTCTTGCAGTCAGTGATGTACTTCCCAGATTTTTGCTGCACATGATCTTTGCCCTGGTTTCTATTGAATTCAAGGTATTAGGACTCCCTATATGAATGTTTTTACCAGGAATTGTAAAAATGGTTCCATTAAATTAGAAGCTGTGACTTCTCCTGGTTATTGTAAATACCTACTGCCACTAAAAATGATTAGCAAAAAAAGAATATACTAGGTTTAGTTTTCCTAGTTATCAAGAGAAATTTGGCTTGCTAAATAATGGTAGCAAGCCCTGGCTGTTGGCACAATGGATAAGGCTCTGGCCTGTGAACCCAAAGGTCACTGGTTCAATTCCCAGCCAGGACAACATAACCAGGTTGCAGGCCAGGTCTCCAGCCAGGTCCATAGCTGCAAGAAGGTGAAATGCAACCATACATTGATGTCTCTCTGCCTCTCCTCCTCTCCCTCTCTCTGAAAAATAATAAATAAAATCTTTTAAAAGTAATGGTAACAGAATTGTAAGAGAGAAGGTTATTGTATTACACCTTTTCTTAAAACAAGAGAAACAATTCTACGTCAGATTTCTTTTTTCAGAATGAAACTGTCAATTCATAACATACTCGTTTAACAGATTCAGACATCCCTAAACTCATCTAAGACCTATAGCTAGAATTAAATTGATAATTTTTTTTTCTCTTAAAGATATTTACTTGCAGAAGCATTTCCAAAGCTGCTCTTTTTATACCTGGAGGAGACCAAGAAGTGTAAATAAGTAAGTGCTCACTTTTGAGTTATGCCAAGAACTAGTCTAACATTTCAGATTTTTTAAAAAGATTTTATTTTTTATTTTTAGAGAGAGGGAAAGGGAGAGAGGCAGAGAGGGAGAGAGACATCAATGTATGGTTGCCTTTCACCTGCCTCCAGCTACAGACCTGGCTGGAGACCTGGATTGTAACCTGGTTATGTGCCCTGGCTGAGGAATCAAACCAGCGACCTTTGGGTTTGCAGGCCAGTTCCTTATCCACTGTGCTACCAGCCAGGGCTGCATTTTAGATTCTTTTGCAAAATAATTTCACAATCTCTTGACTGTGAGATGAACATGAATGCAACAGATCCCTTTATTATTACTCTCCCTGCACTTATTTGACAAGGCTTTTCAAACTATTTAGGAAAAAAATGTAAATCATTCAAAAATACTCTAAGAATTCTGCACTATTTTTTAAGTTGATCCACTTATTAATTTTTTTTTTACATTTTAAGTATATTTTATTGATGATGCTGTTACAGTTGCCCCAATTTCTTTCTCCTTTGCTCCCCTCCATCTAAAACCCACCTTCTTTCCTATAACCCCACCCCCCTTAGTTCATGTCCATGGGTTGTGCATATAAGTTCCTTGATTTTATCCTTTCCTTTTATTCTTAACTTCCTCCTGTCTACCTTGTATCCACAGATTATGTTTCCTAATCCCTGAACCATTTTTCCATTTTTACCCCTTTCCTCTCCCACCTGATAACTCTCCGGATGATCTCCGTACTTTTGATTCTGATTCTATTCTGGTTGTTTGTTTCATTCGTTTTTGTTTTTTTAGATTCTGTTGTTGATAGTTGTCATTTTAATGTTCATAGTTTTAATCTTCTTTTTCTTAAATAAGTCCCTTTAACATTTCATATATTAATGGCTTAGTGATGATGAACTCCTTGAGCTTTACATTGTCTGGGAAGCACTTGATCTGCTCTTGCATTCTAAATGATAGCTTTGCTGGATAGAGTTATCTTGGTTGTAGATTCTTGCTTTTCATGATTTTGAATACTTCTTGCCAGTCCCTTCTTGCCTGCAAAGTTTCTTTTGAGAAATAAGCTGGGAACCCCTTTGTAGGTAACTCTCTTCTCTTGTTGCTTTTAAGATTCTCTACCTTTAAACTTTGGCATTTTAATTATGATGTTTCTTGTTGTGGTCCTCTTTGGATCTAGCTTGTTTGGCACTCTCTGTGCTTTCTGGACTTGTATGTCTATTTACTTCACCAAATTTGGGAAGTTTTCCTTCATTATTTTTTTTATATAAGTTTTCAATTTCTTGCTCTTCCTCTTCTCCTTCTGACACCCCTATGATTCATATGTTGACATGTTTAAAGTTGTCCAAGAAGATCCTAAGCCTCTCCTCGTTTTTTTAGTTTTTGTTTTTTCATTATATACTCTTTGACTTTTTATTTCTTTATATTCTAAATCATTGATTTGAACCCCAGTTTCCTTCCCTCCACCATTGGTTTTCCTTTGTTTCACTTAGCCTAGCCTTCACTTCTTCCCTTCTGTGTTTGCCATGCTCAAGCGTATCTGTCAAGTCTGTGAGCATCTTCATCACCAGTGCTTTGAACTCTGTGTCTGTTAGGTTGGCTATATCCTCACCGTTTAGTTCTTCCACTGGAACCTTGATCTGTTTTCTTTTTTGGGCCCTACTCCTCTGTCCCCACAATTTGACAGGCTCCTGTGTTTGCCTCTGTATCTTAGGTGGAGCTGTTGCACCTGTTACATTGTGAACAGTGGAGCCTTAACTATTGGTCAGTGTGGAGCAACTGATTTCCCCACAGTGTTTCACACACAGTGCTGTATGTGGGGAAGGGGTCTAAGAGGTTCCTAGGTTCAGAGTTGAAGGTAAGCCCATTGCTTTTCAAGCAAAAAAGCTTTTTTTTTCCAGGGTTAATCATAAAGAAAATAATAATATCAATAGACTATCAGAGTAAAAATTGTTGTACTTAGTTTGTCCTTGGACATTAGAGGATAGAATGAGTATGCTGGGCACTTGGTGGTCTGGGAAGGGTCATGTGAATGAAAGGATACCAAAGTTCAAGTTAAACTGTTACTTTTACCTGGCATGTGGGAAATGCTAAAGGTGCAATCTATGTCTTCATTATCTTTAAATTAAACCTATTTTTCTAAAAAGCTTTCTCTCCTTCCCTTCCTTCTCCTCTTCCTCCACCTTCTCCTTTTTCTTATTTTCCCACCCTCTTTCTCCTTTCTTACCAGCCTCTGGGCCGTGCCTTCTCCTAACTTTTCTAGCAAACCTAAGTCTGGCTTAGGACACATTTGGTTTGGAAGGAAGATTCCCGTTCAACCCTTGGATTTAAGAAATCCTGCTGGACCAAAGCAAACACCACTGCTGCTTTCATGCTATGTTCTCCTATTAAGGATATGACCTTTAGGTACACAAAGGTCAAGAGCAAGCATCACAAAAATAGGCATACTGGGACAGAATAAATATCCATTTTGCAGTAATGTATGGTTTAATTTAGAATGGTCACTGCAAACAACTTGGCCTCACTTTACCTCCTTCTGTTTTGAATTACATCCCTTGGTAAACACAAATTTTATTTTTACTTAATCACAGTCCATTACAAGTCCACATGGGAATCTTTTCAATACTACATGCTAGTAATGTTGGTTTAAATGCTGGTAAGCAGACTTCTATTATGTTATCATAAAGACTGCCTGGGAAGAATGTTTAGAGAACTAAAGTAGGCGAAAGGGTAGGAGATTTCTCAAGAGTGCTTCATTGTAAATATAACTCTTTCTACTTTATACCAGACTAAATATTGAGGATAATGTAGGAACTAACACACATACACACACACACACACACACACACACACACACAGTCTTTGTAATACATTTTTGTGTTTTCTCCCTGGCACATTTTTGGTAACTCCTTTTGTCTGTTCAAGCATCAGCTCCCCACATGTTGGAGGTGTCCCTGCATTTATTAATAATACGGGGTCCAATGCGACTTGCAGTGTTTACTTTCATGATAGTCATGTGAACTATATATTTCTGGAACAGGAACTCACGCAACGCTTCCCATTTGCCTTCAATCACTAGCAGATGCAGACCAGCCGAATCATTTCCCTTTAACTGGCCTAAGGGACTAAAGGAATTCAGAGGAATTCTAAACCAAGTGGTTCCCCTGCGTTGCCTGACTTTTCTTCTTGAACCTAAGGATAAGATTGCAGAGTAACATAATCTGACTCTCTTTTGAAGTATTCATTTCCTTCCCTTTGTTTTTCTTCTAAGCCTCAAACTTCGTAAACTCTTTTATCCTTAGACATTCACCCTACATGTGAATTGGTATTGGAAGAAGTATAGCACCAAAAACTAAAATTTGAACCTTCTATTAATGCTTCTTCTGATGTTTTGAGTCTTTTAAAAGACATTACTTATTTTTAGAGGGAGAGGAAGGGAGGGAGAAAGAGAGGGAAAGAAGCATCAATGTATGGTTACCTTTCACACACCCTGAACCGGGCACCTAGCTCACAACCCAGGCCTGTGCCCTGATTGAGATTTGAACCAGTGACTCTTTGGTTCACGACCCTCTCTCAGTCCACTGAGCCACACCAGCCAGCGTCTGATGTTTTTGGAAAGACTCTGTAGCATAGCGTAGTAGACAGGTCCTTGGAATCAAGAATTCTGGGATCAGCATCTTGCTCTGCAGTTAGCCCCAGATAACTGAAGGCTGACTGAACTGTATGGGTCTCTGGTTCCTCATCCATACACTATTGCTCTTAAACACCATAACCAGGATCTCCCTATCCTTGGTCACCACCCCTTCCCTAGCTCTGTCATTTGAAGTTATCGTAATTGCAAACGTGTACATATCTGTATAAATGCGTACACACATACACATATATCCATCTAGTAAAGGAGAGAATTCAAAGCAAAATTTGAAGACAGTTATGATGAAGCAGAAAATAATGAAATTGGAGAGATCTTAGACACGATACTGAACATGGACATTTGGAAAAATAGAAGAAAAATAAATTGGAAAAACAAGCAATAGCCTAGAAAGACAAAAGAGAATTATAAGAAGAAAGAAAGAAACTACCAAACCTTTTTTCTCCACCTTTTCTTTTTTCTTCTTACAAGGAAATTCCAGGGTAGAGATTTATATTGATTTATCTCTGGTTTGGACCCTGAGCTGTAAGTTCTGGCCAAGAAAGAAAATTCCCTGCTGAGGACGGAGAACACATTTTTTAGCTGCCAGGAGTAACTGGTTAAACACAGAATGTGCTGGGGCCCGAAAGGCTTAGATCACTCAATGAATATAGCTTCCAAAAGCCACTATACAATGAGGTAACCATTGAATTAAAATTACTCCCTGAGTCCCACAATTATTGCAAATCAAGTTTGGTTTTGTGATAACTGTGATTTAAGGTGCTTGCTATTTTGGCAAAAAAAAATTGGCCTTTCTTTTTGAAGCTTTCCTTATTGTTAAAAGAACTACTAATGGCCATATTTCCTATGTATTTGCTCTTAACCGTCTTATCTGATTGTTTGGCAAATACTATTTGAGGTTCAGAGATACTTCAGATGGTTTCTCAAGTCCTAGTTCAAGAAATAGAAAATTGTGTCCTGCAGTTTATAAGACAATAAGTATACAATCAGTGTGTTTTGTTAGTCCAAATTTATAAAGAAAAAAAAAGGAGCAATTCTAATCATCTCAAGTACTACATGACTTCTAAACAAAATTATATGGTTATCCAGAAAACTCGCATTAAAACCAGACACCTATGGAATGAAATATTTTTTCAATGTGTTTGTTTTCATTTTGTAAAATAACTTCCACTTTAAAAATGCATGCAATTTTCATCAGTAGTTGTGCAGTTTGTTGATGAAGGTTTTATTTGTGATCGTTCTTGAGAAAGGTAAACTTTATATGCCACATCTAACATCTATTGTTCAAGGATGGCACCTTTGCTTTAAAATGCCCCTCCTCATTGTTTTTTAATTTGATTTATAACCAGTTAACACATTTCAGAGTGGAGAATGCCCATGTGTTAAAACTAGGACCCTGGGAGTGTCGATGAGGTTATATGTTCATTCTATTTGCTGTCCACAGACTCCTGGCACAAATTATCACGGAGGTCCTGTTCCTCTCTCAGTGATAACATGTGTGGCAGTCTTCTGTTTCCCTACCACACACACACACACCAATTAAAGAGAAGTCACATAGTTTGTAAAATAGGTAAATGCTACTTGTTTTCTTGCCCTACACTTTCTGCACACAGCCAAAATATGGTCTATGCCAGTATTATTTGGGGTAAAAATATTTTGAATGGCATATAGCAATTTATCAGAATGACAGTCTGTGTAAATAATGATTTCACTGGAACAATGTACCCATCATCATGAATTCATACATGTAGGGTGCTCAGAACAATGCCTGGAACATAGTATGCTCCCAAATAACATTAGCTACACTTGTTAGTTTTTTCTGTGATTAGCCCAATTTTCTTTATCTCTCCAACCCCCACTTATTTCAAAAAGGAAAGCAAGTTGGAAATCAGTCTACCTTAGCCATTAAGGAGAGAAGAAAGGAGGGTATGCATTGTAGATAATGCGTTTAGGTTCATGGGGCATTTTTAATAACAGCTAATGTTTTGTTTTAAGATTTTATATTTTTAGAGAGAGGGGAAGGGAGAAAGGCAGAGAGGGAGAGAGACATCAATGTATGGTTGCCTTTCATCTGCCGTCAGCTACAGACCTAACTGGAGACCTGGCTTGCAACCTAGTTATGTGTGCCCTGGCTGAGAAATTGAACCAGCGACCTTTGGGTTTGCAAGCTGGTGCCTTATCCACTGTGCCACCAGACAGGGTGTTTTTAACACTAATATGTGCTTTTCATGAATCCTTTGGTTGGCTTCTCAAAAAAGCTGTAGAGAGTAGATGTTACTGTTATTTTAAAGATGAGGAAAATGAGGTTGAAAGAGGTATAACTGTCCATGGTTGCAAATCAGTTAAGTAAAAGAGCTAAGAGACCAGGTCAAGAGTTTTCAAAACTCATGCTCTTAGCCACTATTCTAGTCTGCAGTATTGTTTTCATTACCAGCCACATCCTTAATTCTTAGCTAAACTAGCATTGTGCCTGGGATACCATAAGCCCTCAGAGAATTTATGTTGAATTTATTTGGTCCCTATGATGTGTGTGAATGTGTATTTATTGTTTTGCGAGATATGATGAGTTGTCACAATACCTATGGTTAATACACAGCCAGGATGAAACGTAGGGCCATGAGGACATGCTGACCAGCAGAGTTGGCTTTTATTATTTAGGGTCTTTGGATATGCCTTTTGGGATATTGATTTTAAACTGATTATTAAGGAACAAAAGACTCAGGAAAAACCTTTGACCTCCCCACTAACTGCTAAAAGGAATTGGGATAGAGGGCCTGCTCCAGGAAGGGAGATACTATCACAGATAACTACAGCTTATTATAAACTAGTGTGTGATAGAGGGAAACCTAGCAAGGCCCATTTTTGTTCAAAGATCTCTGTGCTGCATTGTTACAGATGGCCAGGAAACATTTATTTATCAAACATTTGCTTTTCTATCTCCTTGTGAATTGCCTTCCTGCCCTTTGAAGTCCCAAACCACAATCCCCCTTTCTCTTCAGCTCCATAATAGCATATGAGCCTCAACTGCCTAGTACTTCTTTGGGTCTGATTAAGCACCACCCCCTATTTATGTATTTGTGAAGTAAACTTTGGACATTTTTCTCCTGTTAATGCGTTTAACGTTAATTTAATTCTTAGCCTAGCTAAAAGAATTTAGAAGGTGGGAGAAAAGTTGTATTTTTTTTAGCACCCCACTCCCCCACAGTTATCAAAGACCTTATCACTTTTTATCCTCAGGACACAAGGCTGTGCTTGGTATCTGTAGTATTTTAATAAACATTTGCCCAACATTCACTTCAACAGTTTTCTCCCATGTTTACATTCTTGCTTTTATCTATTGCATTCTCTATTCTCATCCTCTTGCCTCCTGTTTGGCATATCTTTCCCACTATGCTTTTTTTTTTTTTTCAAATTTTTAAAAACGATTTTCATTTATTATTTTTAGAGAGATGGGTAGGTTGAAAGGCAGGCAGAGAGAGAGACACCAGTGCATGGCTGCCCTTCACCTGTCCCCAGCCATGGACCTGGCTGGAGACCTGACCCTCAACCTGGCCATGTGCCCTGCCTGGGGAATTGAACCATCAACCCTCAGGTTTGCAGATCAGTGCCCTATCCACTATGCAACCAGCCAGGGCTCTTTCCCACTATTCTTACAGAAATAGCCCTTTCCTTCTCCAAGTTTCTATCCATAACTTTTCATCTCTACAAATGCTTCCCAGGCCACCAATTGAAGACAATGCTTCCCTCCTCTGAAGTTTCAGGGCCTTTATTCTCTATACCACTCACTTGGCACGTATTGCTGATGATAGCTGGCAATTTTCCAAATTTTGCTAGCTTTTTCCCTCCTCATTAGTTATAAGCTCCTTCAGGGCCGGAACAATTTTATATAAATGTGTGTTTAACATAGTCACCAAATTAGTGCTTTTTTACATGGTAGATTTCCAGTTTACTACAAAGACAGCTTTATTACCTGCTACACTTCTGTGTGGAGGAAAAACATTTGGTCCATGTTGCTGTTCAGTTAACTCAGGTGCAAAATGAGATTTTAGAGAATATTTTCAGTCAAAGACGTGTGTGTGTGTGTGTGTGTGTGTGTGTGTGTGTAAATATTCAGTGCATATGTATTTAGGTTAAAGTAACCTAAAATGGTAGGATTATTTAAAGGAGCTGGTGATGAATGTCACATTGTCAGGTCAAATTAGTACTTAGTAATTTAGGTAAGGGTGATAACAGCCCCAGCAATGTGAAATCTGGGTCTAGATATTAGCATTTACTTTGTCTGCAATTGCAATGGATAATTCGCTACTAAATATGGTGAGAATGTGCTCAAAGTAACTTGTTAATCTAAAAGGTAATTTTCAATTGGTAGTAGGCAAAGATTTGGCTCATACCACATTACAGATTGCTTTAGAGTTTCTTTTTAAACCTGAACAGTAGCCTCAATCCATGACTAGTGCCAGAGACATTAAACTGGAAAAAGAGATATATAAATGAGTCATCTTGATTATTGCCCAACCTCTGCACCATTATTCTTTATGCAGTCCTTCCCAAAGATAGTGCCACTTACTTTGATTCATCTATTCTGTTTCTCTAGGCATCCTGTTTGGAGCCAAAAGAGAGAGCATGATTTGGAGATGTTAAAATTATGCATTCTGCTACTCACTCTCCGGCAGAGTCTACTCCTGACATCTTTTTAAAATTTATTTTATTTTTAATTTTAATTTTTTAAAAGATGTTATTTATTATTTTTAGAGAGAGGAAGAGAGAGAGGCAGAGAGGGAGAGACATACCAATGTATGGTTGCCTTTCACCTGCCTTTAGCTACAGATCTGGTTGGAGACCTGGCTTACATCCTGATTATGTGCCCTGGCTGGGAACTGAACCAGATCTATTCTTTTATCTTTTCTTTCTTTCCTCCTTTCTTTCTTGCTTTCTTTCTTTCAAAAAACTCTAAACCAAGGTTCTTTTGCTAGAAAATGGTGATTGTACTAATCTCTACTTTTATGGGGAATTGAATATTTTTTATTTGTTTGTTTAATTGGGATATTTTAATTTATATTGTGTCCAATTCTCTAATATAGTATAAAAATGTACTAAAATTTTTACATACTGAAAAGCACAATTAATTCAGTATAAAAATATTTTTTTTCAAGGAGATCAGCCACATTTAAACATTACTGAAAAGCAAAGGCTGACAACCATCCATTGCTGGTTTTATTTATTTATTAAATTTTTTTTTTAAAGATCTTATTTATTATTTTCAGAGAGAAGGGAAGCAAGAGAGGCAGAGAGGGAGAGAAACATCAATGTATGGTTGTCTTTCACCTGCCTCCAGCTACAGACCTGGCTGGAGACCTGACTTGCAACCTGGTTATATGCCCTGGCTGAGGAATCAACCCAGTGACCTTTGGGTTCACAGGCTGGCGCCATATCCACTGTGCCACCAGCCAGGGCATTATTTGCTGGTTTTAAAATGCTGCATTCTTAAAATACTTGCTGGGATATATTATCACATATAGTAGTTTCAATAATTTACCTGCTTCCCTGGTTTAAATGAGATACAATTCCCCATCAAATATTACCCTCTTACTCTCTAAACCTATACCAACACTAAAATGTGGGAGGTGTGACTATCTTGTGATTTATGGCTTCTGCTCACAATTTTCAAAAAAATGGTAGATTTGACACTTCTGTTTTCTCCTAGTCCGACAGTTTCCCATCACTCTGGGTCTGGAAAGCTACACGGATTCCAGGCCAAAATACAGGTAGGATAGGGTATATCTCTTTTGGCTTTCCACAATGTTTCCTTTATTTCTCACAGAACTTCTCATAGTAGAGGTAGGTTCTGAGACTTTTGTACTTTGAAGGGTTTAGAACCAGTAAATACAACCACATTGCAATGCCTCAGTAATAAAGTGGCTGTTATGCATTCAGTAAAACCAAAAATCCATGGGTCTTTCTGGTATACTTTCCTTCCTCCAAAATCTAGTACCATCTTGAAGGGAAAGACTCCAACTTGTCTTTTCCTGAGAGCATTAAAGTGTTAATAGAAAAAAGGCGTACCCTCCACTTAGCTTGCTCCTGTTTCCTCTCTGTGTATTTCCCCCAAATTATAGATATAACAAAACACTATACAGCTATTATGTTAAACAGTTAGATAGAAGCTATTATTCTCACTGTGAAACTTAAGAGAAATCTACATTTCTTAAACATGAGAACCTTTCCTACATTTTTCCAGCTGAAGAATAAATACATTAACAACAGCAACAACAACATCACACACACAAAAAGAAGTCTTTGCCATACTGGTGAGTCATGTCTCAATTGTAAATACAATTGTGGCCAATGGATTTGACTAAGAAAAGATGAATAATACAAAAATACCTTTCAGTTGTTACTGAATCAGGGAGCCAGTACCTGCAAGAGTCACCTGCTACCCTAGTCTCTCCCTCACTTCAAACTGCATGCCACTAATCTGGAGCATTGTTTAACATGGCTCCCAGCTTTGGCTTCACCAAGTCTGCTGCAGTTTATCAGTTTTGGACAAAAATTCAGATTATACAAGGCTAAAGGGAGATGTGTGAGATAATAATCCTAAAGTGACAAGGTCTTCCCTGGAGATGTTAGTAGTAAACACATTCAAAGATATCACAAAACAGGAATCAGATCCTTTACCAGAATATGTCACTGTCTCCTACACAGTGACAGCTTAAAACTGAACATCGAGAATTTCAAATCTTTTCTTTCCCTTTTGTGAAGTAGGTTTTTTGTTTGTTTGCGTTTTTGTTTTTGTTTATTCATTTATTTATTTTTGCAGTAGACTAGCAAAAGAGAACCATATAATTTTAGCAGTGTAAGGGAGAAATCCTGTGTGGCAGCTTTGTGCAAGATTGTACTCTCCAGTCTTGCTGTGTGTACTACTGTGCATTTTACCCCACAAAATTGGAGACAGTGTGTGCCAGGGGAATAGATTTTTAGATTCAAGGCAAAAATGACTCTGTTCTATTTTAAAAAAAGAAAATACAATAACAAAAACATACGAGGCAAATAAACCTACTGCTAGCATACTTTTTAAAAGAAAAGGAACCTCAAATAAATCCTATCAAAAAATACACCTGCGCCAGACCAGCTCAAATCTAACAGCGTCTAGTTTACAAAGCTGCTGGGAAGATTTGTCTTGCAGCTCCAAGAGCGTATTCTTGATACAGAGGGAGAGGGACAAGGTTCGCGCTCGTAAGGCCCACCCCACGCCACATCACAGCTGCCCCGGGCTTCATCTCATCTTTTTGCTGTGTTCTCCTTGACTGAGAAATGAAAGGAAGAGACAGGAAAACCTGCCCCCATATGGCTGGTTTGAGATGGGCGGGGGGAGGTTACACCGCTGTCCATCAGCACCAGAAAATGCCATTTATGCCGCTCTTGTTCTCACTGAGGAAGCAGAAAGCAAGCACTGTGATGTGGCGCCACCCCCTCCCGCTGCTGCACCGGCAACTCGTTACAGCTCTTTCTTTAAACTGCGGGGTAGACAGCCGACAGCCAGCGCCTCAGAGGAGGCTGGAGTAAGGGAGCATATAAATTACTGTTGCGTTTTACAGCTAAGATAAACTCAAACTGCAGGGTTATAGCCTGAAATGACATGAAGGGAAGCTCCAGCAGGCCTCTCAAAAGGCCGAGGAGGAGAAAATGGAAAGAAAGAGTTATTCAGGGAAGATGAGATCATGAGAAGGGAAAAAAAAAAAAAAATCTAAAGTTGTGTATAAAATCTGCTTTAGTGACTCTTAAAGAGCTTATGTCAGCTTAATTCCATGTGGTAGCATAATGTAAATCTATGGGAAATGGGCTCTAGGCATCTCTGCTCTATTCCATTTCTGCAGATTGCCAAGTATGGCAATAAATGTCAAGTGATTATTTATTTGATCATTAGAAACTTCATTAGATTTTGATTTGATGCTCTTCAACCTCCCCTTTTCCCACCACCACCACGGCCACCAAGAAGCAGAGCTCATTTTTGAAATTTAATCCAGCTTAGTTTCATTGGAAAAAAATGTTATGAAGTAAAATCAAGTAAATACCAGCATGTAGATGACAACATTCTGCATAAATATAGAATCTCTTCTCCAAGGAGTTTACAACACTTTGCTAACGTGATGAAAGACACATTTTGGCAAGAGAGGTAAAATTTTTGCAAGCCTTTTTAGTATTTTGTTAGATGGAAGGCTGTTTCAGAGGTGAGACCAAACCCCTCTGGCTACAGACAGAGTCTGATTGTATGTTCTTGGCTCAACAGCCTTAGCTTATGTATTTGAACTTTTCATTCAGCTTTTTTGGCCTTGATTTATTTGTAGATTCTATTACCTAGGAAAAAGAGTTTGCGGGCTCATGGTTGGCCTAGGTAATTTGGGACTGGCTGAATGTTTGTTTCACCCTTGCTCAAAGCACAGAAACCAAGCCTTGTTTTCTTCATAAAAAGGGTCCTTTTACTGTAATCAGCAGTCAGATACACTGTTTACAGCTGACATTTTCATTGCAGTTTCAGTTTCTTCTGCCTTTCACGCTAGTTGTCCTAAGAATCATGTGCAGTATGGGAAACAAAGAGAGGATGAGAAAGGCTTCCTTCCTCAAGGAACGGTACTTGCATGTCAAAAGAGCTACCAAATAGGAATTGAGCTGACTTTCATAAAACCAGGGAGTTAAGCACAGTGTGGCGTATGTATTATAGCCACGGAGCACATGCCGCAAAGGAGCATAAAGAGACAGGCTTTATCTCTCTGCCCAAAACGCTCCTGGACCCTTCTGGGAGTGCACACTCTAAATCAAGAATCAAAACATGTACCCTCCCCCACCCCACTCCACCCTGCCCCCGCACAACTGCAAATTGAAAACAGGCACTTGAACAGCACAGACAGAAATGTAGAAGAATGACTTTGAAATGACTACAACGCACCCCAAGCCATGCAGAATCTTTCTGTAGGCATTAGCAGTATTCATCCCTGGTAAAGGGTATGTAGCCCTCGGAAGAAACAAATGACAGCTGACAAAAAGATCCGTTAGATGTCTGAACTTGCTCCTTGCCAGCATGGAGTATTTTTTCTTTTTTTTCTTTTTCATCATAAAGAAAGGGTCAATATTTTTATTTCAGGAAGCACACTATAGCCATAGATTTTTGGTTGTGTTTCCCTGTAGCGTTTTCCAGTATAGGACAATTGAAATAAGCATCTAAATGATGAATTTCTTTCATTAGTCTTAAGTGGTGTGAAATACAAAGGAAAACAAGTGTAGGCATATATTATTGTGCTGCATGTTGAATAACAATGGCAACAACTTGAAGGTCAGGAAGTCCATCCTCTCTTTTATGGAAGAAGTTGCTATCATAAAAACCAAACCAAGCCAAGTCTTTGTTGCTGCATGTAGACCTATGACATTTTTTAGCGTGTTTCCCATGAGGAACTCTGCACTAGCATGATGAAAAAAGGCAACAGCTTTCAAGGGTGATCTGGTCCAGTTAGGAAAACAGACAATCTAGGAAAAGAGGGTGAATCTTTTCTAAACAAAGTCTTGCTGAAGAAAAAGATATAGAAGGTAAAGGAAGTGCATGAGTGATCAAGGCCTCCTGAGCAGAGAATGAACAGTTAGGTGGGTGGTTTCCTCTTTCTGCAGGGGTGTTTAGAGGGAGATGAAAGATTGTTGGTAGAGAAAAGGAGAGCAGGAATAAAATGTGCCAGGGGCCAGAGGAAAGACTGGATGAGGAACAGGGAATAAATTGATCAGTTGATCATTGATTCTCCTTAAGAGGGGTAATATCAGTTATGAAAAAGGCAGGAGTTTGAGCAGAAGAGTTCAAGTTGAGGAGTATCGATTTGATATGCTAGGCAACAGGAAGGAATTATGACTTTGTGTGCACAGTGGCATGCCTAGAGAGAGGATTGTCTTGCCGCAGGAGTGTGGGTGGCAAGGATTGTGAATCTTTGAACCAGGCTTTTTAGGACACAGATTAACTGCTCTATTAATGCATTTATTCTAGGTGATTTGTCAATGAACAGGTTATGACCCCTCCATTTAATCTTGTGGAGATGAGAGATATGGACTTAACTAACAAAGGGAGGTGACACAGGGCAGAGAAAAGAACATAGGGAGGGTAAGGGCTACAAGGAATGAACTTGACACTTACTTGGCACAACCCTGAAGCTTTAATATGGGCAAAAGCACAATTTCCCACTTCTCGGTCCTGCCCACAGCTTGGGGAGAGAAGTGAGAACAATGTAATGGAAGAGGTTAAGAGTTTTAAGTGTAAGATAAATCCATAGATGCAGACTGATTCTAAAGCTATGTGGCCAAATAAGGTGGTGCCTTGCCAGAAAGAAAATTTTTAGACATGTGTGGGTTTTTGTGTGTTTTCTCTTTAACTAGAGAGGTTGCTACTTGACTCTAGGTGATGTCAAAAGTTGAAAATGACCTTGAGACAAATGGTCCTTGTTCTGTGAAGGCCCACTTGGGCATTTACTTATGTAAATACAGCACAAGTATTTCTATAATTATTTAAGTATTTATATTTGTAATATTGGTAAGTACTTATTTACATAAATATTTAGTTTTATGAATATAGAACAAGTATCCTAGGTGAGTAACCTAACAAGAAACATGTATTTCAAGTGACTTTTTAAAAACTGCTTTAGTGATTATAACCGTTACAGCTAGATAGGTAATGGGTAGATTGAAGGTCATTACACCTTTCCTCTAACATGTGCATATATTTTGGAAGTTTACATTAAAATATGTATGAGGTCTTTCCAGAAAAAGTTCAGCCATTATTAATATAATGAGAACAGTTTGCATGATATTGATGTAACCTAGGAGCTGAGGTGAGTGGACTAGAATGTGCATAAATGAATAATGATAACTTCACTGTACTTGTCAGTGGGGGTGGTAGGCATCATTCAGTGAGCATGTGTACTGTGTGGCCATCACATTCAAACTGATTGAGCAAGTAGGGAAACAAATCTGCATCAAATTTTGCATTAAGCTTGAACATTCCTCCAAGGAAACTACTTGGATGATTTAAAAGGGCACAACTATGGGCATTTGATGATTGACAATGTGTCTGCTCATGAATCATGTCTCATGCAAAGTTTTTTGGCAAAACATCAAATCACTCGGTGAGTCAGCCCAGATTTGGTGCCCTGTGACTTCTAGCTTTTCCCAAACTAAAGTCACCTTTGGAAAGGAAAAGATTTCAGAGTATCAATGAAATTTAGGAAAATAGGATGGGGCAGCTGATGGGGATTGGGAGAATAGATCCCAAGATGCCTATTTTGAAGGGCAGTGAGGTGTCATTGTCTTATGTACAATATTTCTTCAGTTCTTGTGTCTTGATCTTCTTCAATAAATGTCTCTGTTTTACATATTACATGGCTGGATACCTTCTGTACAGACCATATATATATGCCATGGTCCATAAGTAGTGTGTACTGGGTTCTATTTTTTTAAGATTTTATTTATTATATTTAGAGAGAGAAGAAGGGAGAGAGACAGAGAGGGAGAAAGTCATCAATGCATGGTTGCCTTTCACCTGCCTCCAGCTACGGACCTGGTTGGAGACCTGGCTTGCAACCTGGTTACATGCCCTGGCTGGGGAATTGAACCAGCAATCTTTGGATTTGCAGGCTGGTGTCTTATCCACTGTACCACCAGCCAGGGCTGTACTCAGTTCTTATAATGAGCCTACTGTGTAAATATTTTATGTAAATGAATTCACTTTATACTCCCAAAATCCTAAGACATATATATGATATTTTTCTCATTTTACAAATGATGCACAGAGAGTTAAATAAACTGTCCAAAGTTGCAATATTTGAATCTAGGTATTCTATTTTTGGAGTTTGCACACTTAAAATGGTGTTTTCTGTTCTGTTCACAATATGTGAATACAATAAATATTACTGATAAATGGTTAAATAGAAGTAGGGTTAGTCAGGGCACTGGGTCTGAGGTGGGATTGTGCTGGTAGACAAAAATAGAATAACTCTCTGTGGTGAGAATTGTGTAGGGGTTAGAGGTAATATGAACATAAACTAACTTAAATACACCCAACTTATAGAGTACACAGAGGTTAAGAGGGATGAGAATCATTGCTAAGATAGAAAAAGTAAGACAATAGAAGTATAATAGCAGATAATAGGGAAATAAGTGAAGATTTTGGGTATGATGTTTTAAAGATTTTAGGTTGGGCTTCTCTGGCATACTAATTGTCAGAGCAAAATAAGATAAGAATGTGGCCAGATAATAAAAAGGGAAACCAATGACGTATCAGTTAGGAATGAACTTTGCTACAAGCACCAACATGTTAATATAAAAAGCTTAAACATTGGGATGTATTTTTTCTTATCTAGATATCCAGAGTTTCATTGTTGGCACTGTTGCTGTATTTGCTCAAGGATCCAGTTAGGGTTTTCTTCCATTCTGCTTTGTCATTTCTGAATGCTGGTTTTCATCTTTATGCTTGTCTCATGGTCCACAACTGCCACAGATCCAGCCATTGCATCCACATGGGAGACAGAAAGAAGCAGTGCTGAATAGAACCTGCCTCATCTGTCCTCTTTCACAAAGCAAGCTTTTCTCGGCAAAGTTCTGGTCAGATCTGACTGACTCTCCACAGGTTTCTGGATCACTCCTAACTGTTGTAAACAGCTTATGCATCACCAAGGGTGGGCAATTTACTGCTTTAAGCTACTAGTAATTCTCTTAGGAAAGAATAAAAATGGTTTTCATCTGAAAAAAAGATGAGAAGTATATACAGGCTGAGGCAAAAGTAGGTTTACAATTATAAGTAGGCTAAATAGTTTATTCTTGTATTATTATTTATTATTAAATTATTTTCATGTAAACCTACTTTTGCCCAATCCTGTATATTTTCTAGTTGAAACAGGAGCTGTATCTTCTACTTTATCTTCTACTTTATTTTGTCTCAAAATGTGTTGTGTGTTCCCCCTGTCAAGTATAGTGGACCCTTGAACAACATGGGCACTAGGGGTATAGGTTCTATGTGCAATCAAAAATCCAACTATAACTTTGAATCCCCCAAAACTGAACTGCAGTTCCTTGGTATGCAAGGGGGAGTTGTTCCAGAACTGCTGTGGATACCAAAATTTGACTCAAGTCCCTTCTGTAAAATGGCATAGAACAACATACACAGTTGATCTTTTGCACCTGCAGATTCCAAAGTGTATATTAAACATACTGCTTTTGATCCATTTCTGGTTGAGTATATGGATTTGAAATCCAGGATATGGAGGGCTGACTGTATATTTATTGAAAAAGAATCCACATATAAGTGGACCCACACAGTTCAAACCCATGTTGTTCAAGGGTCAATTGTGAGTTCTGTAATCGTAGTGATTCATGCCCAGAAATATGTTGATGTTATTCTTGGCCATTATTTGTTATTTTTCTATTATACACCTCTTGGCATTACTGCTGGCCTGGTTTGCCAGTTTAAGTAACATGTCATTGAGTAGTTATAAGATACTTCTCTACTGAACTTAAAGAGTTCAAACGATAATATTTATTGTGGCAACTCCTCAGTGTGGAAATTGGAGTCAAGGTCTTTTTGGAGCTAAGAATGGAACCCACATTCTCCAGCCTGAACTAGCACTAAATGCATGCTCCTATGGAGACATACCACAGACTCTGTGTGAGACCCATTTGCTGTGTGCTGGGGGGGCAGGGCGGGGGGGAGCAGAGGGTAGGGAAGGGGAGGAAAGGAAAGAGATTAGGCCACACATAATGTGTCTTAGTAAGGTTCAACTATTGAGTTTCAATGTCAGATCCAAAGTTCTTTCCTCTCTTCCTATCTTTCATCAGTGTTGGTATTTCATGGATTTGTGGTTGTGATTTTTGTATAATGGCCATGTTTATTGTTGTATTTAATTCTAATATCAATTTCAATTAGACTTTCTGAAGCTGGTTAGTTTGGTCCAAAATCATTGTAGCATTTTTTCCTGGTTTCTACAATTCTCAAGTGCATGTAGTTGAGAATTGTAGAAACAACAAGAGAAGAAGCAAAATAAGAGCAGAAGCAAAAACACTTTTAATTCTATAATCCTACAAAATAAGGTTTTTCATTCTACCACAACCTCTTTACATTTCCTTTCTTGTAAAAAGCTTTCATGTTTGTGACTCCTCAGTCCCTTCCTATTCTAATACAAGAGCAAGACGACCATATTTAGAAAAATACTGTAAGATCACTGTGATAAGTTATAAATGATGTATATCCATTTAACATAATTGCTTATTGTTCTGTCTTCCCAAGTGAGGCACTGGCTTCTTGTTGGTAAGCACTTCACCTTGGTTCTGGGAAGAGGGGGCAGACCAACACACCTTTTGGGAGGTAAAACAGAATTGTGCCCTTAAAAGGGTTTTCTTTAGTCTGGGACCTGTGATAGAGAAATGTAACAATGTTTAGTTGTACTCACCCATTTCTTTGATTCTTAAGAAAGAGGAATCAACAATTTCAGATGCTTTCTCTTAAATTCCTTGTTCCAAATCTCCTGCCTCTTCTGGGCTCCTAAACTATCAGTTAAACTCTCTCTTTAGTGTATTGATCTCTTCCTCCTCACTTATGCTTTTCTCTTGGATGGATAAAAAAGCCTGGCACCAACTCCAATTGAGTAAATCTGGCCCAAAGAAACAGAAAAGGGTCGATGTCACTGGAGTGTGTGGCAACCCTGGAAATACAAAGGACAAGCCTCTGGCTACACACTGTGTGGACTGTAATTGCTAAAGATCATGTCTGTGCTTGAAGGAAGGTCACATTAGAGTTACTGGAAGTTTAAAGCTCCAGATCCATCATTACTCTAACCTGAATCAGCTCATGTGGACCAGGTGTACTTAATCAACATCAGTTTCTTACAGTATGAATACTAGGAGGTGGTATACTCAAATTCCAACCCTTATCCACTGAACACTCAAAAACTAAAAGATATTTTCACACCAAACTCACAGGGAGAACTCAACACATTGTTGACCAGCAATTTTATATAAAGCTACCTCATGTTACAGGCTATTTTTTTTGTAATTGAATATGAACATGAAACAATCTAAATAAACTTCAATATACTTTGTTTATACATAATGTATTGAAATGATTTTTAATAACTTTCTATGAATAAATTGTATAGCATTCACCTATGTGCAATGGTACACAATGGGTTTTGCAAATATATCTAGTTTTGTTGTGCTTTCCTTTTGAAGAGCATACACTACATGTTCTAGTGGGATTCTTCTTGATGCCAGTGACTATTTTTTCTAAAACATGGTCTTAGTTTTCCTGAAAGCCTGAAAAGTGAATCTTCATAAGGGGCTCTAAAAGAGGTACTGTAAGAAGTGCCAGGTTCTGTGCTACATTCATTTGAATCATCAATTATTGATTCCCTAGTAGCTTTGAGTAGAAATTGTTTGTATATCGTTTCATTTTGTAAATTGAAGAGTAAATTTTGAATACATTAAATAAAGCACAATTTATCAAAAAGGATGCTACTTTTTAATGCCATTTAAAAGGTTTTTTATAAGATACTGTTTTTCACCAAATATTGGTCTGCTTGATCTACCCCTTTTATAAATTTATTGTAATCTAGTATGTACATGAGTTTAACTATGTCATCCACAGAATTCCTCCTTTTCTTTCCAGTGGATTTAATAGAAGCATTGTGAATAGTTAAGATCATATGCACTGGCTTTTTGTCTTTCCACATAATAAGAAGAATGTGTCCTTTCTATAAAAATGTCATTTTCCCTCTCTGAAGATTCTTTGATTTTTCTTTTAGTTCTTTTGGCAGACCACAGTTCTCATTTATATACCACAGACCAGTGTTTTCTTTTCCAATAATATGTCAGCAGTAGATACACTTTTATAGTAATTATCCTGATACACATGATAGCCATGAATAAAGATATGGATCTAAGACAGAGAATATGGTTTCTTGTCGCTTTCTTGCCTTCACCCCAAAATATTTCAAAATTGCAAAAATAGCTAGTCTCCCTTTCACAAAGTATTCTCACTAAAATTTATAATTTGTTCTTTGCTGAATTATGTGTTCTGAAGCTGATATGCCCTCTGTGCAGTATATTGCTTCATTTAGAGATAATTCCTGTTTAGGTCAATACAAAGCCTGAAATTTTGGAATAAAGTAACCCAAAAGAGACCTAATTTTATAAAGTCTATTTTTATTAAGCTTAGCTTGTGAATTATCACTAAGATGAAGAAAAAGAATTTGCTCAAACCTCATTCTGGTCATAGTTTTAGGACATATAGGCACTTGAAGCAAAGGGTTCATTGACCAATAATCTCTCCAATGTATTTCTTTATTTGTTCCATTAATATCAATAAACCAAGAAACTTATTCATATTACTAGTAGTAACTTTTGTCCATGCTAAAGTTTAAGCAGATGTTTTAACAAGTTTTTCCTTTTGACAGTGATATAAACTGGTTTGAAAATCAATTAAGTAAAAATAAAAAGCATTGTCAAAAAGTAAATCCATCACTTTACTGGTACTTCATGGATCATTTAAGTTCAACAGTTACACCAGGAATATTTGTATAAGAAATATTTGTATAATCCTCCAAGGTTGGTATAATGTCATTTTCTGTCCAATCTCCTTCAAAATCACTTTCACTATCAGACTCTATCACATTTCTTTTATTCCATTTTGGTGGTCTAATATCAGATTCATAACTATCTTTTGACAGACTGTCATCTTCCACATCACTACTGTGTATTTCAAAGTCACTCAACAATCAGAAAAAACATCTGCCTATAATTTATTGAAAAAGTCTTCACCGTCATGATGTTCCATGTTTGAAAAATTTGCAATAACAAAATTGTGATAAAATCAGGAATATCTAGAAAAATATTTTTTATAATAAACAGCTGAATATGATTAAGAAAACATTTACAACATCCTATATTACTCTCAGTTTTAAAAATTGTATAAGCTAATACAAGTGCAAACATGAGTTAACTTGTTATTGGTCAACAACATCTGGGCTTGAAAACACTTTTTTTGGTGACTGGTTAACAATGTGTTAAGGAAACTAGCCCTGAAGTTCTTACAGCCATACTTGATTCTTTTACAAAAGTCCCATGGGGTATGTTCTAGACTAAACAACCCAGATGTGCTAAGATGCTTTGCTGGGGAATGAGGAAACCTAGGAAAAGATCAAGCCCTTTGGTGCTGTGTCATGAAAGATGGCTGTTGATTTGTACAGATTAGGGGAGACTCTTTCAGAAAGGATGAGAAGCAGCATTAGAAACTGGAATGTGGTCATGAGGACACATGTCATGAAAGATTTAGCTTCTAGGCTGCTTTTCCCTAGAACTATGAGAGATTCAAAATCCTTTCTTAATATATTGTGAACTTGTTATTATTTATTTATTTATTTTGGACACCTCTGTAAGGCCTAATAATACACATGTAAGACATAGAGAGGAGCCCAAGAAAGGTGGAGAACTTGGCATTGGCTGTGGGCCAAGCTATGACCCCTCTTCCGAGATAAACTTGCTGCAGGAGAAACTTAATGAGTGGAGCAAGTGAACCCATGTTTCATTAACATTGTCATGGTTTGGGTGTTCCAATCTCCCTCTTGCCAAAATGTGCTCCTATGTAATCTATTTTATCTTTTTAGCACAAAAGATCACGCAGACTCCAAATCCTGATGTGTCATCCACAGCTTATAGTCAGTCTAAGCCCAACTTGATCCTGGACATCTTCAACTGAACTAATTCTCTCAATCCATCCCTAGCCAAGTTTTTTATTTTCTCTTTATTTTTTATTTCTCTTCTTTCTTTCATAAAAATACTGATATTTTTATATAGTTACTTGAGTACAAGTTCTTTCTTGTGTATGTTTACATGTCATTAAATGCTTTCCATTTCATCTCTAACACATTTCCCAATTTCATTTTTCCTCTACATCTAACACTTATACCGCCCTCATTCCCTCTCTATTAATTCTTCTTGTCCCTCTTATCTCCTCCTCAAGCCACTGTCCATCAACATTATATTTCTAACTCAGAAGTAACTTAAATACAATAGAAAATTAAATAAATGCATGATAAACTTCAAAATTTCTGTGCGATGTATTTTTTAGTAAGTTTCACCAGCTAGCCCTTTTAGTTTTGTGTACTTTTCCTCCCCACTTCAGCAATAAGCCCTATATTCTAGCACTCTGAGATACTAGCTGTTCTTCTAATGCACTTTTTATTTTTTGCCTCATGATTTTGTACACACGATTTCTTTTAACTTAAATACTTCTTCTTTACCCCTTTATCCAAATGTCAAGCACTTAACCATCCCACAAAATCAGGTCCATGTTACATCTTTAGGAAGTAGCCTCCAAAATTTAACATAAAACCTCTTCAAAATGTGCCCTCCCCAACCCCAAGTGCTCTGAATACAACTCTGTGATAACATTTTTGGGAGAAAGGGTGTCTAAATACTTTTGATGGAGATTTTTGAGCTTGGATTGGCTTTTAAATCTACATCTATAACATCACACAGTACCTTGTACATAACGGTTGTTAAAAGTCTTGAGTTACCAAAGAGGAAGCAAATCTAGGGCCAAGTCATGAAGTATGTCCACTGAGAGTGGAATTCAAACCTCTGGTGGAGATATTTGTTGTTGAACAAAGAAAAAGAGCCACCTAATTCAACTGGCAGGTGTAATACACATGTATACAAATTTTCTTTCTTAGGTCATTTGTCACCAGCACAACAGAATAGAGACATAGAAAATCTCCTCACCACATATCACTAATTGTATTTAGGATTAATGTGTGGGCTTTTTACACACAAGAACAGGATTTTCCCCCAAGGTTGCTAGTGTAGGCGTCAGATATACATTTGTGACACTTACCTACAGCAAGTAATGATTCATCTCACTGGATCTCACTCTGTCTGTAGTAGATCTGGAGCATTTTCTGAAGTTTCTTTTATTTCCAGTAAGTCTGGCTGAGACTGGACATGAAAGCTGTCTAAATACTCTAATCTATTCCCAACCCACTGAAATGCAGGCTTCACTCTCTCTCTCTGATCACTGTCATGAATCATGATGCTGGCAAGTAAGTCAGATTCATAACATTAAAGACAAGCTGATTGGAGTAACTTCTTTCCACATCCATTGGGAAAGAGTATGGAAGTTCTTCTGTAGGTCTCAGCTTCTCTTGTCAATGTAAATGTAAAGATAAAATAGGGACTGGAAAATAGCCACTTTTTATTTCATTTTCCCTGAAATAAATGAGACTTTTTTTTTTTTGCCATGAGAAGAACCTATCCTGTTTTTGTTTTGTTTTAAGCTGCTTGCTTCCTTCAGTATATTCTATTGTGACACTGCTCTAAAATCTATTCATATTTTATTATTGGGTTATTTTTATCATGGCTTTTATTATAATGACTAATATTCTTGCTACATGACATCATCCTTCATCCTGCTTAGTCTCACGGAAGAAATTAATCAGGTTATACCTTTAAGGAAAGCATTAACTACTTCATTGTAAAAGCCAAGTGTCTTTGTTTGCTCTGATTGCGATTGTATACAGTTTTCCAAAGAGGCATATGAAAATACCAGGAGAAATTTTAAATTGGCCATTACTTAAACTGCTTGGTTGGTCTTCCCCCAAAATTTAAAAAATAGTGTTTTGCATTGCTAAGTGTGTGAGAAAAAGAGATATATATGCTCCTGAGGCACAACAAAAAGATGACTGTATATATTAAGTCTTTTTATATAAATACAATCTTTTCCTAGTGTAATGTGCATGTTTAAATGTCACGAAGAGCACCTGATCATATTGAGCTGTCTGTGGTTCTCTTGTTTCCCCTGTCAGATTCCTTGCGGTAGTCAATGCAGAAACCTCAGGCAGGAAACATTTCTGACATTATCTCATCATGTGACTGTTTATCACTTCTCCATTTCCCCCAACTTGCATAAGTGATACAGTTCCATTCTCTGCAGAAAGAAACAAAAAGGAAGATAATTAGCATATTTAATTTACATAATATGACATTTTTAATAACACCTAATTATTGGACTTAGATTTGAATTTCATTTTTTTCTCCAGTGGAGTTTTGCTAACTTCTCAGCATCCTGCTCTGTTTCTCACATTTCTGTCTGAAATTTTCTACATTGATAGAATAAAATGGTGAGGATATAAACTGGAGCTATCTTTAGCCCCCTCCTTTGGCCATCTGTAATCCTGGCTGTTTCCAGGGTCAGCACCACCTGAGTCCACATCAGTGCAGTCAGATTTGGTTGACACATTACATAATACATTGGAGATTCTTAATGTACACACAGGACTTTTGGCTGTATATCTTTAGGTTAGGTCTGAGTGTGTCTAGAAGCAAGAAAAATACTATTTAAAAGTACAGCCATAATCATGAAGTATATACATGTCAAGATGACTTCAAAGCAATTTTTGCCTTATGAAACTCTCAGAGAGATAGTATTAATTTAGTCATCTTTGAAAAATGATTCATAATTCAGATATGAAAAGGTATGGGAGCATGAGATCAAGACTCACAATGGTCACTTCTAATTCCCATATGCAATTATTTAGGCACTTCTCTTTCAAATTGCGACTCACTGTGGTAGGATAAATAATAGGAATATATCCATGGCCTAATCCCCCAAACCTATGACTATGTTACCTGCAAGTCACACTTTTCAGGTGTGATTAAATTAAATGTTTTGTGATAAGATTATCCTGGATTATCTGGGTGGGCCCAATGTAGTTAAAAGTGTTCTTATAATAGAGGAAAGAGAATAAGAGTTATTGAGGGAAGGCAATGTAGTGACTGAAACAGAAAGAGATTTCTGAAGATACTAGGCTGCTGGCTTTGACAATGGAGGCAGGGACAATTAGCCAAAGAATGTAGATGGCCTTAGAAGATGGGAAAAAGAAGAAAGTTGTTTCTCCCCTAGGGCCTCTAAAAGGATTGAAGCCTCACCAACACCAGATTCCAGCCAATGAAAGTCATTTGGACTTTTGATCCCTAGAACTGTAAGAAAATGAATCTATGTTGTTTAAGCTACCTAGTGTGTGGGTAATTGGTTATAACAGCATTGGGAGACTAATTAAATTCACTAAGGATGATTAAGCGAGATACAAAGTTTGGATCACGTACTCAGGATCTGGCCCACATGGGTATAAATCTTGGTTCAGCCATTTGTCAGTTGTGTGAATTTGAGCAAATTATTTATACTCTGTGACTAAATTTCCTTAACTTTAAAATGTGTATACCTATATCACATCAAGAGTTATAAAGATTACATTAATTAGTTCATATAAAGAACTGAGAATAGTGCTTGCTGCAAAATTAGTGGTTAATAGATGTTAGACATATTAGGAAAAGATAAAAAGAGTTAGCCAGTGCATAGATTAAGAGAATTTTGTCTCAGGTAATAATTAGTGTTAGGAAATTAAAGCTGATCTTATTGTTCTCCATATTATCACATGAAGGATATAAATTCTCTATTACTATATCTCTCAATTCCCTGTCAGTTTTGATTGTCCAAGATTGTGCTAATATTACTATCCTCTTCGGCTTAGTTCTTTAGTTCATTATAGAGGAGATATTTGGCTTCTAAGCTTTAAGTTACAAACTGAAGTAACATATCTATCCACAGAGTTTATAAAGTTTGTTAATATTAGGTTTTAAATAATTTTAACCAAATATTTTGTCTTAAACAAAATATCACTCAAAAATAACCCTTAGCCTTTATGTCATTTATTGTTTTCATGAGAAAAAAATAAAAACATTAGAGGAAATATGGATAGAAGAATTTAGTTACCTTTAAGTACCTCTTTGGGAGGTTTCTCAACAGAAAATGTGTCATTTCTTGACATGTCCTCATATGTTCTATGGACTGGGCTTCAGAAAGGTAGATGGTAAGAAAATTTAAAGTTTGCCATAGTCATGTTTTAAAGAAAACTGATTTCAGAGTCTTGAGTTGGAGAGGCAGTAATAAAAACCAATCACCTGAACAAAATCACTTTACAATTGCTTCATGAAACCCAAAAATGGAAACATGAAACAAAAAATAATCAGATGAGCACAAAGTGATCCTTTCTTTTTTTTAAAAGTATATTTTATTGATAATGCTATTATAGTTGTCCCATTTTTTTTCCCTTTTGCCCTCTTTGCCTGGTACCCCCTTCCCTCCAGCAATCTACCCCTCTTAGTTCATGTTCAGGGGTCATGCAAGTGTATTCTTGGGCTTCACCCTTTCCTATACTATTGTTAGCATTCCCCCATTTTGTTCCTATAAACTATGCTTTTTGATCCCTGAACCATTTCCCACTTTCTTCACCTTCCCCTCCAAATGATCCTTATACCTAATGATCCTATTGCTGTTCTGGTTGTTTGATTTTCTTGCTTAGTTTGTTTTTGTTTTTGTTTGATTCAGTTATTGATAGTTGAGCTTGTTATCATTTTAAAGTTCATAGTTTTGATGTCTTTTTTCCTTAAATAAGTCCCTTTAGCATTTCATATAATAATGGCGTGGTGATGATGAACTTCTTTAGTTTTACCTTATCTGGGAAGCACTTGATCTGCCCTTCCATTCTAAATGATAGCTTTTCTGGATAAAGTAATCTTAGTTGTAGGTCCTTGCTTTTAATCACTTTGAATACTTCTTGCCAGCCCATTCTTGCCTGCAAAGTTTCTTTTGAGAGATCAGGGATAGTCTTATAAGAACTCCTTTATAGGTAACTCTCTTCTCTTGTTGCTTTTAAGATTCTCTCTTTATCTTTAACCTTTCACATTTTAATTATGATGTGTCTTGTTGTGTCCCTTTTTGGGTCCAACTTGTTTGAGATTCGCTCTGCTTCTTGGACTTGTATTTATTTCCTTCACCAAATTAGGAAAATTTTCTTTCATTATTTTTTCAAATAAGCTTTCAGTGTATTGCTCCTCTTCTCCTTCTGTCACCCCTATGACTCAGATGCTGGTATATTTAAAGTTGTCTTAGAGGTTTCTAAGCCTTTCCTCATTTTTTCAATTCATGCTTCTTCTTTCTGTTTCAGGTGAATGTTTATTTTATTCCTTTGTTCCAAAGTGTTGAATTGAATCCCAGCTTCCCATCATTGTTGGTTCCCTGTATATTTTTCTTAATTTCACTTTGTGTAATTTTCACTTCTTCCTTTATTTTGTGGCCATACTCAATTATTTCTTTGAGCATCTTGATCACCAGTGTTATAACCCTGCATCTGATAGGTTGGCTATCTCCATTTCATTTAGTTCTTATTTTGGGGTTTTGTTCTTTTGGGGGGGGCATATTTCTTTGCCTTTTAAATTTGGCAGTCTCCCTGTATTTGTTTCTGTATGTTGGGTAGAGCTGCTTTGACTCCATTTCTTGGTAGTATGGCCTAATATAATAGGTGTCATGTAGGGATCAGTGGCACAGCCTGATAGGGGTATCATCCAAGCTGGGTACTTGAGATACACCTTTGCTGTGGGCTAAGTACAACCTCCTCTTGTAGTTGAGTCTTAGTCACTGTTGGCAGATTAATGGGAGGGATTTACCCAGGACAGTCAGCTACAAAGACTGGCTCTGACCACTGACCACCAACCTCCACCCTCCATGTAGGATCAGCTGTGCAAAGGGAAGGGTGGTGGTGCTCTGATGTAGTCTGTAGCTGTCCACTGGGTGCGCTGGCCCTGGGGTTTCCCAGGTGGTGCAGGTCAATGTCTGCCCCAACCTGTAGGTTGCCTGGGGCATTGTGCCAGAGCTATAAAGCAATCTGTGATGGCTGCTATGGAAGCCAAGCTGTGAATCTAGGTTGGCTTCTGGTAGTCCGGGCCCTGGAGCTCACTGAGGCCAGCTGTTGCTTGTTTGAGAGGATTTCGGAGCTTGTGCAGCATGAGCCAAGCCTAGCCATTCATATGGAAAAGAAGCCTGGGTAGGCCTATAAATTGGTTGGGGTGGAGTTTCTAGGGATCTTCAAGGTGGGTCAAACAGTGTTAGCCTGATTGATAGAGTCTCAGATATGGCACTAGTTTATAGGCCCTGTCAGGGGAGGGTTTAGCACAGGAGCAATGGCCTCTGCTCTCCCTGATGCCTGACACCTCAGTTCTTCCCTGTGTATCACTGGTGCCTATCAAGCTCCTGCCCTGGTGCTGGAGCTCAGAAGAAGTGAATCTGAGTAGGTGAGTCCATATGTTGGTTCTTTAACAGAAACTGCTTGGGGTTGTAGAAGTTTTTTCCATCAACTCAATCCCTACTGGTTTTAGTAGACAGAAGTTGTGGGGACTTATCCTTCTGGCAGTGGAACCCTGGGCTGGGGGGCCTGGTATGGTATTTTGGGATTGTTTTCATGATTTCTTTGAAAATATATATTTTTATATGAAGGATCACTGAAATAAATAATTTTATGCCACAACAAGGTGCCAGAATTATATATAGAATCACACTATAATTAACATGAAGTAGCTTGATTACTTTCTCTGCTTTATTTCCAAAAGTCATGCTTAATTTGCTATATTGTCACAAGAAATTTTAAAGAAAAAAGATGTAAAAAATTCTGTATTTACTTACTGAAAACTTATTTTTTTTTAATGTATTAAGTTTTTAAAAATTACAGTTGACACTCAATATTATATTAGTTTCAGGTATATAGCATAGTGATTAGGCACTATGTAATTATCAGGTAGTCCCCCCAATAAATCTAGTACCCACCTGGCACCATACATAGTTATTACAATATTAACTATATCCCTTACTCTGTACTTTACATCTCTGTGACTATTTTATAATTAGTAATTTGTACATCTTAACCCCTTCACCTTTTCTCCTAATCTTCAACCCTCCTCCCAATGGTAACCATCAGTTTGTTCTCTGTTTCTATTTTTTGTTCCCTGTTTTGTTGTTTGTTTATTTTTTACATTCCATTTACAAGTAAAATCATATGGTATTTGTCTTTCTGTGTATGACTTATTTCACTTAGCATAATAACCTCCAGGTCCACCCATGTTGTCACAAATGGCAAGAGTCCATTCCTGTTATAGTCAAATAATGATTAACTGTATATACACACCACATCTTTTTTACCCATTCATCTTGATGGACATTTTGATTCTTATATATCCTAGGTAATGTAAATAATGCAACATATGGCTGCATCTATTTTTTCAAATTAGTGTTTTAAATTTCTTTGGATACTCAGAAGTGGTATTGCTGGGATATATTGTATTCCTTTTTAAGATTTTCGAAGAGCTTCCATAATGGCAGCACCAATTTACAGTTCTACCAATAGTATATGAGGGTTCTCATTTCTCTGCATCCTCACATTGTGCAGTATGCAGGGTTAGGCCTTGTAGTGGCCCCTGAAATCTGTAAAAATTCCTTTTAATAATGGGTGAAAAAGTAGAAAGCATAATTATAGTTATATAATTTGTTTACTATGTGGGAATGTAGCAAAACAACTATATGGAAAGGCTCAGGTAAGACAACAGACAACTTCCAGGTTGAGGACAAAGGCAACAAAACAATAAGGAAGGTTTTGGAGAGAGGTATCCAGTGCAGCTCTTGAATAGTTCTCTTTAGGTATGAAATTATGATAACCCACAAAATTACGAATGCCTTGGGTCCTCACTATTTTATTTTATTTTTAATGTATTTTCTTCCTGTTGAATGATTATCTCAAGTCAACAATTTTGAAAGCTTTGTCATATTTGTATTAATATTCTTCTAGGAGAAATGGTCATTTAGGAAACATAAATTACTACAAAATGGACTTAGAAAAAGTTACTCATTGAGACCCCCTAAACCTCCATGTCAAATAAAAAAGAGCCATCAATTTGTTTGCTGCTCCACTTGTGGGTCTAATAAGTCTGCTTAAACTTACAGGATGGTCAGCGTACTTAATTAAGAGCCAGGGGAACTCAGTTCTACAAGAGCAGAGAGCAGTTTACAGTGAATTCAGGGTGAAGTAGCTTGTGGCCAGTGCTAACATATTAATCCCAAATTGGTTAACCAGTAGAGTTTAAAGAGCAACAATATCTAAATTGGGCTTTGAATAATTGATGACATCAGCTGAACTATAAAAGAAAAATGTCTCCTTCCTCTAGGTAGCTGTATATCCGTCATTAGTAAGCTTTTTTCTCTGATTTGATACAAGTTCTCTCAGGAATATTTCATTCCTCTGAAACATGAAGAGGAACTCCAGTAACACAATTTTGATGGAAGTGATAGAAAACTGGTATGCTTTAAAGAGGATGTAAAGTTAATCTTGGTTTCAGAAAAATCATTCCTATAATTTCACTGTACATGTAGGTACACAAGAAAAGAGAAAGAGAAATTGAAAATACACCTTTTTGCTAAAGCTTGTTGGGTGTGAAGGTAGAATTATAAGGGTGTCTATCACAAAACATATTTTGAGAGAAAAAGAAAATGGGTTTTAAATCAACTCAAAAGATAGGTTTTAAAAATATAGTAATTATTACAGGACCTTAAAAAAGACTTGAGCCCTGGCTAGTGTGGCTCATTAAATTGAGTGCTGGCCTGCAAACCAAAGGGTTGACAGTTTGATTCCCAGTCACTGCACATGCCTGGGTTGCAGGCCAAGTGCCCAGTTGGGGGCCTGCAAGCTGCAACCACACATTGTTGTTTCTCATCTTCTCTTTCTCCCTCCTTTCCCTTCTCTCTAAAAAATAAATAAAATCTTTTTGTAAAAAAAAAAAAAAAAAAGAATTGAGTATAATTTATTATTGACTTTTGTGAATTGTTTCCTCTGATGAAACAATAATTTTTGTAACCTTTGAACGCTGCCTAACCTTTGGAAAGAGTGCTATGTTTGGAATCAGTTCCTGTAGAGCTATCAAAGTGTATAATGCAGGTGATACTTCTGAACTAATTTTTTTTTATTATCTCTTTTTTGTGTGTGTGCATTGCAGATGTTACATCTCTAATAGTTTCCATAGGAACAGTGAATTTGAACTGTCAAAACTGTAGTGGTAACAGGTGGAAGGATAAGGAAGATAGTTTGGGAATGAATGACCACCAGCTGTGTTACAACAAAGTAATGGACATGTGACATTGAAGTGCTGAATGACAGCACAAAAATTTCATAGGTGGAACATGAGGTTTTACAACTCTAAGTAAAGGTTGGGCATGATCAAGTTGCAAATTAAAAGCCTGGGGGTTAAATTCTGATCCTAAAATATGTGCATCTATTTAGAAATATATATACAATGTCTTAGAATTTTATGCTAGTCTTCTAGCCATCACAAGCTTTACTCACTTATATAAAAAGGCACAACAAAATTGGTGATGCATTTCTTCTTTCAATAAACATGTTAAAATGCCTCCTGGATGCTAGGCTCTCATCAAAGTGCTTGAGATAGTCAGCAAAGCAGAAAAGAACACTTCATTGAGCTTACACTGAGGTGAGGATGTAGACAGTAAATGGAGGAAAATGTTATAAATTGATAAGTTGTGTGAAAAAAAAGGACAACTTGAATAGGATAAGAGAACTGGGGACTTGGGTTATAATTTGGACAAGGGTGATCAGGAGAAGCCTTATTGAGAGCTTGCATACAGACAGAAAGGAATTGAGGAAGTACCACACTGAAATATGTAGGGAGAGCCCCCCGGGCAGAAGGGACAGTGCCAAGGGGGAAGGCTACACACTCGTGCTGCAGCAAGGAGGTTGGTGTGGCTGGAGAGGGAAATGTAGGATCGGGAATTGTAGGCCAGAAATGTAGCTTTCAGCCAGGTCATTCAAGTTTTTAGGCCAGTATAAGGATTGTGGCTTTTACTCTGAGTAAAAGGGGAAGCCATTAGGTTATTAGTTTTCAAAATATAGTCCCTGGACCGACATTACTAGCATCACCTGGAGAACTATTAGAAATATGATTTTAGGCCCCTTCTGGGACCAAAAAGTTCTGGAGACAGGGCTCAGAAGTCTGTGTTTTAGTAAGTACTCCAAGTGATTCTACTGCATGCTGAAGTTAGAGAAACACTGCACTAGATGATTCTAAGCAAAACGGTGCCATGATCTAACTTGGTCATTTATCTTAATATATTGTAGGATGGCCACATTCTTTATATTCCAAAGTTGGGCCTTTTCATTATCAGCTGTGATTTTTCCAGGGCAAACCAGGATGTACAAAGCCCCAAGTCACTCATTTCCTGCAGAAGACATTACACGTTCTTCTTCTAAAATGAGATCTAGCCTCCAAAACAGATATCTACAAATGGAAAAGAAGAGAAAGAGGGAAAGCACTGTAAAATGTAGCTTCCCATTCTGGGAACTTTTTGCTCTCATTAGCAATGCCAAGCCTGAAGTTCACAGGAAGGATGTCTCACTTTAAGATAGAGACAGCTTACCATACATATCCGAAATGGCTTAAAGCAAGGCTGGAGCTAGAAGGGGATTTTTATGGAAGCCTGACCTTTGGTCTTGCTTATTTCATTACCAAGTATTTTACTGCTGACATTTAGTCTGGGCCAGAGTTTGTCCTTATGCATTTTGAAGTCATGACATTTCATCATGTGGTATTTTGCTTTTGATTAAGGTGCTATAGCATTAGTTGCCTTATAACCTTAATAGTACTTAAATATTTTATACAGACATGCTCTTTTTACAAAATGTGGCTACATAAAGGTACTATCTAATTTGGTACAAGATATTTAAACGAGGACTCCCTCGAGAGTGAAATGCTGTTAGCAAGGTTGGGCTGAGGTGCATTCTAAACAGACCCCGCCGTAGACATCAAGAGGGAGAGGGGTGAAGTGCAGAGCCTGTGATCAGTGTGGGCATCCCTGCTACTACTCCTGCTTTCTCCCTGCTCATCTCGGGAGACCTCACTTCAACATGGCTGAACCACAGTTAGAAAGTGAAGATGGCAATCGTCACTATTAAAAATGTCACCTCAGGAAAATGTAAAGCAGCTACAAATAGAAATTCACAATTTCAGCTTGAAAATAGATAAAAGATTGAATCAATGCTTCTCAAAGGCAATCCACACACCACCTGTGTAGAAAGTCACCTAGAAAACAAATTATATGTACAGGTTATCACAGGCTGCCTGCCAGACCTACCAAATCAGAACCTCTGGCTAGGGGTCTTAGAAATCTGCATTTTTAATAAGCATTCTAGGTGCGTTTTTTGTACACTGAAGTTTGTGAAACACTATGTTATGCACAGTGTCCAAAAAAAATTATTCAGGGCACAAAGGGTGAAAATAAGAACAATTATAATGCTAAGATATGTTTTTATGTTTAAATTATTTTTGGTTTGACTGGAAATTAAGGAGACATTAAGGAGAAAGAGGGAAGAAAGAGGCACACCAAAACCCAAATGACTCACTGCAGAGAATTGGAGGAAATGTTAAAAGCTTGAGAAGCAGCCAAATAATTGCTGGGGGTGGGAGGTTTGTGGCGCCTGCTTGAAGCTCTCTTGGGACTAACTTCACATTGCTAATTTACAATCACATGCTGCATCTGTCACGTTTACAAATCAGCAAGAATGCCCACCCTTTAATAGCATGGGGTTCCCTGCAATGGTTGCTAGTGTGGCCCACTCCAAGGAGACCTTTCGCGATGTCAGGAAAGAACCTTGGTGACGCACATTAACACACACACGCTCCTTTATGTCACTTCCAATTTACTTTATCTTAAATTGTCAGCAAGAGGAAATCACACCCATATTAATAACTAGAGGCTTGCATTTACGCCAAGAAAAACAAACCCTGCTGATAGCTCTGCAGACAGCTGGTTAGCTCTAAGTAGAGCCAAAAAAAAAAAAAAAAAGACATGGCTTTCTGTATTTGTGGAAATTTTAGATGTAGGGAAGAGAACTGGATGAACAAATGGGTTTGATGTCTTTGTTTAGAAAGGCGTTTTGAGAAAATAATCAAGATGGTCATTAAACATGATTTTTACTATAAACAGAAGAAAAATTGAAATCCTCTTAAAGTCGTGGTATGTTTCAGCCATCTGAAAATCTACTTTTGTGAAAGAAAGAGGGTCTAAGGCATTATTTTTACTTTTCTAAAGACAAATGAAGAAATTAAGATGCTGCTTCAGTCCATCTAATTCTGGTTAAAAAACAAGAAATTTTTCATGATAAGAATTGGTTAAGTGGAAATAAATGCTGGTCATAACCAGGCATGGCACTAAAATGTTTAAAAGTAGATATGAAAAGTACTTACAGAAAAAAAAAAAAAAAAGGAGGCTTGGCTTTTGTATGAACCTTCAAAGGAAATGTTGCTCAAGGAGCGTGCTAGAAAAATAAACTTCATCTTACACAATCTTCGTTAAAAGAGGAAGAAGATATATCTAAGTGACCTGATTTATGCCACAAGAAGCTTTCTCAAGAGGTGGGCATATAAAAGAACATGTAGAAGAGGTAGAAGAAAGGGTACATAGTAAAGAATAAAAACAAAGTAGTGTCAGAAAGGTTAAAGGCCAGCCACCGAGTTGTGTGGATCTGCTGATGACAAGCAAAGGCTCTGCAAGCTATGTTCAGAGATAGCCTGGGAACAAAGAAGGAACAGGATCATTGCTGAGGGAACACTATATAGTATTAAGACATCCTGAAATGTTTATTTACCAGAGTATCAATTTATTAATCTTTATAAACCGCAGACCTAGCACAGTGTCTGCCCCCTATTTTGAGTATAGTACATGCTGAAGAAATGGATGGCTGAAACATTTAGACCATGATAAGAGTTTTGAAATTAAAATAGTGGTAGACTAAATATGATTTTTTACCATTTAAAAAAAAAAGATTTTATTTATTTTTAAAGGGGAAGGGAGAGAGACAGAGAGGGAGAGAGAGAGACATCAGTGTATGGTTGATTTTCACCTGCCTCCAGCTAAGGATCTGGCTGGAGACCTGGCTTGGAACCTGGTTATATGCCCTGGCTGGGAATTGAACTAGCAACATTTGGGTTCACAGGATGGCACCTTATCCACTGTACCACCAGCCATGGCTAAATATGATTTTTATAAATGAAATTTCAATACCAAAATAAAATATTAAACTAATCAAAATGACTTGGTTATGTTAAAATTACATTTTTCTGTAGACTAAGAAGAATGACATCCCAAGAGGCAAGAATCTGAGAATCTGATGTTAGAACTGTCATTAACTAGGTTCAGAATCAAAATGTAGAAGCTTCAAAGATGCAATCACAGTATTAACCCAAAATCTCTAAAGGGGAAAAGAGATGGATTTGGGATATTTCAGAACAGTGATGTAACTATTTCTGTCTTAAGAAGCAGAGAACTTGGAATGATGTAAATTAAAATATGATATTATAATTTACTAAAAAAGAAAAGTGTAATAAAAACTAGTAGAATTTCTTTTACAGGATTAACTAAAGTATATTTATGTAGGAAACATAAATGTTATCGTGATTTCAGTAGGACATCATTTATACTTAGAGAAAAATGGAGAAGGGTTAATTTGGTGATGACACAAGCAAGTGGATTTATAATTTGTAAACCTACTCCAATAGGACCATAATGGAATGAGATATTCCCAAGCTGTGCAGTATGATGCTGTGTTTGGCCTTGTCTTGTTCAATGTTTTGATCAACAATTTGAATTAAAAAGAAAACAAACAGAAAAGGTACTTGTAACATTTGAGTATGAAAGCTGGAGTCAAAAAATAGTCATATACCGCCAATCCAAACAAGATGGCATATACTCATTGCCTTGATTTGGGCTCCTGTAACAAAGTAATATAGTGGGTGGTTTATAAATAACAGAAATTGACTCCCCAGAGTTCTGGAGGGTGGAAGTCTGAGGTCCTGGTGCCACCCCAGCTGGGTTCTGATGAGGTCCTTCTTCCAGGTTTCAGCTGTTATCTTCTCACCATGTCCTCACATGGCACAAGGGATGAGAGAACTCTCTGGAGTATTTTTTATAAGGGCATTAATCCCATTCATGAAGACACAGCCCTCATAACCTAATCACCTCCTAACAGCCCCACCCCTTAATATCATCACATTGGAGGTTAGGATTTCAACATTCAAATTTGGGAGGACACAAATGGTTAGTTCATAACACTCATCTTTTTCCGCTCTTCTTCACTAAGTGCAACTGACTGTATACTCTAGACACAACCCAATAGAAACCCAGAGGAGAAGTCTGAAAGATGGTGTGGTAGAATGAATAATGTTCCCCTCCCCAAAGATGTTTACACCCTAAAAACCAGAACTACTGAATATGTTACCTTACAGAGCAAAGGGACTTTGCAATTAAGATGCAATTAAGGAGCTAGAAATGAGGAGATCATCCTGGATTATCTAGAAGGGACCCTATAATCACTAGGATCCTTATAAGAATGAAACAGAAAAGGAAGACGATGTCATGCTGGAAATAGGGAATTTGAAAAGGATATGTTGCTGGACTTGAATATGGAGAAAGAGACCATAAGACAAGGAATGCAGCCAGCCCCTATACCCTGGGAAAGGTGGGAGACAGGTTCTCTCCTAGAGCTTCCAGAAGGAACCAACTAGTTTACACTTGGATTTAAGTCAAATAAAACACAATTTTGAACTATAAGAAAATAAATTTCTGTTATGTTAAGCCACTGAATTTATGGTAGTTTGTTATAACATCAATAGTAGATCAATACAGATAGTTAGAGGATAACTATGTAGGGACTCCAGAACTGGAAGAAAAACCATGTCAGAGCATCTCATGGCCCCCATTTTACCACCCAGTGAAGGTGATTTCTACATATTGCAACCTATCATCTAGTAGCCTAGCTGTCCAGTTAAGCCAATCCCTTCCCTTGATTAAACAGAAGAATGGCTAAAATAAAATATAATGACAATACTAAATGTTAACGAAATGTGGAAGAGCTAGATCAATTGTACAATGTTGGTGGTAATATAAAATAGTGGTCTCTTCTACAGAAGTTGGAAAGTTTCCTACAATACTTTACATATTATACAGCTCCCATACAATGCATCACTTTTTTCACAGAGAAAGGAAATCTATGCTCAAACAAAACCTGTATACAGATATTCATAACAGCTTTATTAAAAATAACCTCAACTGGAAACAGCCCAGATGTCTTGTAACAGGTGACTGGTTAAATTAACCATGATATATCTACAGCATGGAATATTACCTAGTAATTAAAAAAAAGTATGAACTGTTGACACATGAAACCACTTGAATAAATTTTGTCAAAGGTTGAGGATGGTGCAAGGAGATGGGTGTCTATAAAAATGGAATTAATAAGTAATCATTTTGGAGCTGGAACTTTTCTTTATGTTGATTATATAAATTTCTTTATCTTGTAGTATAATTTACAAGCAGTTCCACTAGATGAAACTTGCTAAGAGTATATAGGACCTCTCTGTATTACTTTACAAGTGACTATATCTCAAAATAAAGAGTTTAATATTTTTAAAAACCTTATGTAAATCAAAAAATATGTAGGTGATAGAATATTCAGCAGAGCTCCCAATAAAGAATTTTCTCAGTTTTTATTTGTCATAAAAAGTTATAATTTACCTGTTGTTTTTTAGATATTTTCATTGGGAATAGAATGCTAGGATGATCTTGGTTTTTTCCCTACCTTAAAGATCATCTAATTTGTACAGTTTTTGATGAAAATGTTATTAACTTGTATGTAAAGTTTCTTATTTTTTCTCAATTCTTTTACAACTTTATCTTTGATTCTTAGCTTTTTAAATATGATGCATCAAATGTGAGTCTTTTTCCCCCCCCTGCTTGGGGTTTTTACACCATTTTAGCACTCTGGAAAACCTGAGCTAAAAAATCAGATTTGTGGGGATATGCCCTTCCCTTAGCTATAAAATTCAGTTGCAAGGAAGCATTTGCAAATTAACAAGGCCTGAAAATCCTTACCTTCATTAAAGCACCAAGAATAATGCTAAATGGTCCAAATCAATATTTTTAACTCTTCAAGATAACCACAATCTTATGATAATCAAGGAGCATTTATTCAAGAAAAAAGGCTGAATCTTTGGTATGACCTGAAGAAAATAGTATATGAATTTACCTTAAAGACGTGCCCTTATTCTCATATTGATGGAAACTTTAAAAATCATTAGCCTCACAACCATGAAACCTGGGAAAACCAGTCTAGCAGCCACTGTAATGACAAAATGGGTGTGGAGCTGCCCTAAATTCTGTATCGCTAAAGGATTTCCACTTTTTTACTTGTATGGCAGCTCTCTATAAAAGCTAATTTTAAAGGATTTGTCTTTATTTGACCAGACTCAGAACTCATTCAGTGGGAATGGCCATATCCATACTGTTTGTTGAAAATAATATAAAAAGTTTAGAAAAATTTGTTAGACAAAATGTATAAAACAGAACAGGAAGAAGAAAAGGAAGAAGAAGGAGAAAGATCATCTTTGACAACTGTAACAAGGAAGACTTTATAAGTTTAGGGGTAGAAAGGATAGAGGGATGTCAAGTCAAAAGTCTTGACTTGGAGCATTTTATTTCACAATGTGGATATTATTGTGTATCTTAAAAAGAGCAGTTTCAATCAAGTGAGGAGGGCAAAAGTATGCTTAGAGGGAGGATAAGAAAGAATGGGAAAGCAATTGTAAATAAGTACAAGCAATCTTAGAATCATCATATTTCTGGTCTCTCCAGCACCTTAGCTAACTCCATTTTGTAGGTATGTAATAAAAACCCTAGGAAATTGATGACAAAACAAATAACTAGTTTACGGCACCTATGTTTGTTGGCTCCCATTTTATATATCAGTCACACAAAATTGCTTTTGCCTGAAAAAAAAAAAAAAAGGTAGATTATTTTTGTGTATTATTAGAGGTTAGAGATAAAATATTTTTGTTTGTCCAAGAAGAAGCCTGTCACTATTTTGGTTGTGATACTGTGGGAAAGACAGAATTTGTTTCCTAATTCCTCTTTTTATGCTGCTCTCCGTTTCAGAAAGGGAGCGTGGTTTTGCCCTCAGTTTCCATTATATAGACACCCTATTCAGTGATTCTTTGAACTATGAATGTTAACAGCAAAGGGACAATTTAATTTTTGTATTCCGGTCACTTTTTTTTATGTACTTAGCCTCACAAAAGAATATTATCTCTGGTTCTTAAATCTTTTTCTCAGAGTGAGTTGTATTTTGTTTTAGAATAATAGGAATTGAATTTCTCTTTTTACTCAAAATCAAAGTCCTCCAAAGGCCCCTCTGTGCCACCCCTCCACCTCTTACCCATTTTTGATGTTCTCTGGAGAATATAGGCGGGTGAATAATATCAAGTTTTGATCTAAGTGTCACCCGGCTCAGCATGATCTCATAGAAGAAAATGGAAAGAATAATCCACAGTGGTCAAGGAGCTAAAGACTAAATTTGATCCATAATTAAACAATGCATTCACATGGCTGAGCAAAGAGCTTGCAGCTATTACTGATCTCTGATGTTTTTTACAAGGCTTATCTCCACTTGAAAGCCTTCTTTTAAGACATTTCTTTGGCAAGTAGTCTAAATTATTGGCTGCTTCCAATATTAATTTTTGTTATATGTTTCTAATATATTCCATACAATGGAATTGAAATATTTTATGCAGATTTTTAATTAAGATGAGTCAAAGTCACCATGCTAATAATAATAACAAATAGACACATACCACACATATACACTGTGTAGTTCTGGCTCATTAGATAGAATATGTAGAAAACAGCAATCTAACTGTTCCTTCTGTGAACACTTAGTTTAATTAGGATACTATATGCTACATATAATGTTTATTCTAGGGATGTGTAAAGGATTTTGTGATGAAAAAGTATAATTATGGCAATTATGACTTGAGGCTTTCTTGAATATTATTAGGAGGTATGCATGTGATAAAAATATTAAGTGAAAAAATAATAATAAAGGTTCTGGTCATGAACAAACCTTCACTTTTTAGTAATTCTCATCATAGTCAGTCCTGCTGTCATAGTTAGTAGCTTATTGTCATTACAGCTTTTTTCTTTTTCTTAAAAAATCTATTTGCATAATTATGTGGAGAGTAATCTTGCAGGTTTTCCTTGGGTATGGAGCACTTAGTACTATGGGAGATAAGCCTCTGTAGAGAGTTTTTACTTTTTGTATCTGAAACTAAAACAAATGTATGTGTGTTTTTTCTTATATTTGTTTTTTTTGTGAAGAGGAAAGTTTTGTCACTTTAGAACAATGGATGCAAAGTTATCTTATTTTCTATCTGAAATACCTATATGTCATATAAAAATACATATGTATAAACAGGTTTTAATTTTTGTTGTGATAAGGAATAGTCATTTAAAATTCTGATTACATTTCTTGATTTCTATTCAGATACATAAATTAAGTAGGAATACATAATAAACAATAGAAAAAAATTAAATAGTGAACTAGTTTACAGTGATCTTGAAGTAAAACACACAAACACACTCCTACACACATGTTTGTACACTCACATGTGATGAATTGCCTACATAGGCAATTTTATAAAGTACAATAAATATTTTGTATAGATTTTATACCGATCTTTAGTGTAACTATTTTTGTTCCCTTTATAAAAATAGCTACTCACATATTTAAAAAGAAAAAAACAGTGAAGCAAATGGAAAGTTTCAGATCACAGAAAAATTTACTACAAATTTCATCACTCATCACTTTTTTTTTTTTTAAGATTTTATTTCATTATTTTTAGAAAGAGGGGAAGGGAGAGAGGCAGAGGGGGAGAGAGACATCAATGTATGGTTGTGTTTCACCTGCCTGCAGCCACAGACCTGACTGAAGACCTGGCTTGCAACCTGGTTATGTGCCCTGGCTGGGAAATTGGGTTCGCAGGCCAGCGCCTTAACCACTGTGCTACCAGCCAGGGCTCAACATTAGTTTTGATGACCATTAACTTAGTCTCCCTTTATTCACAGAAAAGAGACTAAAATATAGAAATAATTTAGACAATGAAATAGTATTGTGCATAGTATTTTAAACTTAATATTATACTTCACTTTATTTGACTTCAATTGAAGAAAAGAAAACTAAGGTGAGACTTAAAGGATTACTGAACTTTGTGTGTGTGCACTAATATGTGACATACCTCATAACGATAGCTTTAAATAGAGAATAACAAAATTTAGTGTCTTTTAATTTTAGAATAAATGACAGTTTAAATAAATATATATATATATATTACGTAGTTTACAGAATAGTTGGGAGAGTTGGAGAACCAAGTTCATGTCCAATGTTCAATGAATTCTATATGGAAGCGTAGCAGAAATCTACAGTGATTTAAGAAGTCACCACCACCACTTCTACAATTCACATCTGAACTAGAAATTTGGTATGACAGGTGTATTACTAACATCTAAACATATCTGGTTATCCATTGAATATGTAAAAAACCTGACAAACAATAATAAAACTAAAACACAGCCAGGTTTGTTTACATTTCTTGATTCTGGAATTGAACACTCATGAGCAAGCTTCTGTCTAATAGATGCTGGTCCGTGTGCCTGCCAGGTAGCTGCCAGGTGGTCAGAAAAACAGGTATTCTGGATTGTACCTCCCAGAAGTTTGGACTCGCAATATGGGATCTGACATTGTTAGAATTTTGGAGGATTGGATAGTCATATATAAGAGTTATCCATTACATATCTCCTGTTTATTGATCTAAAAATTTCCATTTTCATTATTATGTATTTTCTCTTTTTGATAGAGCACATTCGATAGCACTGAGAAATTGTACATGGGAGGTACAATTTTGAGCACTTGCTTAGTTAATAAAGTTACTTTTAACTAACACTTCAAGCTTGACATATATTTGCCTCCCTGATTGGAAATAAGAGGAAAATATCACTCACTTCCTCCCACATTTGCTCTTTCAGCTTTCATTTTTAATTATATTATCATTTGGACACTTCCAAGAAGTATAACATTCACATTAGATTATATTACTATAATTATTTCAGTTCTTTAATCTTTGGTGTTAGCATAAATGGATTCAAATTTCATTACAATGCTTTTTTACAGTTTTTGGGTTTTTAAAAACTATGTGTGTGTATGTGTGTGTGTGTGTGTGTGTGTTTGTATGTGTGTGTTTTCTTTCATTACAATGCTTTTTTTAGTTTTGGGGTTTTTTTAAACTATGTGTGTGTATGTTTGTGTGTGTGTTTTCTTCTGTGGCTAGATTGTGTGAGAGTAGTAAGTTTTGCCTTTTCATTAAGTATAACAGACAACCTCACTAGATATAAATTTTATGTAACATTTTTATTATATTTTATAGCTATTTCTGCAGTTTCTCTGGAACTAATAATTTCTTTGGAGACCTCTAAAGACTGACTTATATTCCCCTTTGAATGTGACTTGCTTTTTCATTTATTCATGAATGACTTTATGATTCTTTCTTTATTCTTAAAGACTGAGGAATTTACCAGAAGACATGTTTTTATATCAAACCCACTGTATCCACTTTTCCTGGAATACTATAAGACTCAATCTTTAGATCCAAGCCTGCTGTGTTTCAAGACAGTTTGCTTTAATTGCTTACTTGAATTTTGTAATGCTTGTTCTATTTTTAGGAATATAAATTATAAATATAGTTTAGTATCCTCTGCTGTATCCATAATTTTATCTGTTCATGTTTCATTTTGTTTACTATTATATATCTTATTTATGTGATCTATGTTAGCCCATCCAATATGCTTTTGACTTTGTTTTCAGTGATATTCATATTTATGTGATTTTTTAATGTGACTTTCAGAACCATCATATTTTTGTTGTTCACTTGCATCTTTCCTAAGATCAATAAGATCACTTTTCTTCATTTTCTGCCTTTTACATTTCATTATTTGAACAGTTGTAACTCTTTGAAATTAAAGCAGTTACATCACCTATAATTTCTTCAAGTTTTTATGACATTACCTGTATTTCTTTGAATAATTCTTTTTATATCTTTTCTTTATCAGCCTTTTTAAATGTGTTTAATCTTTTCTAAAAAGCATGCCTTAGTGTGTGGTTTTTATGTTAGAGTTGTGGTGGTTCACTGGTAGAAGACACATCTGTAGGAACCTGTCAGCCTTTCCCCTTTTGATAGCTTAGCTGAGAGCTGGTCCAGTGGACAAAATTGGCCTGCAGAGAGCCAAACTTGTTGGCTCATGTAAACAGTCCTGGCATGTCAGAATGCTTGCAGGGCTCTGGGTATGTACATTTTGGATTTTGGTATGCATAATCCCTAATGTTGTTCCAGAGCCTAGAGGTAACCTCATATATTTCTCATTGCTTAGTGTAGGGGATCAGCAAACACTACAACCCAAGGCCCAGATCCAGCCTGCTGCCTGTGTTTTGGCTGGCATCTGAGCTAAAAATTGTTTTTATACTTTCATGTAGTTACAAAATTCAAAGAACATTAATAATTCCTGAACCATGAGTTATATGAAATTCAAATTTTAGAGTCCATGCATACAATTTTATTGAAACACAGCCCTGCTCCTTTGTTTACTTACTGTCCCCAGCTGCTTTCACACTGCCATGGCAGAGGAGAGGAGCTGCAACAAAGAATAAATCAATGGCCCACAGAGGCTAACTCTATGAAATATATGTGATCTGGCCCTTGTGGAGTGTGTCTACCCCTAACTTAGGGAAACTAGGTGTTCTCCAGCCTCCGTCTGAGGCTCACCCATAAATATGTAATGTGCTGTTAGGCACATGCTTACTCTTGGAGTATTCGATTGAATATCCACCGTGCTGACCTAGCAGACCCTTTCTCCTAGAACTTTGGCCTTGATGCAAACAGAACATCTGTGTCTATACCATGTTAGCAAAAAATGAGAGTACGGGGCCTATATTCACCCTACTATTTCTCTGCCTATAAATTTTCCCCTAATAAAGTGTGTTGTATGGGGAACTTGTGATGCTAGTGGCATGTGCCTGTTGCACTCTTGCATGATATTGCTCATCTTTGAATGCTAAGATCTGCTAACAGAAAGACATGTGGAGTCAAAGTGGACATGCACTTAACAAAGGCTTAACAAAAGGGAAGCAATACAATGGTTTCTATTTTGTTTTGATTTTTTTACTGCACTTTTTTTCTTCTTGATCCTTCCTTTCTATCTTTCCCACCATTCTGACATATCAAACTGAATCCGAATGGATACATTTTTAAACGTCATCTTTCTAGACAACCCTACAACTCTTATAATTATTCATCACCTTATAATTATCATAATTTTTTTGTCATGTTAACTATGGGAAAATCTATACATTGTTGCTGTTCCCTCAGTTTACCATTTACAGTATTTGACAAGTGATTTTAAAAACCTGTTCTTTGAGCCATGATAATTTTCTTTCTACCCTAATGATGAAATGGTTTTTATTTTCCCCTATCATTGGTTATTTTTATTGTTGCCACAATTGGAAAAAACTGAGGGAAGAAAAAAAATTTTTTCTGCTGTTTTAAAGTAGAAACTTCAGGCTGTTTTTATATCCTTATAATTTTGTTATTATCATATATAATTGATCTTGCTTTATGCCCCTAAATTTAATCTCTGTCCTGACATTAAACTACTAAGATTTTCAGCTGTATGTGCAGGAAAAATCACTAAACCATATTTAAACTTTGTGATTTGACGTTCTTAGGACTATCCTTTCAATGGGATATACTAGGCTTATGCTAATAAGAGTGGACAGTTAAGTCCTTTGTAAATATAACACCCATCATTTCTTCTGCTAGAAGGAAAATTATACTGACTTCCAAATAAACCCATTATAATTATAAAACACTTCCATCAATTTTTCAAGATCAGCTGCCAAGAATTTGCTGTCCTTTATTCTTTAAAACAAAATTAACTTATTCATGCTATCTTTTGCAGGTTGCCATATTTTGGGACATATTGTTATATACCTCTTAAAATGCTTCTTAGAAATTGCATGTGTAAAGTTTTCATTTGAAATATTTCTTGATGAAGTTTATTTTAAATTCTCAATTACACAAAGATACCAGGATTTTCTTTTTCCTTTTCTTTCTTTTTGTTTTTACAAATAAGATTTCATTGACAAAATGTCTTAGGAGTAGTATGCCAAGACTGAAGAAATAAAATGCTTAGGAATGTCAATTGTATACAGAATAACAATTTAGATAACATAAAAACAGAAGTTTTAGGTTTCTAAAAAAAAAAAAGACTGCCTTAATAACAATCAACCACAAGATATAAAGCACTATAGTTCCATGATGTGGTAGGATATTTGATAGAACATAGATAAGCTTTAGATGTTGATTTTATCTTGAGCACAATAAAAAGTGAAAATATTTACAGAAAGATGTGAGTCATGCTTGAAATGTAAAAATAGTGTTCTCCTTTTGTTTAGGATTTTTGATGTGTAGTAAATACTATTTTCTAAGAAAAGAAAATATTAAATTTTTAACTATGATGAGTCAAACCTTTTGATTAGCTCTTTTTTATTATTCTTTTTCCCCAGTTGAATAGAGTTTGTCAGTAAAAGGAGAAATTATTCAAGGATGGCACAGCACAAATTGGAAAAATCTCTCATGGTTGAGACAATTGAAAAAAGCAAATGTTTATTGGATTCTTTTCTTCTCAGATCTTTAATGAATGAAGATGTTGACAGCAATTGTTTTCTCCCTTGCCTTAGTAGTGGGAAATCATTAAAATAAAATAAAAATCATGCACACTGCAAATATTTCACATTTCTACTGGTCTTAATTCAAAGATAAGTCATGGAAAATCCTCACAATGCCAGTTTTCTTCCACATGGTTTTTCTTCTGCTATTTATAACTTAAATTCCATTATTAACTACCATAGTAAAGTTCTTTAATATACTTGAAGATTCTTCCTTCAGTTAAAGCTAAGATTGTTCATATTTTAAAGGCCAACAACTTTTACCTTAATTCTTTCAAAAAATGAGTTAACAAAAATATCAGCTTAACTCATACTCTATGATTATGATTAATGGGATATATTACTTAAATAAACACCTTACATTGCCTGCTTATTCCAGAAATAACATAATATGACCTAAGTACTGTGCCACTTCTCAATAATGAATGTTTCATTATTTTTATTTACATTGCCTTCTTCTGTTTCACTAATTTATGTATCATTATGAATATTCATAGACAATGTTTTCCATTTAGGAGTCTCTACACAGAAAACACAAAGGTTGGAATGAAGAAGATATTATACTGATGAAATGGTAATATGTAAGTACTATTAAAAAACTGTTATATCTTCATTGTAGAAAAGAATATAAAAATAGTTGTGTCAATTAATTGTGTATAACTACAAAGAAAATAACTAAAAATTGAGAACAAAAGGGTATGTGAATACTTTCATGTTCTGATAAATGCTATAATTCTGTTAATGCAAAGTTAAGCTATTTGAGTACCAATACTTAATTTCCCCATACAAATATTTTATGTCTCACAAGACAAAGTATCTAACATGATCCAGTTCCCCCAAACAGTGCTTTGATTCTAATTAGTAATCAATAAAAAATATTTCTTTGGAATTTTAAAACAAAGTTATAAGTACCTGGAGTGACCTTTCATTTCCAGGTCCAATGAACTACAACTTAGCAGACTAAAACTCCTTAGAGAAAATGTGCAAGTTAAATGTGAAGGCTTGAGAGAAATGGCAAAGCACCCAGGCATTAGAAAGCCAGGATTCCAGACAGAAGGTAATCAAATATGGGGAGTTGACACTGTGCAAACCACGTTTCTCATCGTGGCATGTGCTGATACTTGGCAAATGTGGAAAGGCTAAGAATATAGGAATAGGTCCACATGTAAGAATCAGAGCAGCTAGCAATGACTTTGGCCATTTCTCAGGGCTAGAGAGAAAATATTGAAGTCTAGAGCCTAGGACCAAAAAGATAGTTAGGACTTACGGGACTATAATACAGAGGGAAGAGGTGGAGAGTTAGCTTCATGCTCGCTTTCCACAAAATGCACTTCCAAATATATAAACTTCACAGGTAACTAAATTGATAAGGTAAGCAGGAAACTTTTGAAAAGCAAAATGAAATTTTCAGCAGTCTCACTGTGCTGAAGAGCAGAAATTGAGGACCAGACTCTTCCAATGAGTTGAGACACTAGTAAACAACCCCAGGATCTCTGTGGAAACCCAAAAAAAGAGTTTATATATATAGTTGACCCTTGAACAGCACAGTTTTTAACTGCACAGATCCACTTACATGTGGATTTCTTTCAATACATATAGCTGTCACTTTGTGTTTGGGGATTTCACATCCACTGATTCAACCAACTGATTATTGAAAACATGATTTTTAAACCACAGTTGGGAACCTGTGGATGTGGAGGGCCAGTTGCGTTGTTCTGAGACATTCTTTATGAAGAACTTTAGCATCAGCATATTTTGGTATCCACAGGAGTCTTAAAGGTATAATAAATGAATAAAATCTTTTACAGAGTGGTTTTACTAGCAGATGTAGATGACAAAGTTTAGTGAACTGAGGTCAGATAAATAGATATTCTATAACCTGAAAGGGCACAAAGAAAAATATTTTTTTAATTACCAAATATTCAAAAATCTGTGTGAAATGATATAAAGTAAGTGAATTTTTCAATCACAGAAATGTGTAAGACCTGAACAACAATATTTGACATAATAGCTGAAAGTTATCAAATTTGATGAAAAACATTTATATACAGATACAAGAAGTTCCGTATATTAAAGTATACTAAAGCAAATAAATAAAAAGAAAGTTAAGCCAAAGAACATCATAGAGTGTTGAAAATAGGAATTAAAGAGAAAATCTGCAAAGTTCCCAGAAAAAAGGAAGACACCATTAATTATAGGGAAACAAATATATAAGTGATGGTTGACATTTCATCATAAATAATAAGGGCCAAAATGCAAATCTTTTAAAACCATGGTGGTAATAAAGATATTTTTAGGTTGCAAATTTTAGTAAATTTTAAATTTTAAAAATCTTCAGATTGATATTTTACAGAAGATGCTGCACATAATATTAGATCCATGGGAGGTTAGAAGAGTAAAAAAAGGAGAAGAAAGTTATGAGGCTGAATAAACTGGAAACTAACTAGTATATTTAATTAGTAACACTGATTTCTTTAGTATAGATCTTCATGAAAAAAACGTGCATTGTGAATCTACAATGAGGGCTTGGCCTGCATCTAAGAAAACAACATGTTTCTCCTTTACTCACATACCCAATGCTTATGACACTTAGATGTGTTGGTTTCACCCCATGCCAAGCAATTCTGTGCAATACCAGTTGGGCATCTTGCAAGACAGCTCAGTTCTGACACTACCCAGAGTCAGTGAAGACCCCACTGGTTAATTGGGCAGCCCTACAAAACTGCTCCCCACTTCAGATACCAATCAGAAGTAATAGGTCCCCAGGTTATCTCCAATCCCTGACCAGCTCTGCTGCAAATTGTAGGTTCCCATGACTCCACTCTTGGATTTGATTATTTGCTAGAATAACTCAAAGAAACACTCACATTTAGCAATTTATATACTTGTGTAATAATAACATAAAGGATATAAATAAACCCCTGGATAAAGAGACACACAAGATGAGGTCTGGAAGGGTCCCAAGTGCAGGAGCTTCTGTCCCTGTGGGGATGGAGTGTGCCACCCTCCTGACACATGAATGTGTTCACCAATCTGGAAGCTCCCAAATCCTTTACTATTAGAATTCATGTAGGCTTCAGCATCTAGGCATGAACAATTATTATCTTCATTTCCAGTCCCTGTATAGAGAGCAGGGTATGGAGATTGAAAGCTCCAAGCTTCCAATCCAGACTTGGTGTTTCTGGTGACTAGGCCCCATCCAGGAGCCCCCTAAGAGTCACCTCATTAGAATACAAGTTGTTTCTATCACCAAGGAAATTTCAAAAGATTTAGAAGCATAGTACCAGATGCTTCTATCAGTCAAAAATTACAAGTCTTAGGATCTCAGTGCCATTAACCAGGGTCAAAGATTAAATGTTAGAACAACAGAGTCTCTTAGCACCCCCATTTATAAGGGTTTTACAAACTGTGTGCCAGGAACTGGGGACAGAGAAAAACATAGATACACTTCTTATAATTTCACAAGTTATATTTCTCAAATATATTTAGCCACTGAAAGGAACTTTATGCACTTGGGCTTAGGAATATGTTCTGCTATATGCATTTTGGGAAAGGCTACTTTGAGCTATTTATGAAAGACTGGTATTGAGGATTTTCCTAGTTATCCTCTTTGGTGTACTAATTTTAACTTTACACCCAGCTACACCTGGATCCCTTCTGATGACTGGTCAAGACTGCAACTGATAGGTAAAACGAAGGCTGGACTAGCAGAGCTGTTCTCTACTGTATGGTGGTATAGTACAGGGGAAAGAAGTGTGACGTTGGGGCTTTCTGCTTTTGTACAAAATCTTTCTCTTCCATTATGAATGCCATCAGCAAACAATTCTTCAACCGAGGTCTCAGTGTCCAGAACACAGAGCTCCACTTCCTATCACCAGTCCCTCATTGGCCTGCATTTTAATCCTCAGCCTCTGTCTTCTTTTTCTCAAGGCATGTGGCTATCTGATGTAGTGAGTGTCAGAGGACAAACATATCTGGAAGAGGCCCACAGTATGTAAATGATGGCAAAAGCACTAGCGCGGAGAGCATTAAAGCAATTACCTAGGAGAGGAAATTGAAGTGTTAAGGCAGCTTGAAGTGAGTGGAACTTTCCACCGCATTTCAAAGGCTTTGGGGTTTCTCTTGCTCTGTGGGAGTATTGTGATAATGAAAGCATAGTAGAAGCCCAAGGACCTTTATATGCTATTAATTAGATTCACCATAAAAGAATTTTGGAATTAGAATCGTTGTACTCTCAATTATGATTTAATTGCATTAAGATGACAAAAATTTTGTTTTACAATGACAGTTCAAGACAGTCAATGAAAAGTGATGCTCTGAATATAAAAACATTATTTTATATTCTGTCAGAAAAGTATGACATGCTGGTTGAAAGACTGGCTATACTGTAATAAATATGATTGCATGAGCTACACGTTTGCAATCACATGTGCAGGTAAGAATCTTTCTTTTCATGTGTAAAAGGATACTGAAATTAGGTTGCTCTTCTTTTTCCAAGAACTAGTTTTTAATCCTTCCCTGAGGATATGGTTTTATTGATGAGAGAGAAAAGAGAGAGAGAGAGAGAGGGAGATTATTGTGGGAGAGAAAGATTGATTGCCTCTTGTATGCATCCTGACCCAGGACAGGGCTAAGAACTATTTTTATTAATTAAATGTAAAAAGAGGTAATGATTTCTGAAACTTATAAACACCTTATAATTTATTTTAATAGCAAGAGGTAGAAATTATCACTCCTCAGTATTTACCTTCTAAAACTGTTTAAAAGAAATTTCCAATGCTGACTTCTATTCCAAAAAAACTTTTGATTGATTAAAAATTACCCGAACTTTTAAAATGCTGTGCTACCGATAGTTTGGTAACTATTAGTGTGATGCTTGTCAGCTTTAGTTTAAAAAATAGAGGAAAGTAAGGTATTGTATTAGAGGATTAGCATAAAGGCAGCATTAGAACAATACAAACCCTCCTGATATTAAAAGAAATATACAACTGTTAGAAAGAAAGAAGGAAGGAACAAAGGAAGGTAGAAAGGAAGGAACAAAGGAAGGAAGGAAGGAAGGAAGGAAGGAAGGAAGGAAGGAAGGAAGGAAGGAAGAAAAGAAAGAAAGAAAAGAAAAGAAAAAAGAAAGAGAGAGAAAGAGAGAAAGGAAGGAGAGGGGAAGGAAGGAAGGGAAGAAGGGAGGGAGGAAGGAAGAAAGAAGGGTTTTGTGTGAAACATTACCAAAAAAGAGAAGAGACCAGATTAAATTTATTAGTTGCTGTACATTACCAAATCCATTTGTTGCACAAAATGTGTCAGCTAAATAAACAAGTTTGTTTTCCAGAATAACTTTGTTTATGTAGCTTTAAGGTAGGCATAGCCATAATAATAGGATGGTAATTATACATTTACAGGTGATTGGTTGTGTGTTCCTGCAATTATCCCAGATCAGTGAAGAAGGAGATTGGTAGACTGAGAATCTGTCCTTCTAGGAGTAGGAGTGGTGAAAAGGGAGAAAAGGGACTAGTATGCATGGTATGAATGATCTAAATGCTAGAGACAAATTTCAGTGCCCTGGGAGGAGGTATTTATCTTCTTATACTTCTGTCAGTAGCTTAACTAGCAGCTGGTTTAGCCTTTTGGTTTAGAAGATGCTAATACCCATTAAACTATAAACATGCCCCCTTCTAACAAGGTTACTTTCTCACCTGGGGAACTCCATTTGGGGGCAGTTGTATAGGTGTCCCCTGCACTGCCCTTCCCTCCCTTGCCTCTGCATGTACAGAGTGTCAGGGACCAGGTGTCTCTCTTGGAGACTTTTCCATGATGAGGGTAATTCATTTTTATCCACTGAAACAATTCTTTTTTAGTATAAATGATCAGGAAAATATTTGTACTTTGCTGTCTCCCTCTATTTGTCCTAACAAACTTGATTTTACTTTATATCATATGACACTTACAGCATGTGCTATTTGCCTCACAAAAATGTTAGATATTTTTACATATATTTTAATCTCTATTCTAATATAAAATTTTATATCCTTATTTTATGAAGAAGAAAATGTACACAAAATTCAATAACTCATGGAAATAAACTGCCAGCAAACTAGAAATATAAAGAAAACATGATTAAGGTAATATACCATGACTTAGGGCTAACATTATATTTTTGTTTTTAATCCTATTCTGAGGACATTTTTTCCCTTGCTTTTAGGGACAGAGGAAGGGAGAAAGAGAAACATTGATGTGAGAGAGAAACATTGATTGGCTGTCCTATGGTATGCACTCCAACTGGGGATTGAACCCACATCCTGGGCATGTTCCCTGACTAGGAAATAAAACTATGACTTTTCCATCCATGAGACGATGCTCTGATCAACTGAGCCACGCTGGCCAGGGTGCTAACATCATATTTGTCAGTGAAAGACTGAAAGTGTTTCAAAGTGGAAATGTGACAAATATATCTACTCTCACCATTTCTAGTCAACATTTTTCTAGAGATCCCCATTAGTGATACAAGACAAGAAAAAGGAATAAGGCCCTGGCTTTTGGCTCAGTGGATAGTCACTGGCCTGAGAACCCAAAGGTCACTGGTTTGATTACCAGTCAGGGCACGTAACCAGGCTGCAAGCCATGTCTCTAGCCAGGTCCATAGCTGGAGGCAGGTGAAAGGCAACCATACATTGATGTTTCTTTCCCTCTCCACCTTTCTCCCTTTCCCTTTCTCTAAGAGTAATAAATGAAATCTTAAAGAAAGAAAGAGGGAGGGAGGGAAGGTAGGAAGGAAGGAAAGAAAGAAGAGAAAGAGGGAAAAAGAAAGTCATACAGATTGGAAAGCAGGGAGTAAAATTGTATGTGAAGATATAATTGTCTATGTCAGAAATCCTTAGGGATTTCAGAGGATAAATTCAATATTGAAAAATCAATCATATCTTCATTTTACTATTATGGTAGGCAGAATAACAACCTCCTCAAAGATATGAATACCCTAATCCTTGGAAGTTGCAAATGTTACTTTATATGAAGAAAGTGATTTTGCAGAGGTGATGGAAGATTATTTTGGATTATCTGGATGGGCCCATTTTAATCTCACTCTGAAATAGGATTAAGACGTAAACCCACTTTAAGTCTTTAAAAGTAAAGAATCTTTTCCAAATGTGGTTGGAGAGATGTGAGGAGTAAGAAACATCAAAGATATGAAACATTAATGACACAATGATAAAGGAAGGGGAAGACATAGAAGAAATATAACCTCTCTGAAAGCTGAATAGGGCAAGAAAATGGGTTCTCCTTAGATCCTCCAGAAGGAAACGCAATCCTACTGTTGCTTGATTTTAGCCCTGTGAGACATGTTGGACTTCTGACCTACAGAAATATATAATACAATAAATGTTTTAAGTCACTGGTGTTGTAGTAATATGTTACATCAAAAGTATAAATCTAGTATCAGTAACAATGAAAACATTAAAAATTATGTAATTTATAATAGCATAAATAAAATGAAATATTATACCAGGGGATTAAATTTAACAACATATATCTAGCATCTGTTATGAAAATCTACAAAATATTTCTGAGAGAAATTAAAGACATAAAGGAAAAGAGACAGATTCCATGTTCATGGAGCAGAAAACTCAACTGAAAATTGAAATCTAAAACAATACTAACACAGTGGCTATAATCAGAAACATAAATACTTTGGAAATAACTTTAACTAAACTGTGTAAGACTTATCCTAAAGAGCTAAATCATTTCTGAGAGATATCAGAGAAGATCTAAATAAGTGAAAAAATATATGTTGTTCTTGAATTAGGAGTCTCAGGTTATTAAATGATCTAATCTCTACAGTGATTGCAGTCATAATTGAAGCAGGATTTTCTGGTAAAAATTGACAAGTTGATTCTAAAATTTTTATAGAAATACAAAGATTTCAGAATAGCTAGAATAATTTTTTTCTTTTTTTTAAGATTTTATTTCATTACTTTTAGAAAGAGGGGAAGGGAAAGAGGCAGAGAGGGAGAGAGACATCAATGTATGGTTGCCTTTCACCTGCCTCCAGCCACAGACCTGACTGGAGACCTGGTTTGCAACCTGGTTATGTGCCCTGGCTGGGGAATCAAACCTGCGACCTTTGGGTTTGCAGGCCGGTGCCTTAACCACTGTGCTACCAGCCAGGGCTAGAATAATTTTGAGGTAAACAAAATTGGGTAATTCACACTACTTGATTTCAAGATTAACTATAAAGCAACAGGAACAAGATCATGTGGCATTGGTGTAAAGTTACACACATAAAGATCAATGAAAAAATTAAATTTATAATTCAAATACTTTCATTATAAGAAGAAAAACAACCTGTTATGGGTTGTCTTATAAGAAGAAAAACAACCTGCTATGGGTTGAGCTGTGTGTACTCAAAAAAGTTGCATTGAGGTCCTATCTTTCTGTATCTAAAAATGTAACCTTATTTGAAAATAGGGTCATTGCAGATGTCATAGCTGAGGTGAGGCTGTATTGGTATACAATGAGCCTTTGATTTAATATGACCGGTGTTTTGTAAAAAGAGGAGAAAAGACACAGACAGTGGGGGGACAGTGCCAAATGATGACAGGGGCAGAGATTAAAGCACTCCAGTTGCAAATTAAGGAATGACAAGGATTACCTACAAATTACCAGAAGCCAGTAACAGAAAAAGACGAATTCTCACTTACAGGTATCAGAGGGATTGTAGCACTGCCAACACCTAGATTTTGGACTTCTAGTCAAACTGTGAAACAAAAAATTCTATTATTTTAAACCACCCAGTCAGTGGTACCTTATCATGGCAGTCCATGGAAACTGTTGGGCTGGCCCAAAGGTCTTATGTGTTTTTGTCTGTATGATAGCTCTAGTAGTGCTTAGTTGTCTTTAACTTAATTGAAAACTATTTTATGAGGTTGTATTTTGATAGCTCTCATATCAGTGAGCAATTAAAAATACTTACCAAAATTGGTGAATTTTTGTTCCACCACTTTAATAGTGAAAATAGAAGAAGATACACAACATTTTTGGCATATTATACTTTATTATTTAAAGCAAGGTAAAAATTCAACTGAAACACACAAAAAAAATTTGTGCAGCATATGGAGAAGGTGCTGTGACTGATTGAATGTGTCAGAAGTGGTTTGCCAAGTCTCTTGGTACTGTTGACATATTAGCCAAATAATTCTTTACTGTGGGGCTGTGCTATGAATTGGAAGATGTTCAGCAGCACCTCTGGCCTCTATCCACTAGAAGCCAATAGTGGGAAATAGCCAACATGCTCAAAGTATCCAAACGAATAAAATTTTTTGATGAAAATGAAAAATGTGTCCTTTATTTTACGGAAAAAACATAACAGACATTTTGGTCAACCCAATAATACACAACCCAACAACAATAAAAAGGCCAAAGCTCAAAGAAATATACAAACAAAGAAATATATTAATTAAGCACATGGACAGTTGCTAAAAAGTATTAGTCATTGGGGAAATGCAAATTAAACTACAGTGAGAAACCACCATGCACTCACTAGAATAATGAAAATGTAAGTATTATCAAAGATGTGATGATAATAGAATTCTCACACATTGCTGGTTAGATTGCCAAATTTTAGTTACTAGGAAGAACAATATGATAGTATCTGATAAAAGTAAATATGCACATACCATATAATTCAGCAGTGTTATTTCTTTTGTAGTGACCTAAAATAATTTTTACCCTCTCCCAACACACACAAAGTCTTCTCAAATTCAGCTTGAAAATTGTAATAACCCCAAACTGAAAAAAAAATCTTTAAAAACATTGCAAAAACTGAAAACAAATTGTCAGTTACTGTATGGATGTAAGGATATGTGATAGTGCTATACTCTGAAACAATAGTCAGCCATACAAAGGATTGCTGACAGATTCACACAACATTATGAATGATTATTAAATGCATTGCACTCAGTGAAAAAGCTGGGCACAAAGCTAACATGCTATTATGCTGGATGGTTCTTTTATATGAATTTCTATAGAAGGCAAAATTAGAGTAGCAGACAACAGAACAGTGGCCAGCAGAACTGGTAGCAAAGGGACATGAGGACTTTTTTTAGGATAAAAATAAAGCTGATCAATATAATGACTGCGGTGGGAGTCACACCATTCTATGATTTGCCAAAGCACATAAAATTGAACAAAGTTGGCAAATTTTATTTTATATCAATTACATGTCAATAAGAATAATTAGATGAACCAAGGTGATGGTGGAGTAAGTGGCACTATACCAATCTGCTCCCAGGACCAATTGGGAATTACAACTTAATTGGGGAGAAATCATCTGGAATAACCAACAGAACAGCAACTAGAGAGAAGCCTTATAACCACGGACTTAATAGAAGAGGCCAATTTATCACTATGTGACTGATAGGAAGTGTGAAGACACGGAAGGGCTGGCTGGACTCTCACAGGTGGCAGCTGAAGGGATGGAGAAACATCTCAGCAGCCGAGGGTTCCACCTGAAAAGGGTGGGATCTAAAGGCCCAACTGGGCTTCCCAGCCTACAGCAACAAAGCAGAGCATAAAACAGCACCCAGCTGTGAAAAGCAAAAAGCCACCAGGTTTAGCCAGCTTGAAAGAGAGACCGAGTTCTTAAAGAGACCACCCACAAAAATACAGCAGACCCACCTACCCTGGGCTGCAGCTGAGAAAGGGCAGAATGGACTAGAGAAGCTTGGGAAAAGTTTGGGGCCCTGGTTTTAGGGGGAGAGCTGAGAGAACAGCCTGTGAGTCCAGTGCTGACCCATCCCCCATACAGCTACTCATCCAGACAGCTGAGAGAGAGCCCAAACTCCGCAGGTGGAACTGGAAAGGGCCCAGGTGTTACACAGTCAGCTCAAAGAAGTGTTTGGAAGAAGCTTGGAGCACTTCAAGCTGGCTGAAGACCCTGGCTGCCAATGGAGGTAGGGAACTGGAAAGGGTGCAAGTTTGTCACAAGCATGCCTTCTGAGCACTGGCAGGTCAGACTGCAAACAGGATGGACTGGTTTGTACTAACCAGAGAGCCTTGTCTCACTTTGGCAGAATTAAATCATGACTTACTAATGATAAACTTGGTACTAGTAGCATCAAGTGCAAAGTGCAACTCACTTTAGCCTACCTGTATTTCATGGTACAAATCTACCTCTAAGTTGAATGGTGGAGGTTATAAAGCGTATTTGCACAATTTAAATCATTCCATTTTAGTTTTCCCACCCTTCTTTCAGCCTCTCCTTCCCATCCCCTTATCCTTTCTGTGGGCCAATAAAGTTTACCCCTCCCCACTCTCACAATCCATTTCATATGTTCCATATCATGTCATAAATGCATGCATGTGTATTATTTTTGCCATTCAATGAACTTCTGCTCTTTGAGGGAAAGCAATTTTTAAATCAAATAAAATCAAATAATATCAAATATAGATATTATTATGCTTAATACTGTCCTGAAGCTCTCTTAAAACTTCATTTTTTTTTTCAGCCTTTTTTCATTTTGTTGCACTGGGAATTTGTTTCTATGTTGTCCTGCAGCTCACAGATTGGATCCTCTGCTTTCTCTAGACTGCTTTCGATTTCTTCTACTGTGTTCTTTAATTGAGAAATTGTATTCATTTCCTCCTGGCTCTTATTAATGGTTTCTGTGTCCTTTTTAATGCTGGTGTAGTTCTCAGTAAATTCCTTGTAGCTTCCCTAGAGTTCTTTGTAGTTCCCCTGGAGTTCTTCATAGCTCCCCTGGAGTTGTTTGTAGTTTTCTTTGAACTCAACTGAGTTCATTGAGCTTCTCTATCATTATGTCTCTGCTTGTAAGGCCTCATTGAGCTGACTCCATTCACCTACCAGCCCTTCTAGCATCAGCAGCAATTGTTGCCTTCAACAATTGAAGCTTCCTGGCCCTGTGACTCTACCAAGGCAACTTTTTCCCTAAGAAGTAAGACTTCTTGTGTCAGTTGGTCCATTGCTGGTATGTCTTCAGGACCAACCAGCTGCATTTGTAGATCCTTTATGAAGTTTTCTTTAATCTATATGCTCCTGGTCAGGGACTCCACATCAGCCACCTGCACCTGCAGCACTTCTGCAGCATAGCAATCATGGACTGCAGAGCAGAGAGCTTCATCAACTTTCTCTTTCTTTTTTAACCACAAGTTCAAGTTACTCTTTGGCATTACTCAGTTCTTTTCCCAGCCCTGAAACTGTGTCCAAGTCTCCTGAGGAGGACCTGGGTACACTGGTATCCCCTTTGGTTGTCAATGAAATGTTGTCATCTCCAGAGGTTATATTCTTTGAATCTTGACCAGTCTGCTTTCCAAAACGGGGGCTGATGGTGGTCACTGCAGTGGGTTGGTTAGGATAGGGACATCAGAAGGAGAAGAGAAGAAGCAAGGGATAGAAAACCTGTTTGAAAAAGTAATGACAGAAAACTTCCCTAACCTGAAGAGAGAAAAAGTCACACAAGTTCAGGAAGCACAAAGGGGCCCAATGAAGATGAATCTAAACAGGCCTATTCCAAGACACATCATAATTAAAATGGTAAATTTCAAAGACAAAAACAATACTAAAAGCATCAAGAGAGAAACAGCTAATAACATACAAGGGGGCTCCTATAAGGTTATCAGCTGATTTCTCAACAGAAACATAACAAGCCAGAAAGGAATGGTAAAAAATACTTCAACCAATGAAAAGCAAAGGTCTACAACCAAGACTACTCTACCCAGCAAGGCTCTCATTCAAAATGGAAGGTGAAATAAGGAGTTTCCCAGACAAAAAAAGGCTAAAAGAATACATCTCCATCAAACCAGCATTGCAAGAGATGCTAAAGGATCTGTTTTAAAAAGTTGAAGAAACAGAGAAATACAGAGAGGAATACAGGTACAAAGCAGGAAAATAGGTAATGAATAAGTACCTATCAATAATAACTTTAAAGGTAAATGGATTAAATGCACCAGTCAAAAGACATAGGGTAGCTGAATGGATAAGAACTGACTTTAATTTATGAATGCTTTAAAATAACCTTGTTATAAATAGATTTTAATAAGGTATAATTTTGTATTTTACTTGTATCTACATTACTGAAGGTTAAGTTTTCTTAGATTGCAATTATTTCATAAGATGGGAAAATCATGTTACTTGCAATAACTCTTAGAAAAATGAAATGCAGTTAAGGAAAAAGAAAAAGGTAAGAAAATGTGGGTGTATATTACCTAGAATCCATGCAATCTTTCTTATTCACTGTTACAAAATATGTGCTTGTTTGTGGGTGTATGCTATATAGATTTTGTTAGCAATTTATGTTTTAAATAACAACCAACTGGTAGTTAGTGTGTTGAGAAATTAGTCAATCTTTAGGTTAGAAAAGATGCTAAGAATGAAGACCAATTTGGGATGGAAGTTGCAAACTACTAAAATATATGATTCATGTACATAGGCAATATTGGCATGTAAATTAGATGAGATTTCTTTCAAATAGATAGTGGAAATATACATTTCTAGTTATGAAGACCCCCAAACTGGGGATCCTTGGGAAAAGGTATTAATGCTATAGTAAACTTTATTATTAAAATGTGAACATACCTAATCTCTACCTTAAATACTTAAGTTCTTAAATACTTCAGTGGTTAATTTAGGACCACTTGGAAGTCAACCACAAGTTCAAAAAATAGGATGCTATTCTACAAAACTTTTTAAATCCTAGGGTTTTTTATTTTTTACCTCAACTTAGTAAACATAATATTTTATACTCTGGGGTCCAGCTGAGCACTGCAAGTGCCACTCTTTCTGATGCCTTCAACTTATAAAACACATGTAGAAGAAAAACAAGGCCTTGAAAGAAGTAAGACCTGTGCACAACCAATAATAATAATAATAATAATAATAATAATAATAATTCACTAAGATGAAAAATTCCAAAAAGAATAAGTTGTATTTCCAGTAGCTTAAAATAAAGTTGAGTTGTATTAATAGAGGGGGTGAGATCTGACTCAAAAACCTAATTAGTTTTTTACTATGGGTTTTTCACTGTCTCTAGGACAACTTTCAAAAACGTGAGTTCTGCAATACACCATTTCTGTGATATATTTCACAAAAATAGCACTCCTGGTTAAAATAAGTATTAAAGAAGAAAAAAACTGCTTAATTTATTAAAATATACTGTAATAATTATATAAACTATTGACATATTTTAAACTTTCTATATTAACTCTTCAAAATCCAGTATGTACTTTAAATATGGGTAAAAATATTTACGTGTGTAAATGTGTTTTTTTAAAGATTTTATTTATTATTTCTAGAGAAAGGGGAAAGGAGACTGGTAGAGAGGGAAAGAAACATCAATGTATGGTTGCCTTTCACCTGCCTCCAGCTATGGACCTGGCTGGAGACCTGGCTTGCAACTTGGTTCTGTGCCCTGGCTGGGGAATCAAACCAGCGACCTTTGGGTTCGTAGGCTGGCACCTATCCACTGCACCACCAGCCAGGGCATCTATAAATGTATTTTTGCATGCATTTGATAATATTGCAATTGACATTACTTAAAAAAGTAATTCTTTAAACAAATGAATTAATGGAGGCATTTTGAAATAATAATAAATCTTTGTATTAATATGATTTGAGAGGCTGACAGTTAGAAGGCAGTGGTGAATCATCTGGATGTGAAAGGAAAAAAAAAAAAAACACATTGGTGATTACAGAATAGACAGGGGGGATGTTAAGAAGAATAAAGGGAATAGAGAAGCCAAATAACTTATATGCATGACACATGGACATGAACTAAGGGGGACATTGCTGGAGGAAATAGAGTACTGGGTGGAGGGGGGTAAAGGGGGAAAAATTGGGACAACTGTAATGGCATAATGAATAAAATATATTTTTAAAAAGTATTAAAGAAGAAAAAAATAATTATAAATAGCATGTCTCATTTTTATATAATAATGCATTTTCCTATATGTGCATTTTATGCTTATATGTATAGAGATGACTAAATAAAGGTTAATCAGAGTGAAATGTCATTTCCTGATGGCATAGTTTGAAGGTTTATTTTTTTAATTGTATATATTTTGTTGCATTGCTTGAATTATTTATGCCATTTCATTAAAATAGCCATTATTTTAGATTAATTGTAAAACATGCTAAGTACATATATATGTATACATAAAATGCTAAATTTATTGTATGTACCCTGTATACTACACACACACATATATGTAGTTAAATATGCCTTGAAATTTTTTGTATTTGCCTCCAAATGCCAGGAAATTCAACAAGATGGCACATGATACATAATATTCTATCTATGTATGCATTGTGATTTTAGAACCACTTACTTTCTAATCCTGTTGGTAAGAGCTAGTCTTTGTTATGTGAATTATTTTATTTTGGCATTTATTGGTAACATTATCTGATAAGATTCTATGGTGAAATACATTTGAGAGCTGTGTCTTGGAAAATAGAACCTATGTTATAATGTGTACAATATTAGTAATAGCAAATCCTTTTCAAGTTACTCAGTTTTCCAAGTGGTAGCCTATAAATGTAGTAATAACTGCATCTGAAACTCACACACTCCTAAGATAGTTCAGATATTAAAAATTCTTAGGCCCTGACTGGTGGCTCAGTGGATAAGGTGCCAGCCTGCAAACCCAAAGGTCGCTGGTTCAATTCCCAGTCAGGGCACATAACCAGGTTGCAAGCCAGGTCTCCAGCCAGGTCCTTAGCTGGAGGTAGGTGAAAGACAACCATATATTGATGTTTCTCTCCCTCTCTGCCTCTCTCCTTTCCCCTCTCTCTAAAAATAATAAGAAATAAAATCTTTTAAAAATTATTCAAAAGATTATTATCACATGCTTAGAAAGTTGTTTTTTGTATTTTTCTACTAGTAGTCTCTATATTTCTACATCTATATCTACTACATCTATCAGCCATCTAATCTAATTTATCATGATATTTACACTAAATGCTGAAGAGATTTAAAATGTAATTACATAAAGATGAGATTTAGGTATATCTTAAGTTGTAACAAAACTTATGCTTTAGTGGAAGCGAGCCACATAGTTGTGCTTTAGGTATAAGTACATTCCCATGAGTTTTGATGTGATTGAAATAAAAACAGCCCTGGCTGGTGGCTCAGTGGATAGGTGCCAGCCTGTGAACCCAAAGGTGGCAGGTTCAATTCCCAGCCAGAACACATAACCAGGTTGCAAGCCAGGTCTCCAGCCAGGTCTGGGGCTGGAGGCAGATGAAAGGGCAACCATACATTGATGTTTCTCCCCCTCTCTGCCTCTCTCCCTTCCCCTCTCTCTGAAAATAATAAATAAAAACATTAATCTCAGTGGCATATTTGCATATTAATACATTGCCTGTACTTCCCTGGTTTGTCTTTATACACAAGAATAAATTGTCTATTTATTTATTTAACTTAAAGTATATCCCATCTACTTAACTTTTCAGTTTGGAAGAATTTCAGGTTTGTTTCTAGGGTTCATGGTCCTAAATACATCTTTATCCCTTTTCATCATCTCAAAGTGAAGCTGACACAATTTTAAATTTCAAATGTATTTATATTTTAAGGAGGACACAAGCATTAATGCCAAATTAACAAATAAGCATCTTTGTGGCATTACAAACCCTTTAAAACCTGTACAGAGGAGCTTTTGTGTTTGTGTAAGAAAGAGATTGCAATCAGCCATCCAAATAGGATATCAATGTCTTGTCTTTGACCTCTGCTGACTGGATATCCTGACCAAAATAAAATGCTGCTATTGTACAGAATGGAAACATAGCAAGCCTGTGCTTTACTGAGAGTAGAAAAATAATCTCTAACTACACATTCATAGGTGGTGGAATGATAGATGCCACCTCCTATCCCAGAATACCGTATAAAATGTATTCATGAATCCATGTATCCATACAAACCATGGAGATTTTTTTTATTCCAATAAAAGCAAATGGCACCAGCACAAAGCAACCCACATACCAAGCATGAAAGGATTTCACTGAATATGCAAAAAGACAAATGATAAAAATGGAAAGTGAGATCTGCAAGTTAAGCTTGTATGTCTTTGGTGCTGGCTGCATATGTAAAGCTTTCAACAGAATAATATTACACTTTACTGACAATGAAATGTACATTACATAGAAGAATAATCATTATCATTAAATGAATTTCCTGCTGAGTACATTTTTCACTGTGAGCAGGCTCATCTCTTGGGACATTTGCAAGGTAGTCTGTAAAATAGTTTAGATCGGAGAGAGTAAGAGCATTGGTTGTTTGATTTAGTTGTCAAATAGGAAAATAACTTGAGGAATTTTAAAGCAAACCATCAAGATAGATATTTTCTGGCCCTTTAGGCCAAAATTATATACTTCTTTCTTCTATTTTTATTCAAGTAATTTAAAGAAGAACAGAGCTATTGAAATTGTACTTGAGATAAATCTTATTACAGAAGAATGGTCAGTATTATCCCTATATCCACAAACATCTATCTATATAGCAAGACCACTGCCCCAAAAGTCACACTGGTCAAAGGAAAACTAAAAAACTGTGTTGTGAAGTATCCATTTATTCAAATAGCATTTAAAATATGAATAAAAGAGAGGCAAAGATGGGGAGCAGCTTAGACAAGAACCTAGTATAAAGGAACCATGGACATGGACAACAGGTGGGATTGACTTTGGGGGGAATGGGTGGGTGGGTGGGGGGACAGAGGGGAGCAAAAAGGGGATGGATGTAATACAACAACAATAAAATTAAAAAAAAATATGAATAAAAGCCCAATTTTAAAATGTTATTCATGTGAAGTTTTATTTTTTTAAATATGGATATTTGGTAGTTTATTTTTACATCTTTCATTTGTTTCTGGCTCTCATGAGATTTCCATAAATATTTCACATAAAGGTCTCAAAATACTTTCATACTCCAATTTGTCAGTATTTTTTTCAGTGTTAACAGTGCTAAAGAATTATAGGAACAAAAATTGTTCAGTTTTGCTCATTTTCCAACTCTCCTTTTCCTTGATAAGAATCTAGATGGTAGAATAAAAAATGCTTATATTTGATCAAAGAGAACATTCATGAATGTTGTGAATTCATGACCTCATCACATTCTAAACAAACTTATAGTTTCTGAAGAAAAAGTGTAATAACAGTAAAAACAAGTTAATAGTTTATAGGTACGACACACTATTGTGAGTGTTTTAGTTGATTAGTTAATGTAATCCTCACAACCACTATTTATCTCTTAAAAAAAAAAAAAAAAAAGAATGAACGAAACAAAAAAGTCCAGAATAATTAGGTGATTTTTTTTTTTAAACAGAGAAGCCAAGGTTCAAATCTAAGCACTCTGATTTTGTAGCCCATACCTTAACCCATTATAGTCTACTGCCTTACAGTAACTAAGCAACTAGCAGCTATCCAAATGCCCACTGCATAAAAAAGGGAGAAGTGTTTGCTGATTGTATAGCTGTACTGATTGGGTATATATAAGCAGAAGTTGGAGGAAAGTAAATGTAAACAAACCAAATAGGTTTCTGAGAGTAACTTTAGCTACAAACTAGAAAGGCCCTTAAAATAAATTTTTTTATATTTAAACCAAGAGCTTGTTTTGTTACATAACTTTATTTTTCTTTCAGAAAAATATTAGTAATAATAGCTAATAATTATTGTTCTTAATCTGTACCAGATGCTGAATTAAGTGCTTCACATCTACTAACTCACCAAACCTTCATATCCATGGTTGTTGTACAGGGCTCCAAAGCCCTCCTATATTTCCAAATAATATGCTGTCTATCTCAAGGAAGAGCATGCTCTCTAAGAATCAGGATTGTATCTAAAAGACCAACTATTCTACTGTGTATATGATAGGGATGGAGAGTCAGAGTGCAAAATGCCCTGTCATTAATGCATACTCCAATCAATTTGGCTAAAAAATTATCACAATGACCAGCTCAGGAAACAGTTGTATTATTTCAATCAACAATTGATTAGATCTACTCAGCAATTATCTAATCAACCTCCCAGCAGTAGAACTATTGGCCATTTAGTTAGAGCTCCATTAATAGGTGTTATTTTAATAACATATTACTAGCTCATTTTCCAACATGTGAGAACCATGCTTTTTTGTATCTAAAATAAATATTAATATCCAAGAAATTATTGTATGATTTAATAACTTTGTATTCTATTGACAATGTATTTTGTAATTATTTACTCTTTCTTTTTTATTTAATATATTTTATTGATTATGTTATTACAGTTGTCCCAATTTTCCGCCTTTGCACCCCTCCACCCAGTAGCCCCCATTCCCTCTGGCAATTCCCTCCACCTTAGTTCATGTCCATAGGTCATGTGTACAAGTTCTTTGGTTACTCCATTTCCTGTACTGTTCTTAACATCCCCATGTCTATTCTGTATCTATCAACTTTTACTTCTTAATCCCTGCATCTTTTCCTTCATTGTCCCCTTCCTCATTCCAACTGATAACCTTCCAACTGATCTTTGTATCTATGATTCTGTTTCTTTTCTGCTTGTTTGCTTAGTTTGTCTTTTAAATCCATTTGTTTATAGTTGTGAATTTATTACCATTTTAATGTTCATAGTTTTGATCTTCTTTTTCTTAAATAGAAGTCCCTTTAAACATTTCATATAATAATGACTTGGTGCTGATGAGCTCCTTTAGCTTTACTTTGTCTGGCAAACACTTTTTCTACCTTTCTATTTAAAATGATAGCTTTGCTAGATAAAGTAATCTAGGTTGTAGGTCCTTGTTTTTCATCACTTTGAATATTTCTTGCCAGTCCCTTCTAGCCTGCAGAGTTTCTTTTGAGAAATCAGCTGACAGTGCTATGGGAACTTTTTGTAGGTAACTATCTGCTTTTTTCTTGTGGCTTTTAAGATTCTCTCTTTATCTTTAACCTTTGGCATTTTAATTATGTGTCTTGGCATGGCCCTCTATGTGTCTATCTTGTTTGGGACTCTCTGTGCTTCCTGGACTTGCATGGTTATTTCCTTCACCAAATTAGGAAAGTTTCTTTCATAATCTTTAAAATTCGTTTTTAATTTTTTGCTTTTTCTTCTCCTTCTGGTACCTCTATGATCTGAATGTTGGTATGTTCGAAGTTGTCCTGGAGGCTCCTTAGCCTATTCTTGTTTTTATTTTTTAATTCTTTTTCCTTCTTGCTATTTTGATTGAATTTTTTTTCTTCCTTATGTTTTAAAACATTGATTTGATTCTCAGATTCATCCACTCCACTGTTGATTTCCTATAAATATTTCTTTATTTCACTTAGTGTAAACTTAATTTCTGAGTCTTTTTATGTTATTGAAATAGCCAATGAGTTTCTTGAATATCCTAATAACCAGTGATTTGAACTTTGCATTTGATAGATTGCTTATTTCCATTTTGTTTAGTTCTTTTTCTGGAGTCTTGTTGTTTTTTCAGTTGGGCCATACTTCTTTGTCTCCTTATTTTGGATGCCTCCCTGTGTTTGTTTCTATGTATTAAGTAGAGCTTCTTTGACTTCCTATCTTAGTAGCATGGTCTAATATTGAAAAGTACATCCATAAGAAGGATGGGGCAGAGCCTTAGATAATTGCCAGGGCATGAACTAGGTTGATGGAGTCTCAGATATGAGGCAGTGCCTATGTGGCTTTTTGTGGGGTAGGACTCAGAAAAGTGACAATGTTGTGTAGGCCCTGGAGTTTTATCCAGGAGGAAGTTGTCCCCTGGCACTTTCCATGATACCAGACACTTCAGTTTCTCCCCATATGCCACTGGTGCCCTTCAAGTTATTGCCCCAGTGCTAGAGCCCAGAGGGTGTGAGTCTGCATAAATCTTAATTCCATTGTAGACCCTTTAAGTGGAGACTCCTGCAGTTTCTTCTGCTGCTCTAGCACTCACTGGTTTTTATAGTCAGAAGTTATAGGGACTTATCCTCCAGGTAGTGGAACCCTGGGCTGGATGGTCTAGTAGGAGACTGGGATCCCAAACTCCTGAGGTAGCCCTCTTGATTCTTATTTACTAGACATGTTTTGGACTGCCCATTCTGCACCTTTGTGCCTCTGTACCTATGCACCTTTCTGGGTATCTCTGTATTTCTGCCCCTCCTGGATGAATGTGACTTCTTTAATTCCTTGGTTGTCAGACTTCCATACAGCTTGATTTCCTGATGATTCTTGGTAATCCTTATTTTATAATCTAGTTGTATTTTTACTGTGGCTGAGCAAAGAGGCAAGCTGTGTTTACCTAGGCCTCCATCTTGACCAGAAGTCCCTGTAATTGTTTGTTCTAATCAACTCTCAACTTTAGTACACTGCACTATTAGTTATGATACTTCACATTTGGTAAGCTATCACTTTATGTCTTCAATCATGGAAAATGGCTGTCTCTGCTTTTCAACCAAGTTTTATTATTTTTGCATTTCCACTATATTTTTGCCTTAGAACTAGAATTTCATGAATATCACCAAATTGTACAGAATGTGTGCAATCAATTGGCAACATTTTAGTAAAATAAACAGCATGCTACAAAAGTGTTATTTTTTGAAATAAATTTATTCTTATATGTAAATACATAAACATAGTTATTATTTTTTAATTGTTCAAAAATGTCTCCATTTGCTGCAATAATAGACTTGATTCAACTTCAGAATCTTGAGCACACTTTAATTAACTTTTCTTTATCTATGGACATCATCATGTTTTCAATCTTACCTTTAATATCCTCTTTATTGGAATGAGGTTGTTTATTAACTTCTCTCTCACAAATGCTCCATACATAAAAATGTAAAGGATTTGCATCTGGTGAACTAGGTGGCCAGCTTTCCTTTGACCAGAATTCAGGAACATTGACACTGAGAAATTCTTGTACCTTTTTGGCATTATGTGCTGGTGCACTATCTTGTTGAAAGATAAAATGATGTCCAATTGTGACTTGCTTCATCCACGGTATAACTACTTCTCTCAAAATGTCAAAATAAACATTCTGGATCTTCATTGATGATCTCCTGGATTCTGTGTACAATATCTAGACTTGTGCAATCCTTGCGTACCTTATGAGTTTTCCTTGTTGGTGTAGCAACATCAGGATCAGCATCATACACCTTCTTCACGTTGTCAGCTGTGTGTAAAGGGATGTTATTGAAGTCCATAGTTTCTTTAGCAGTTCGTCCTGCATGCAGTCCAGAAACCATAGTTGCTCTAACATCATATTCCTTCAACATGACGATTGCTCTCAGAATTGAATACTTCATATCTGAAACAATGATGTTTAAGCATAACCTTAGAAACAGTTTTTAATTAATAAGGACATGGCAAAGCTGTTGCCAATTGATCACATGCACCCTGTATATTCAGGCAGTGAAAGATTTTGTTGCATTAAAAAATACATTTCTACTGAAGGCCTATTCACGGTATTCAGTGGTCAGGGGGAAGGGGGTTGTGGGAGTGGGGAGGAAGAGGCAAGGAAGGGGAACAGTTTAGACAAGAACCTAGTATAAAGGAACCATGGACATGGACAACAGGTGGGATTGACTTTGGGGGGAATGGGTGGGTGGGGAGGGGGACACAGGGGAGCAAAAAGGGGATGGATGTAATACAACAACAATAAAATTAAATTTAAAAAATACATTTCTAAAATTAAAACCCAAATAGAGTGTAATATAACTCTTCATTGCAGTTAAAACTACAGATCTTGAATCCTAGATTATTTGTTGCAGAAGTTCCATAGCACATCCTTTTCTTTATACATACAGATTTAAAAAATTTTTTTATTCATTATTTTCAGAGAGAGGAGAAGGGAGGGAGAAAGAAGGAGAGAGAAACATCAATGTATGGTTGCCTTTCACCTGCCTCCAGCTACAGACCTGGCTGGAGACCTGGCTTGCAACCTGGGTATGTGCCCTGATTGGGGAATTGAACCAGCAACACATAGGTTCTCAGGCTGGTGCTCAATCCACTGAGCCACACCAACCAGGGCCTTATACATGCAGATTTTTAACAAAGAAATGTTCATAGAATATTTAATCTCTTCTATGTCAGAAACATTCATAAACTGGAAAAGAAACAAATCATTCTCAAGAGGCAATCTTATACATAGCTTTAAAATTTAAACCTGAGTACAAAAATGATAGTATTCTAAATTTTTCTCAGCTTGTCCTTTAAAATCACGAGAACAGCATTATTTGGTAACACACAATATAACAATCTCCTTTATATTTAAAATGCTCTTTGCAGTTCTCTCAAATTTCTATAGTTAAGTTCAGAGATTGAATTTAAATGGATCTCAGTTGAGACTGAAACCTCACCTTTCACCAAATCCTCACTGTAGCCAATACTCCTGAGATGGTTACTGCCCTTCCACAATCTGACTCCCATCAAACTCCTTTTCTAGCCTTCTCTCATGTTTGCTATTACTCTAAATGAGCTCTGAACAAAATTTCTCCCTGACAAACACTATATTCTTATATAGTCTGTAGGTCCAGAGGCATTCCATTTTAGCTTGGGCTGCTCAAATAAAATCAGATTCTACCTCCTTCATAAAGACTTCCTTTGTCATACTGTCTGAAAGTAGCATACTCTTTTTGATTCTTTCTGTCACTGAGCATCTCCAGCTTTTTAACTTAAATGTCAAGTATGTGTGATTTGCTGGACTAATGAAATGGGTCAACAAAAGGGGATGAGATGTCCTGGACTTCCTAAAGATCTGATAGTTATGCTTCCTGTGTGCAGGGAAAGAGAACAGTAAGAGAGATGTGCTTTTTAGATATTTTCTTTATTCTTTTAGTCTTTTCCTGCTCATTTTTTTTAAAGGATTTTATTTCATTAATTTTAGAAAGAGGGGAAGGGAGAGAGGCAGAGAGGGTGAGAGACATCAATGTATGGTTGCTTTTTACCTGCCTCCAGCCACAGACCTGACTGGAGACTGGTTTGCAACCTTGTTATATGCCCTGGCTGGGGAATCGAACCTGTGACCTTTGGGTTCGCAAGGCTGGCACCTTGTCCACTGTGCTACCAGCCAGGGCTCCTGCTCATTTCTTAATAATTTTATTTTCCTTTTTTATTCTACCTTTGATATATGTTAACCAACTCTGTGTTTCAGCAGTACTAACTGTAATTGTGGGTATGCATAAGAGAGTGAAAAAAGTATATGTATAAGAGAGAGGGAGAGAGATTTAAGAAGTATAATCCTCATAATAGTATTAGACTTGAATATAAAGAAAAAAAATTTTAAAACAAGCCTTATATTATAACTTAGGTGCTATTCAAATGAGCCAAAATTGCATAGCTCTACAACTCTAAAATAAAAAAGTAAGTAGCAAGAACTCATTACATAGGCAGAAAGTGGAATAAATGTAGTTCCTAAAAATGTCAGAATAAAATTTTATAATCTGATGATTTACAGTTCCTTCTGTGGTTTTAGTGTGTAAAGGATAAGCACATGTAGTGGAAACCAATGAATTGGGTCAAGTAAAATTGGAACCCATTAAAATTCCAGCCTAAACCTTTGAGGTATAGCGGAGTTTGACCACCCAAGTAGTATATTATATAACCTATTATTTGCTTCTGAGCTTCCTAGTTTTTATCTGACCAAGAAAATGGAAAGCTCAAAAACAATTCTCTGAAACCCTTCATTTCGGAATCCATAGTGGAGCAGTAAAGAAGAGATTGAAAATCACTAAGTAATATTTGCCTGTTTGAGCTTTCAAACAGATCCTTAATGCAAAGAATTTTGAATAACTCAAGATTCTTGCATTTATCTAAAAACTCACTTTGTCATGTGATGCTCAAACACTAAAGGCATGTTTCTAATCCAGATCATTATTTGTCATTTAAACAAAGGCACCCCCAGAAAAGCCTGCATTTACTAACTATTCAAAGAGGGAAATCTGCATGCTTCTTGTTTGTTCAGAACAACTTGTTTCAAAAGATGCAGTATATTTATATGCATAAAGCAGAATCTCCCTAATTATAATTTCTTTTTGCCTATTCAAGAAAAACACAACAGATGTATTTCTACCAACTCTTGGGCTATCACATGGGAAAAGAACAAATGAGTAAATGCTTCAAATAAATGTTCAAGCGCTTCGCTGTGAATAATTTTTCAGCATGTCCTTGTTGCCATATTATAGCATTTAACCTTAATGCTATCTTTGTTGGGAATGCAGATGATGAACAAGATGGTTTGCATTCTACTCAGATCACTTTCCTCTGTGATCAGTAAGCATCAGAAACAGAATCTACAGATAGCAGAGCAATTGCATTGTAAATGTCACATAGCTGCCTTTATTATTCCAGCTGGTTTGTGGAAAGAAAGGTCCTTCTGTTAATGAGACTAACAGTGCCAGTCCCATTATAATAGATTTAAGCAAATAAATAACATGTTTGCCATTTCTTCTTTTGCTTTTCAAGCACTATTTTTGTCACTGATCTCATTGCTACAGACATTTGAGTGGAATAGCTATAATTGTTGTGCAGCTTAGGAAATGAAAATTATACATGGAGTCTCTATTTATTTTAGATAATTCAGCATATAATCCAAATTATCCCCAAAGCCTGTCCTCCTCATGGTTCTTGCTCACAATTGCCATTAATGCTAACATGACAAAAAGATACAATGAGTTACATTTAGTGACTCATTAATGCATGGCGGTACCTATTGCACACTTGACAGAGGAATAATAACCACATAACTTCAAAAGGATCTAGGTCTCCTGCAGACTTAAAGAAGGAATAGTACAAAATCTGTCTAAATTATTGCCAAAACTGGTTTGCAAATAAGACTGCTGATCTTTGGTCTTATGTATTTAGGGAAATTAAAAATTTACTGGGAGCTCTGGCCTGATAGCTCAATTAATTAGTGTCATTCCACTATGCCAAGGTTGCAGGTTTGATCCCCAGTCAGGGCACATATAGGAATGAACCAAAGGATGCATAGGTAAGTGGAACAACAAATTCACCTCTCTTTCTCCTTTTCCTTCTCTCCTCTACACTCAATCTTTCTCTAAAAAGAATGAATGAAAATTTTTTTCTAAACCTACTGGGAAAATTCCCATCTGTTCTGAGAAGTCATAAATACCATTTTATGAAAAAAATCATGCTTCTCTGATTGCCCACAGCACATTTAGACACCAACTAGGGTGAAATGAGCAAGCTTCACTATTTAATCCATATTATCATATCCCTTTCCATTTAGCAGTTTTCATATGGGCTCTACATGAGTCACATAAAAGTTCTTCAATATATTCAGATTTTCTCTCTACAGGCTTTCTCTAGGTTGCCTAATGAACAGTATGTCTTTAAATATCATCTTATACTGATGAATCCCAAAGCCATAGTCTAGTCCTACCTTTCCCTATAACTGCAAATGCAAATATTCAGCTACTTAGTCTACATTGCTACCTGAACACTTGATAGACATCTCAAACTAGTGTTGCCAAAACAGAATTCTTCGTCTACAGTCTACCAAAACTTTTATTTCTTCCTCATTCCCATTCAGGAAATAACATCACTATCTACCCACTTATTCAAGGCAAAAACCTCAGATTAATCCTAGACTTCTCTATTTACTCTTCCCTTTCTTCATGCCCTCGCAACATATACACAAACACATCATTAAAACACACCTGTTGTATGGAGATACAACCTTCTGTTTGCTGCTCGTATCTTCATTACTAACATTGTGGTATCAACTGTAGTCTTTTACCTGGACTTCTCTAGTAGCTTCTTGCCCGGTTCTGCCTACCTTGTCCTCCCTCCCCTACCTATGTTCCTCCTCTCCTTCCTCTTCTCTTTTTCCTTTTAGATTATAGAGTTTCTACATATCATCTTATAGTGAACCAAGTCAGAGTTTCCTAAACTGCTTTAAAACAGGAAAAAAAATAGTGGAGGTGTCATGTTAATGTCTGTACCTTAGAAATAGAGAGTTTTCTAAGCTCAGAAACTTTTTTAAAAGAGTATTATTTTTAGCGAGAGAGGGGAAGGGAAAGAGACAGAGAGGGAGAGAAACATCAATGTGTGGTTGCCTTTCACCTGCCTCCAGCTGTGAATCTGGCTTGCAACCTGGTTATGTGTGCCATGAATGGGAATAGACCCAGCAACCTTCGGGTTTGCAGGCTAGTGTCTTATCCACTGTGCCACCAGCCAGGGCTTCAGATTCTTTTTTAATTTTATTATTTTTAGAGAGGAAGTGAGAGAGGCAGAAAGGGAGAGAAACATCAATGCATGGTTGCCTTTCATCTGCCTCCAGCCACGGACCTGGCTAAAGACCTGGCTTGCAACCTGGTGATGTGCTCTGGCTGGGAATCGAACCAGCAACCTTTGGGTTCACAGGCTGGCTCCTTATCCACTGTGCTACCAGCCAGGATGGAAATTTTTTAAAAAGGTGTCTTATGTACTAATTGATTTAAATGCCACTATAGGGGATATACCCACAGGCTTCTACATGTGTGCAGCCTTTCTGTGTGGCATCCTCTCTTACATAAACTTTGTTAATTCTAATTATTTTTAGGTCTGGTATGTTATAATAATTAGGTAGCTAATTATAACATTTATATTGCTATAAATTATTTACCATTTTATTTTGGTCTAATGAAGATATAAACCCCAAATAGTGCTAAATATTAGAATTATACATCTAATTAAGACTGAAAAATACCATATCATTTCAATTATATTTATTGTTTAATAATGTGGGAATAATGCAACTTAAAATTACTTAACTTTAAAAAGGAGGTTCATATTATTTCATCTTTGTGGGATCAGGCAAATGTGAGATTTACAAAGAAAAAGTAAATAGCCAGGGGAAGTAATTTTGTAATGCAAATAGGTATATAACAATTTTGCTAAATATATTAATTATTTTATATGCAGTTAAGGTTGTTGTTATTTTGATATATTTGTTCTGGTGGGGAGAGAGGAGGAGGGAGTGTAGAAATAATGACATCTCTGCCTTTCCCAATGCTGAGTAGTAAAATCAATACCATTCAAGGAGCACCTTTGAGGATGTTTATCTTAGTGTCTTTTCTTTCAAGTTTCAGTAATGTACCTCCGAAACTGTTATCAGTGAGGTTTTTCACATTGCTTCCGTTCCAGTTTTAATTAGTGTATTATCCATTGCTAATTTGAGGGGTTTAGGCTGGAATTAGGACACAGCTGCTGAGAATGCAAGCACATGAATCGTTGGATTAGTTGGCATCTGTACAAAGGGGAAGGAGTAAATGAGGGAGATGCAACAAACCGTATCTTCTAAATAGCTCCTAACATTTATCAGCTATTACCTATCATTTAAAAGTGAATTCCTTGATGAGAAGGAAACAGAAAGTGTTGCCATGTTTGCTATAGATTTTTCGGAAGGCCATAAAGCTTTACAGGAGCGGATATATTTGCCTATCTAGCCCCCATTGTCTCCCCCTCCCCTGAGCCAACCACAATTCTTGAGTTGATAAGGGTACTTTCTATTTTGGTTTTCATACTTTAGCCAAATGTTTGTAAATTTGCAATATATCTAGTATGTCATTAATTGTTTGAGCCTTTATAAATGGTAATGTACTATATTACCGGGTAGGGCAAAAGGGGATTTACAGTTGTTCGTATGGGAAGTAATACACTAATTCATAAATAATAGCACAAGAATAAACTCTGTGTTTCACATACTCACACCTGTATACCTACTCTTGCCCTGCCCTGTATATGATGCTATTGCAACTTAGTTTTTTCATTTAACATTATGTTTGGATAACATCTCTGTTGTGAGATACATACAATTGAGTTTGTTCATTTTAACAGCTGCAGTGCAAATTTTGTCCACACTTCCTAGTGCACACATGCTGGGACAGGAATCCTGTCCAGCAGAGGCTCTCAAGCAGGTGCAATGCAGCTCCAGGGGCATTTGGAAACACAGGAGAGCTTGCTTTCTAGCACTGTATATTAGTTTTCTAGGGCTTCCATATAAAGCACCACAGACTAAGTGACTTAAACAACAGAAATTTATTTTCTTGCAATTCTGGTGGCTAGAACCCAATATCAGGGTGTTTGCTGGACTAGTTTTGTCTGGGGCCTCCCTCTCTTTTTGGCTTATACATGATCATCTTCTCCCTGTGTTTTAGCACAGTCTTTTCTCTGTAACATGCCTGTGTCCAAACTTTTTCTATAAGGACACCAACCATATTGGATAAGAGTTCACCTAATGATTTTATTTTAACTTAATTATCTCTTTAAAGATCCTGTCTCCAAGTACAATCATATTCTGAGGTACTGAGGCTTAGAACTTTGACATATAAATTTGGGGGTACACAGTTCATTCCATAACACATAATAACTGGAGTTTGCTATTGGCTAGAAAGGAAAGGGGCCAAGGAACCCGAATATCATGCGCTGAAAGAAGGCATTGCACCAGACCACAGAATATTTTTCTTTCTGTAAATGATATTTGAATGATATGTAAGAAAGCCCTACCTACCCCAATGTCATCAAAATAGTCTTTTGCATATCTCTAAAAGGTTTAGTCTTGCTTTTCAAATTTAGAAATTTATATACATTTAATTTTTGTTATTATGCAAGGTAGTTTACTTTTTTAGTATAAATAGCTAATTATCCCCTTAGCATTTAGTAAATATGTAATCTTTTCTGTCTCTTTCAAGTCATAATTTTCCAATTAAGTGCAGTTCTCTTTCTGAGTGCTCTACTTTGACCTATCCGCCTCTGTGTCTATGCTATGACCTAGGATGTTATAACTGCTATAACTTTTTGATAAGTCTTGATATCTCCTAAGGAAATTATCTCTTCTTAATATTTTGTGAAATGGCTTGATTTTTCTTGGCCTTTGCTCTTCCATTTGAATTTTTGAATTAGTTTGTCATGATAATGAAAAAGAGAAATATGTGAGATTTCCTTGAAAATATATTAAATTTATAGATAAATTTAGGAAAAAATAATAGGTTTAAATACTAGGTTTTCCTAGTGTGAGTATGTAATACCTCATTAATTTGGGCTTTAAACTTTTTGCATTATGATTTTGGCTGCATTTGTATGACCCACAGTTTTTTAATAGCCACATTGATTTTGATTTTTGAGTAATAGTTTCCAGCAAAGTTACTACAAAACAAACAAACAAAAAATACACCATCTGTTGGGAGAACTGGACAGCAACATGCAAAAAGATAAAACTAGACCACCAACTTACACCATGCACCAGAATAAACTCAAGATGAATAAAGGATTTAAACATAAGCAGTGCCACCATAAAGGTCCTGGAGAAAAATATAGGCAGTAAACTTTTGGACATCCTACACAGAAATATGTTTATTGATACTCCACCAAGGGCAAAGGAAATCAAAGAACAAATCAACAAATGGGACTATATCAAATTGAAAAGTTTCTGTTCAGCTAAAGAAAATATCAGCAAAATTCAAAGGGAACCAACTGTATGGGAAAACATAATTGCCAATGATACCTCAGACAAGGGTCTGATCTCCAGAATATATAAAGAACTAATGCAACTCAACACCAGGGAGACAGACAGCCCAATTAAAAAATGGGCAAAGGACCTGAACAGACAACTCACTGAGGAGGACATACAAAGGGCCCAGAGGCATACGAAAGAATGCTCAACATCACTAGTCATCAGAGAGATGCAAATTAAAACCACAATAAGATACCACCTCGCACCTGTCAGAATGGCAATCATCAACAAATCAACAACAACAAGTGTTGGCAAGGATGTGGGGCAAAGGGAACCCTCATGCACTATTGGTGGGAATGCAGGCTGGTGCAGCCACTGTGGAAAACAGTATGGGGTTTCATTAAAAAACTAAAAATGGAACTGCCTTTTGATCCAGCAGTTCCACTACTTGGACTATACCCAAAGAATCCTGAAACACCAATTCATAAGAACCTATGTACACCCATGTTCATAGCAGCACTATTTACAGTAGCCAACTACTGGAAACAGCCTAAGTGCCCATCAGTGGATGATTGGATCAAAACACTTTGATACATTTACACAATGGAATACTACACAGCAGAAAGAAAGAAGGAACTCCTACCCTTTGCAACAACATGGATGGAACTGGAGAGTATTATGCTTAGTGAAATAAGCCAGTCAGTGAAGGACAAATATCATATGATCTCACCCATTATGGGACAATAATGAACAAAACTAACAACAAGCAAAACAGAACCAACTATATGAATACAATGAATAGGCCTTCAGTGGTCAGGGGGAAAAAGGTTAGGGGGAGGGGGGAGGCAGAGGCAAGAAAGGGGAGCAGTTTAGACAAGAACCTAGTATAAAGGAACCATGGACATGGACAACAGGTGGGATTGACTTTGGGGGGAATGGGTGGGTGGGGAGGAGGACAGAGGGGAGCAAAAAGGGGATGGATATAATACAACAACAATAAAAATTTAAAAAATACACCATCATTTGAATGTTAAAGCAGTTTTTAGTCTTGAAGAAAATAGGAAAATCACAATAATGATGATTAGCAAAGGCGAAATTGGAAACAAACTTGATCAAGCTGCCAACAAAGAAATCTTGCATGGAGACTACAGGTCTGGAGTTTCTAGAATGAAATTATATAGGAATCTCGGTCCACAAGTTTCCTCAAATGTTACAGACATGGAGCTATCACTGAATCGGACAGAGCCTGGGCTCCCTGACCACTGACTATTTCTGTAATCCACTCTTTGCTCTAACCTGAGGAACTGCTTCAACCTGCTCCTTTTTAATCTTCTTTGGCACAACCTTGGTGGATTTCTCTGATTTGGAACAAGTTCTAATCGATCTTTGTTGCTTCTGTTCTAAGGAGCCTGCACAACCTGCTTCAGGAAATGATACATTCTGAGTTGTCTTTTCATTTCTCTGGCTTTGTGTAGAAATTATAAGTCTGTCTTGTCCCCTGACACTTACTTCCTATTTGTTACCAATTCCTTTAATTGAATAAACAAATGAATCGATAAGTTTCCCATCTAGTGTAACATTCTGAAGAGCAAACACTTGTTCAATTTTCACAACTGGAGACATGTTACATGGCTGTAAATCCAGGCTCCCTTTTTGCATTATAATAGAAGCTGGTAAAGATTTCCTTGCTGCTGCTGTTTTCCAGGCTATGTTAACAGGTGGTGTTTCTTTCTTTTCCATACTTATGTGCCACCTCTGGCTATAGCTCTGAATCTCAGTACTTGAAAGTGAGGAGTCCACCTTACCCACACTGATCTGTTCTGGCTGAGTATTCAGCACTGATGTTAGTCTCCAGATTTTCTTTTTTGGGCTTTAGAGGCAATATTCTTGTTTGCTTGCCACATAGCCTCCTTAGGCTATTTTTCAATACGGGTAACAGTATACAGTCCTGTTCTTTCCTCTCGGGTTATTTTTGATGCTTGATCTGCCTGGGCCATGCTAATATCCCATTGAGCATGTTCTATCTGTGGTCAGGGTTTCCAAATCTTTTGTTTCTCAGAGTGACTACTGGCTTGTTTGATTGCTTCAGCCAGTAATTTTTCATATTATTTATGACCTTTATATTCTTGTACCTATTTTTCATGAACCCATACCCTCTCTGGTTGGTCACTAAAAAATTGGTCATAGTATTCCTGGGCATCTCTTGTATTGATTTGGTTATGAACCGCAAGCTGGGGATCACTTGAAATATACAAGGCCACCAAGGATAGGTTCCCACCTTAGACCAAAGAAGATCGCCAACCTGGAACTTAACACCAATGGACACTTCTGTTATTGGAAAAGAAGATGAGATGGGCTGAAGCAGCATTTTCTCATTATGTACTGGATCTTCTCATGTTTTTTTAGAAGTAGGGTCAATCCTCTCATTTGGTCTATTTTGTTCCTCTGGTTCTAATTTGGGGATTTTGTGTGGTTTGTGCTCTTCAGATCTAGGTGAGTCATGCTTGTTGCCTTTTTTCCTTTTTTTATTTTCTGCTTTCATGCTTTGACTTTGTGTGCTCACTTGACTGTACTTCATTGAAAAGGTCTCCACAAAGGGGAGACTCAAACAAGTCCTGCCATTCTGGGTAGTTTTGGTTATTTTTAGTTTAATTGCAGGTGAGCTGGTTTCTTTGGAATCATAGTTTGTGATACCGAAGGAGATGGGAGCTGTGAAGGAGAAGGTTTTTCCAGAATTTCATGTGGTCTCATGTTTGAAATTTCTGAATGGTAATAGTCAGGGGGGCACCAAAGTTTCTAACTGCACCATAACCATTGGCCAGTCCATTTGCATCCTGATTATAAGACTGGTATTTGGTTTGAGCTTTGTACATGTGATTGATGGTGGATAGCCATTTGTGAGTAGAAGAAGATCTATTGTAGGTAGGTATTAAAAGCCTTACTGCAAGGGAGCTTCATAGGGTGTATGGCCACCATCTTCAATAATGTCTCTGTTGTTATCAAAGCCATCCTCCTGATGGATATTGGCAGAGTCGATGAGTTGAGGTGGTTGCTGAATTGTGTTTCCTGATGATCCCTTGCATGAAAGAGAAAGAGAAATTCGTTGTTCTGCTCCAGCATCCTTAACTTGCCCTTTCTCTCATTGGGCCTTTAGTTTGTTCCATTCAATCTTTCAGCTTTGTCAGTATGATCACAGGAGAGACACAGAGGCTCGGAGTGGGGCTGGGGTGCAGGCAGCCTCCGGGGCTGCAAGGCAGACGAAAGAGCCAAGCTAGGCCGCATAAAACCCCCAGGCTCTGCATCTGCCATGGCTGCATGCATAGACTCAATGTATCTTTAATTTTCTTTTCTTGTACTGTCCTGCCCAGTTTTGATTTTACATTAAAGTTATACTATTGAGAAAACTATTTGATGAGTGTGGCGAGACAGCTACTTACCTCCTCATATAGCTTTCAATTTATATTTCTCTCTCTCTCTCTCTGTTTTTTGGGTGTTTTTTGATGAGATGTCTGATGAGATTTTGACATATTTCCTATTCACTTTTATATAGGTGTGACCATATAATAAATTCTGGTAGAACTGTCACATTACTATGTGAATGCTTCTCCTAGATATAAACAGAAATGTTACATGAGATTTTCAGGAAGTTTTTTTAAAAGAATAGGTATGCACTCTTTTTCTTCAGCTGTTCATCTGTTTGGCACACTGAACATGATGCTTATTACTGCTGGTAATATTTAATACCTTTTACTTTAGTGACCAAAATAGTTTGCTTCAAATAAGAAGTATCTATCTCTTAAAGATATGTTAACGGTATCCTATACATTTGTGGTTTGTCTCACTCACAACTCCCTGAGTTTCCTTCTCAGGAAAGGATTTTCCTGGTAACCATGGAGTTGCTATTTTTCAAACATCCATTCAGTAGATCTGCATGGTCCAAATAGAGAGGCTGTGGCACTGAGGACATGTACCACCCATATCTTCCTTCAGAAGAAACTGCCGGGAAAAACATAGTTGACTGATAGCCTTCAGATACCACACTTTTGGATCCACTGCATTGTTCATGCTGAGGACATACTTACGTCATACTACTACCAGCTATTGATGGAAGGTGATCAGAGTGTGCTGGACAAGTTATTGCTGCTCAGCATGGGATCATCCTAAATATTAATCTTTACTCAAGGACTCCCTTTTGGCATGGTCAGGACTTCTTCAGAACTTGACTATTACCAGAATCTTCCTACTGAATCTTCTTTCTTTCTCTCCTTTCACAGGAGACAGACCACCATCACATGGTGCAGGTGCACCTTGCTTGTTCCTCTTTTCCCTCCTTTATTCCTTCACAGGATTTTCCTTAATAAATGTCCTATATGTTTCATTTCATTATGGTACATGCTTCTCAGAGAACCTGACTAACACAGAGTCAAAGCATTAAGAATGAGAAAGAAGCCCTGGCTAGTGGCTCAGTGAAAAGGCACTGGCCTGTGAACCCAAAGGGTTGCTAGTTCGATTCCCAGTCAGGGCACATAATCAGGTTGCAAGCCAGGTCTCCAGCCAGCTCTGTAGCTGGAGACAGGTGAAAAGCAATCATACATTGATGTTCCTCTCCCTCTCTGCCTCTCTCTCTAAAAATAATAATAAATAAAATCTAAAAAAAAAAAAAAAAAAAAAGAGTAAGAAAGGAGGCCCTGCCTAGTAAGCAAACACAAACACATAGTTCACTTAGAATATCATATAGATAATTAGTAGTAAAGTCACTGAATCTCAAAGCGTAAAGTAAAAAATAGAATTGAAAAGAGACCTGAGAAATTCAGAGATGAAGCAGTAGGACAGTAGCTTCTGTGTCTGCAGTTGGCCTCTGGGCCACCAGCCAGCCACTCATGCTCATCCTACCTGTAAGCATAACGTCACTGATGATAGCTTAATGGGACATTCTGCAGGGTAGCCATTAGAGAACTCCCCACACTGAGCAGAAATCCCCTCCTCTAATACCTCTACCATGTTCAGACATTAGCTTGGAGAGGTTCAAGGGATGAATGGCCTTGGCATGAAGAATCTGAGGATGAACAGCTATAGTCTGTCATCCATCAGTTATCTCTCTCCTCCCCCTGGGAGCAAGTCTCCTTGGGAGGAAATCCAGCAGGTACCACTCCTTGACTGCCACAGACCCTTAATTCCACTTTGTCTAATATCAGTATTGACACATCTGTATTCACATAGACTGTTATACTTACTATAGCTAATATTATACTTGATATAACTGCTTTTAATACCACTACTAATTATCTGGTTATTAGGTTATTGACTGTCTAGATTATTTAATTAGTGAACTGTTGCTTGGACATTATATATGACATTTTCTTATTGTTTATTTTTATCTCAAATTCTATTTTATGTTATTAATATTGCTATATTAGTCAATATGTTTCCTGGACTTTTATAAATGCAGCAGGTATTTGCTTCCTTGCCAGTTAATATCAGACTTTTTAATTTTCAAGAACATAAAAATAAATAACATTTAAATAGCAGAGCTCTTACAATAAAACATATTCAATCTGAATCTCATAAAATGGAAAGTAATTCTCAGTCATTAATTTGTAAGTATGAAAAATATTGATGGGGTGGAGGAATCATGATGATTATAAAATATTCAATATCTCTTGTTATATTTCAGGGAAAATATACAAAAAGTTTCCAGGAAATATGTATAGAAAACATAGGTACAAATGAGATGTGAACTAATAGGGGCGGCTGTTTGGATACATCAAAACCAATTTTGGAAGGAAGTAAGACAGAAATTAAATGATACATCAAATCTGAAAATCCTTTTAAGCTTCTATTTTTCTTTCATTTTAAATAATTCACTTTCATTGTATTTTTTCCATTAATATTTATCACCCCTCCCCCCATTCTTTTCCAAGTCCACTGCCACTGTACTGTTGTCTTTAGGTGCTCCCTTATGAAGACTGAAATCTGTTTGTGAACTGGTTAGTAGCTATTGATTAATGTGCACGGAGAAAGGGTAAGATAGAGTGAACAGCCTGGAGTAGAAGTCAACCAGAAGGTTAAGAGATTTGTCAGAGATGAAAGGTTTTACCTTTGGCTCTTGCCTCCTTTCTGTGCTGCCTGGGAACAGTCTTTGGCTGTCTTACCTCTACATAAAGCAGGCTAGTCCTAGCTCTATTAGAAGGATACTAACAAGATAGCACAAAAGCCCTACTGGGTAAAGATCTGATGGAAAGAAATGATACACATCCACCATATTTACTCTCCAAAATTCTGAATCTTTTGGAAAAAAATTAATTTTTGAGTGCATTATGCAGAGATTTTAAAAATTATGCCTCAGCTAATGCTATAATAAAGAATCCTTTTGAGCCTGTTTTCATTGTCTGTAATTTTTCTTAGTTTTCATTCAAGTTGAATTATCTTTTTATGATTGCAGTTACTCTGTTACTGAGTATCAGACTTTGTATATGAATAATTGTTTTTAAACTGATTTCTCAACAAAATATTGGCAAATCAAACCTAGCAATATAGAAGGAGGGATATATTATGACCAAGTAAGATATATCCCAGAAATGTAAACTTGGTTCAACATTTACAAATAATCAATCTATTTTAGTATATCAATAGACTAGAGAAAGATCATATGACCTTCTCAATAGAGGCCTAAAAAGCATTTGACAAAAATCCAACAGCCATTAGTTATTTTTAAAAAGTGTCTTAGGAAACTAGGAATTGGAGAAAACTTCCTCAACTAGATAAAGGACATGATAGATTAAAAAACAAAACAAACAAACAAAAAAAACAACCACAACAAAATACACCTACAGCTAATATCATACTTAATGGTTGGCAGAAGAATAAATTTTTAAGATTGATAATAAGGCAATAATGTCTACTCCCTCCATCTCTGTTTGCTGGAGGTCCTAGCTAGTAAAATAAATAAGAAAAAGAAATAAAAGGCATCCATATTGAAAAGGAAGAAATAAAACAGTCTGTATTCACAAATAACATGATGGTCTGCATTAAAAATCACAAAGAATCTATAAAACAGCTATTACAACTAATGGGTAAATTTAGCAAGATCATTGCAAACAAAATCAATATACAAAAATCAATTGTCTCCAACATACTAGCAATCAAAAAATGAAGAATTTATGCAAGCACAGAAATAATGAATTTTTAAATACATTATGCTAAGAGAAATTATCCAGACTCAAAAGACAATATGCTACAAATTCCATTTATAAATTAGTGCCTACTGTGGACAAGGGAAGAGGGGACGGAATTACTCTTAAATGGAGAGAACCTTTGGGGATGATTTAAGTATTTTATATATTTACCATGGAGGCAGTTACATGGGCATATGTGTTTGTTAAAATTCATAGAACTGTACATTTAAAAGATAAAATTAACTGTATTTAAATTATACCTCAATAAAACTTGAAAAAAGTCACAAATTAAGGATGAATATGATGTCATTTTTACAGTTGTTTTTAGTAGACAACTAGTGACACTGCTAATCTGAGATTACTTCAATCATTAAAATTGGATTAAAGTAATTTGGGGGGAGGGGTGGTCCATGGAAGGCCAACAATTCCTAACTAGGCAGGTCTTGTCCAGGCCTATAGCTTCCTTAGCAAGAGCCAGTCTTTACCGTAAGTGGACCCTTCAGAGTAATTTTCTTTTCTTGACCCCTTGAAAGACATCCACAGGCTTCAGAGCACAAGACACCTAAGCCTGGCTATGTGCCGTAAATGTTAATAATTGCACTGTACCCACCAATGTAAAAGGATTATGTGTTCCTCCATTTTGCTTTTTATCCAAACCTCCTGCCCCCTTAATCTACCACCAGTGGATTTCATTCTCTCTTTACATCTTCTCTTTTGATTGTAATGTATAAAATAAGCTGCAAAACTGCCCTTCTTTGGAGCTTTTTCTCAATCCATTGAGATTTTGCTTTCTGGCATGTCTTCAAAAATGAAAGGGAAAAAAGGAAGAAAAGGAAGAAAGGAAGAAAAGGAAGAAAGAAAGGGGGGAAGGAAGGAAGGAAGGAAGGGAGGGAGGGAAAGGAAGGAAGGAAAAGAGGAAGGAAGGAAGGAAGAAAAGAAAGAAAGGGACTTGAGACCAATGCCATTCCCTGCAACAGCTGGTCTGTAACCAAATCAGCCTTATGGCTAACATGTAGCCTTAAGGGTCCTGGCATAAATGCATAGATCTCCTTATCCTTAGTGGTCCCTACAGCTCTGCAAGTTGGTCACAAATTCTACTCCTTTCTTAGCTTCTCACTTGCCTATTCCAGTACTAGCAGCTGTCCTTAGGAGAAACTATCCCCAAATATGGAACTCATTTCTCTGGATTTCTTATCTTTTTATTCATCTTATTCCCATGATTCTTTGTTCTTTGATAGATATCATGTATCTTCAAATAGGTTTAATAATAATAATAAATTATCCACATTTTTTTTGTTGTTGTTCATTCTCATTGTGAGAGTTGGTTTAAGTTACCTATTCCACCAGGATGCAAGAGAGTACTGCCATTTTCAGCATTCATCTTCCAAGGGTACCTTAGTTATCAACATTTCTAATTAATAGGGAAACAAAGTGGATATTTAGAGTGAGTTTTTTGTTTTGTTTTGTTAATCCAGTGACATGCATCTATCTGCTCACCTTCCATGAGGGACATATGTCTTGATCACTCATCTCTACAGGAGTCTGAGAAATGGGTTGTCGATGCAGAACCCAGGAAGAATGAGGGACCAACCACATTTGCTACATAAGGCTACCAAATAATACTCTAAATACTCTGATTCCTATGGCTCATTGACTCATACCTACTCTTAATTTGAACCATTAGAATGATAAATATTATTCTTGTCATGTAATTTTTATATGCTTCATAATTAATTGTTTTAAATATTCTGTAATAAGGACATATATACCCTTTGTACGTTCTCATGACTTTTGGCCTATTCATTTTCCTAGAGAAAAGATCATGCTCAACTCTTAGTTCCCAGAGGTTAGTAGGCTTTTCCACTGTAGTCCTGCAGGCCTGACGTGAAGTCTTTGCTTGGTCCTGAACCTGCTCTTGCATTTTAATCCCTGAATGTGCAATACCACCTCCCAAAGTAGCCCTCTGACTCTTCTCTGCCTGGATGTCTGAGTTTCAGTGGATAATCTCATTCTGTTCAGTCAAAAATCACGGAGAGTGGGAAGGGAAGGAGGAGACACTATTGTGCTGTTTCAGAACATAACGTCCTTTGTCCTGAGAACAGCTGCCTGGCTTGGCTTTGAGTATAGACAATTTTCTGAGCCAGGGGTGAAACAGTAGGAAAGAAATGAGGAGTTTCAAATCACTTTGGCATGGACTGATTTCCACTGTTTCTAACTGTACAGAACAGGGAAGTCACTTCATTTTTTGTTGTTTTAATTCTTAGGTAATTGGAAACTCCTAGATTATGGTGAGTTAATGTGAAGTCCAGTTTTGGTGATAGCATACAAGTATCATCCTTTCTAAAATTTAGAGGAAACTCTTAGTGGGAAAATTGGGATAAGCTGAGTCAATGACTGCTTTTTACATCCCATTTTAAATCAGAATGTTGTCATGTTTGGTTTTATTTTGCATATTAATTTTCATCATTTAATCTTGAATTGTCTTTAGAAAATTTTCCTAATTTCCCAATTCCTTCATCAGGTTTAAGAGCACTAAATTTAAGCTTCCCTAATGTCATTAGTACTTGGACAAACAAGATAAATCAAAGGCATAGCACTGCAACTGTGAACTTCATTATGCATTGAGACATATGAATGATAAAGGAGCATTAGAAATACTAGTCATATCTGTACAAACTCAGGAAACTATCACATGCTAGAGGCCACATTTTGTGTCAGCGACTGTTACTCTGGATGCATGTTCTTAAGCATAAAAGAAAACAGACAGTATTATATAATTATGTACTATCTTTTGTAAGGGTGTTTTGTTTTTAAATCAGTGAGTCAGTTTATTATGTTTCATATGTGATAAAGGACAGAACAACAGAAGATAAGGTTAGCCATTTAATGCACTTCAAAAAAGAGTTAAAAATGAAGCAAATTTTTAATTCTCCATAGTTCTTATTTGTGGGACTGTAATTATATCCTTCAGAATAATCGTTATAATTCATATGTTACCTTTTGTTACTTTCATGCTGTTGTGGCATAAAACATAATGACCCTTTCTCACATCTACGCAAATAAATCTCCCCACCCAATACCTTTACCTACACGGTGCACAGTGGTGCCATAGACACTCCAGTAAACAGATACGTAAATAAATTGAAAAGGCCAGTGGTCCTTCCTAATTTATATGCTACTTAAAGGTGTATAAAACAAAACTTGCTTTTAACATTTCCAGGCACCCCACTCATCTGAATTAAATAAAGTTCACACATATGATGGGTAGAACATGCTATTTATATTTATGTATCAGTGCTTCCTTCACAAATGGTTAAACCACCCTCAAGTAAAGCAAACACAGAATATGCATGATTATTCCACATTTTCTGCAAACCTACAGATGCATGCACACATTGGCTGAATATGGTCCTTATGTTTGGGAATAGGAAATTCACAGACAGCCAAAGAGGAGGAGAGTGTTCTCATTTTCATCTTTAAATATGGTCTGTGTTTTGGTAATTCATACAGGCTTTTCTTTCTTTCTTTCTTTCTTTCTTTCTTTCTTTCTTTCTTTCTTTCTTTCTTTCTTTCTTTCAAGTTTGGATTTTGTTTGGTTTGGTTCTTTGGACCTTGAACATTTTGTTTTTGTTTTTAATACTAATGGAATCTCATATTACCCATGAAAAGACTTAAGCTCTTGTTTTTCCCCTTTCGGAACAATATCCCACTTCATTTTTCTAAATTCGCCGGGCATTTGTGTTTGCTCCCACATATTCCTTGAGGAGGTCGGCCGATCTGGAATTTTACGAGGGGAACTGCACCAGGGTTTCCTTTTCAGCTCCTGCTGTGGAGAAGCTTCTTTCCTCCACTCCTCGGGATCAGGTCGCACGCTCTTTGCCGCACGTCAGGAGCTAATTAGAGCCCGCGTTCCCTCTCCTTTCCGATTCTACTGGGCTTTTAACGCAATGTTGAAATCTGCTCCTGCTTGACTCCTACAGCTGGTTTTGATCAGGCTCCTCTAAAGAGGAAGTTTCAATTAGCACAGCTCCAAATGTGCTCTGGAGGTATATTTTTATGACTACTCAACTAATGGCACGTTTTGTTCCTCGGGGGTTGCGACTCCCTAACAAACAGCCATTCTTGTGAGTCACCGGTGACTTTACAGCAAGGCTAGGCTTTGCCAAAACCAGAAGGATGAGGTGGCCAAATTGAATTAGCGGTTGAAACACATTAATTTATGCTAGATAAATGTTATTGTGGTCCCGTGGGCAAGTACTCAGGTCACGGGCTTTATGAACTATTTGCAGCAAGAAGGCTTGGTGGCAGTAAATCAGCTCTGGAGCAGAACGTTACAAAGGACTCAAGGCCACTTGCTCTCTTCGAAGCTTTTAAATTGCTCCCACCTCTTCCCCCCTTCCCATTGCTGTCTTCCATGGAGACAGCTCACCATTTTGTAACGCATTTTCTGATATTTAACGTAGAAGCAGTTGGATTAATGATTTGTGTTGGCTTTTCCTGACTCTGGTTGAGACCTGGCCATCTATTCTGCCCGCGGCCCTTGCCACAGGCAGCTGTGTGTTTATCAGTCCAGACTACAGATCGCGGTGGGTACACAGCTCTGGCCTCTATGCAGCTGGGCAGGGAATGGAGACCTTGACATCTCAAACACAGCACGTGCAACCAACTCCTGACAGGGCTGTTTCTCTTCTGGGGAGGAATTAGAGCCACTTAAGGCTGGATTATTTCTTGAGTAAGAAAAGTAGAAATAAGTGTTTTCTGGCTGCAAATTGTGGCGAGTGAGGAATGATGCCAAGAAAGAATTATTCATCAATGATAGTGTTTAAACTTGTTTTTATGTGTTTGGATGTATCTCTGCCAAAAAACTGACAAGGCCTCTTTGCTGGCATTTTTTCAGCAAGAGACCACTCACACTGAGCATTTTCTTAATAAAGAAATAATTGTAAATCACTGGTGCCTAGGCAGGTGATAAGCAGTTTACCTTAAACATGATCTCCTGCAAAATCCAGGGAAAACAACTGGCTGGGCAAACGATGATGAATCGCTGCCCCACCCCAGCCCAGCCTCCCTCTGTGCAACCACAAAAACGGCTGGGCATCAGTCAAGGCCCTGGAAAATGTAAGCCATGAGTAAGAGCATGGGCTTTGGAGTTGGTTCTCAATGTAAATGCTGATTCTACCTCTTACTGGTTTTGCAGTCTTGAGGAATTTGTTATGACAGAGAGGCTGTTCTCTGATGGACCTTCAAGCTAGATACAGCAAGTGAACCAGAACAGAGATTGTTTCCTGTAAATTCGCTCAGAGTCTGTCCAATTGATCCTTACCCCACACCCCATAGTTCCTAGAATCGGCTGTTGCCCTTCCTCAGGCAAACATTTTCATTACAGCATTTTCCCCTCAACTCGGCAGGAATACCCTGGGACCCCTATCCATCCTGCCCTGTAGCTTCTGCCACGAAGTAAGGAGGCCATCCATGTTATCTTGCCACCACCCAAGATATGCCTCTTATGTAAGTTACTTGATAAACCCTTGATGTAATGATGGAATTATCAGCTTCTTTCTTTGCTCTCTTAGGCTCTGGAAATTTTATATCTCTGTCCTCACATATTAAATAGAGATAATAATAATACCTACTTTTGTGGTATTATAAGCATTGAAGTTCATGAATGTAAATCATTAACAAACTAAATGGGGTATAAGGTAAGCTCTCAAAAAAAATGATAGTTTCTGTTCATTATTGATGTTGTTATTATTACTACTAGTGATCCAAAAGAAGAAAATCTCTGCTTTTACTTAAATTCTCCAGTGGCTTCTGGAAGGAGCAGCTGTGCTAGAGATGTTGCCTTTTCCTGGCATAATCGAGCCTCACCTGAAGAATATTCAATCTATCATGTTCTGTTCAGCCCACCAACCTTGACCTACCTAACCTTTGATTCTCTGTTACTCCACTGTTTGTTTTTATATTTGAGGACAGCCGCTATAACACTTCTGTTGAATATTTAGCAGAGCAGCTGCTGCATGACAGGTGCTCATCACATTTTTGATGAATTCAATTGCACATCGACAGATGCCTGTGTGTATTTGCCTGCTTATAACTATATGTATACACTTCTTTCTTCAGGGTGGAATTTTCTCAAAAATTCATCATACATTTCCCTTTACAGATAAAAAAAAAAAAAAAATGTTGCTGCCCCCTTTCACACTGGAAAAGCAAAAGGAAAAAATGCAGTCAACTCCCAGGGCCTTAAAGCTTTCTGAATTAATTCAATTTTATGAATGCTGTTCTTGCTGAGTTACCAACTAAAGCTTGTTGAGTTGTTTGCTATGCAGTCATTACCTAGTTACTTGGCTAATTTAAAAAACAAAAATGTAAATTTAGTAAAAAATTCCTAAATTATCTGTGTGTAGAAGTACATTTTTTTTTATTTGTTCTGCTTTCCATTTTTAATTGGACTTCTTCAAGGCCAGATCCCATGTCTTCTCAAACTTCAGAAAAAATGTGTTGCACCTTTTTTTCAAATTGTACTTATATAAAATGATGCACACAGCTTAATTTCCCATGGCCAATCTAATTCTGTAAGTCATCAAACAGAATTTTTCATCCTCTGGGCTTTATACCAAGTTCCTAAGGAAACTTAAGTACATTCCTATGTGAAATAGTTGTTGAGCCTCAATACCTGGACTTTTCAAAAATCTGTTATCCTCAATATTAAAAGCTCCAAAGAAGAACAGGTCCTGGCTATATTCTTGTCCCCTAGTTCAGTCCAAGTCCCTAACACTGTCTCTGACGCATGGGCTCTGAGCAGTTTGTTGAAATAATCATTTAATTCAGGAAAAAATAGCCAACCAATAAACTCTTATTTCTTCTCCACATTTCTTGACTTTTCCTCTGTCATGTTTTATTCTTGTTTATCCTCATTTAGATAAAAGATTTTGTTTTGCTTCTTTAATTATTTGGTGGTGTTTACTATTGAAACCATTTCTGTCTGCAAGTATGTTTCTATGGGGTAAAATTGGATCTGATAGTAATAAGTTTTATAGCAAACAAATGATGAAATGCGCCTAAGAATTTGTTTCATCCCAAGAATACTGATTTTTAAATTGCAACTAATAGATATGGTTTATTGAGGCTCTTTCTGCCACAATAACTCAGAGAGCTAAGAAAAGTCACCGGTGTATTAACAGGCCAAAGTCCAGTATGTGGCATCACGAAGAGCCTCTTTCCAGGGGGTGGGAATCATGGGGCTCAACAGCTTCTCTGTGGAGTTGCCTAATCAATAAAAGTTCTATGTTCAGGATTTTGTACATTGTGTTAATTAGGCCAAAGCAATAGGACTTTGTGGCAGTTATTCAGACAGTGATGCAAAAAAAAAAAAATAGCCTGACAAACAAACCTCCATAATCCACTTACTATCTCACAGAAGCCAAAGGGTTGGAAAAGCCTATTAACAAGCTCCCTGCCTGTCTGTTTGCAGACACTGTTACATGGAGAGTCTCAGCACCTGAGGCGATCTGTTAATAAAGATCGTTTGTAGCAGATTTCTGTTCTATTAAAGAATGGACATAAAACAGCATAATTTAAAATATGTCAATAACTCAAGGCAAAATTGCCAAACATAGCCTGTCCTGCCTTTATAAAATGGAGCCAAGTATACACACGGGAAGTGCCATCAAGGCTTCTGCCGACTGAGTTTAGAGATTGAGCATGATGAATGTGATCCTTCAAGTTAAAACCTCCGTGGTGGTATCTCTGTGTCTTTTCTGTACTAAACTCCAGGGATCTTTTTTATTTTAGGGCCAGGGAGATTTCTGACCTCCAGTCCTAGAAGATTCCTGGAAACCCATGCCCTTTGTCCACCCTATGAGTTCATAATAACTTGTGAGTGCGTGCTTCATTTTTTTCCCTCATTTTTTCTGTTTTCTCCTGAGTAGCATTTGTGGGTTGTTTGGGAATGGGTCTTCAGAGACCCTCAACTAGGGTTGGGATGTCTTAGGAATATTCAGTAAAGAATCTGAAGAAACTGCCCAGCACTGCATCTCCCCTTGTTTGATTGAGCACTATAGTCTGCTTTCAATGACTGTACTGTATTTTTAACACAAAAATAAGAACCCAGAAGTCAATATTCCTACAGCATCTATCTGGCACTGGTTGTATTACGATGGCAAATGCTGATGGATGGCATTGTCACTGAGGACTTTGGAAGGATATGGATACGGAAGGGATGACAGTGCAGTCCTGCAAATGTGTACTAAACCCTGCCATGTTTAACAGGCCCACAGATTGAAATTTAACAGACTGTCTCTCATATCAGGTTTGGGTGGATGGTTGAGACTGACTGATATTATCAGCTCTATTAGAAGGCCTCTCATGAACTGAGTGGCGGTTTTAATTAAATCCAGTAGGTTGAGAAAAGTGGTTTGGCAGTTTCAATTGATTTATTGTGTTTGTGACATCTGGGCCTGATTTATTGTATTGACTTGCAAAATTGTTTTTGGACACTTACCCTGTGCATTCTCATTCTGGTTTGGGGGACCCACAGCCTGAGTAGTTTTCATGCTACTGTGATTTTAGTTTTCTTATTTTGTTGGATGATAAACTATTGAATTCATCTTGTTAAAATGTGATTGAAAGCATGACATATTGTGGGTTTGTGGGCAGGAACAGAGCTATTTGAAAAGTATTGTTGATTGAAGTTCATTGTCACAATCCTAGCTCAGTTTGTGGGGTGAAAGAATGAGAAGATTGACAGTTTTTGGGTTTTTTTAACTTAGTCTATAAATCACAAAACTATTTGCTCAATGTTATAGCTTTCTGGAAGTTAAAATTAGGATTTTAGATATAAATGTGAACACTGTCATAGAAGGTTTGTTTCAATTATCTGAAAGTAGTGAGCATATTCAGTTGGATATTTACAGACAATTTCCCCAACCCAACTTTTACTGCAGGCAAGTCAATTTTAGAAAGTCTACGCTTCAAACTCCATAAAGCATGAGTAAAAAGGGAGGGGAGAAGATGAAGAGGAGAGAAGCCTCAAGCTTCAATTTCATCCAAAGATGGAGGGCAAAGAAGCACACAGGTCCCAAGCAGCCTAAGTGATTCACTGATCTTCAAATATGTGGTTGCACATTCCAGGCATTCCAGACACCCAGCATTATAGCTCTGTTTCCTACAGCTGGGGTCATTTAGCCCATACCTGAACCCCCAGCCAAGGTTCTGGAACAAATCAGGGAAAATTCAAGAAAGTCTAGGTAAATCTTGCAGGCCAATCAACTTCAGGTCAGCCTGTGGTTTAGCTTACTTTGACCTTCTGCCACATGATTAGAGGCTAGATTCTGCCATTGTTCTTTGTAGGCAGCCTCTTGGTGGCATTTAATTCATTTAGAATAGCCTCCTATTTTTTAATCTTGTACTTTAGTGTCTGTTTCAGTAGATTACCTTGTTAGTCTTCATCAATTACTTTTTAAAATCCCCAGAGTACAACTTTGAGCCCAAAGTTGGGACTTACCTGACACTAACCACGGTGTACAGGTGTTTCTCTATGGGCTACAGCTAGCCCAACTCAACATAGTCTGTCCTGTTAAACTAGGCTCATACTTAACACAGGTGATTGCACGTATTAATACAAAGCATGATCCATAGTCTTTCCTTTAAAACACTGATTGTTTTTTCTTATTTTCTTTTGTGGAGTTAGTTTAAATAGGGAATGATTGCTCATCATCACCTTCTATAGCTTTAGCCGGTTGATTTGAAAACTTTCACTTTTATTCTCCATGGTACCTGAGTCGCCTCAGATGGCTCAGGAGCATATTTGATTTTCTGCTGGCTGTTTAACAGAATTCTTCAAATTGGATTAGCTAGGATATGTGAAAGGAAATTCAGCAATAGGAGATACTTAGTGAACATTCACCTCCATTAAAAACATAAACAGGCGTGGATTTTAACGGAGTATAAGATCTGCTTGGAAGAACCTCATTTATCCCCAAGTCAAGTAGGAAATAATGCCAAATTACTTTTTTAAAAACAGCTTTACTGAAATAAATTTATATACTATTGAATTCACTATTTTAGTTGTACAATTTAATAATTTTTAGCAAAGCTTTACAAAATTGTGAGGACTTCACAGAAATCCAAGTTCAGAATATTTTCATTATCCTAAAATAACCTGGTCTCAAGAGATAATGAGTAATGATTTTATATGTGAATCATCTTAAATTCATCAAGGAAAGATATTCTGCGCATAATTTAGGAGGAAGTATAAAGAATTATATGGTTTAGCACTGCATATTGACTTGCTCTTGGAGGTGCCTCCTTCAGATGACTTGGCTGACCTGATCCAGGGTCAGACTGCAAGGCAGCCTACGCTTCATACAGAAAAAATTTAGAGATTATGGACAATAACTCATTCTAAAGTAGAATAAGTCTACATGAGGGCAAAAGTACATCACATATTACCCGGCTAGTAGCTCAGTTGTTTGGAATGTTGTTCTGATACATACGCCATGATGCAGGTTTGATCTCCAGTCAGGGCACATACAAGAAATACAAGAATCCACCAATGAATGCATAAGTAAAGGAAACAACAACGTATCCTTCTCTTTCTCTCTCCCTCCCTCCTTCCTCCCTTCCCTTTCTTTCCCTCTCTCCCTCCCCCCTTCTCTCCCTCTCTCTCTCAAATCATTTTTTTAAGTACATCCAACATTAGAATAAGGAACCATGGCTCTTGTGCTAAGTTCAGATGAGGAAATACTTGCTCATTATTAAACAACATCAATCTTACTTTACCTGTGTTGTTGGTTCCCTGCACATACCTGCAACATACTGTACCTCCAAGGTAAGCGCCAAGATTTCTGGAGCCACATTTCCTAATAGGTTCAAAGAGCTGATCCCGAAAGTACAGCTGGAAGAGAAGCCGGAAAAAGTGTCCTTAGCAGGGGTAAGTGTGCACTTCTTCACTGTCGGAGATAATAATCCTAATGTGGTTTTCAATTGTGATGGCCATCCTCAGTAGGCTAGAGAGCATACTAGCAGATATGGAACATTTATACATTTGGTCTGTGAGGTAGGTGTGGTTTTAATGAAGTGTCCCTCCTGAAAAACTAAATAATTCACCTGAATTATTCAAGATAAAAGTCTGGCTATTTGCTTTTACTTTCACTAAAAGATAATGTGACACCAAAGAAATAGTGAGCAACAGGGTTTGCTTTGGCAGGCTCTCCAATCTAGTTTACAATTGTGTTTCAAGCAATTTTCTTTTTATGAACAAGACTGCACTAGATCATGGGGGGAATGCATGATTAGGTGTTTACCCTCGAAGGGTCTATAATCTAGTTGAAGTGAGCCTTGCTTGAACAAATTATCAGAGTCAATTCTTGTTGCAGGAAGTATCTTGCTTAAAAAAGCTGTGGTAGTGATTGGATATAAACAGTATCAAATAAGGTGAACACTTGGTGATTTCTGATAAATATGATCAGAATAAAAGCTATCTAGATCCACAGTCCCTTTCCTTTCTACTTCTTCATTTTCCACCCAAATCCCTCATTGCCTTTAAGGAGACAGAAAGTTTTCTGTTATTGAATTGATCAGATAGCTATAATCTCTTTTTTAAAAGATTTTATTCATTATTTTTAGAGAGAGGGGTAGGGAGAGAGGCAGAGAGGGAGAGAAACATCAATGTATGGTTGCCTTTCACCTGCCTCCAGCTACGGACCTGGCTGGAGGCCTGGCTTGCAACCTAGTTACGTGCCCTGGCTGGGAATCAAACCAGAAACCTTTGGGTTCAAAAGGCTGGCACCTTATCCACTATGCCACAAGCCAGGGTGATCTCTTATTTTTAATAATTTATTTTCAGCAGAATAGAAACAAAAAAACAAAAGCGCTCAGCCAAAGTGACAAGTGAATGCCCAGCAACAACTTCCCACCTTTCCTATAAAATGTTCATTCTCTTATGCAGGCATGTATATTTTCTGGGGGAAATCTCTGCTTTTGTAGTCTTGATAAAGTCCCAGCACCTCATGATTTAAATGCAGGTTTATTTCTTCAGCTTCATGACAAATTAGCAGTATATTCCTTCCCTTCTTTCATTTTGTATACATCATGGGTTGATTATGTGCTGCCACACTAGTACTTACTATTATAGAAATCATGTTTCTTATCTTATTCCACCAGCAAAGCATTTCTTTTTTTCTTTTCTTTTTTTTTATTTTATTTCATTATTTTTTTGAAAGAGGGGAAGAGAGAGAGGCAGAAAGGGAGAGAGACATCAATGTATGGTTGCTTTTCACCTGCCTCCAGCCACAGACCTGACTGGAGACCTGGTTTGCAACCTGGTTATGTGCTCTGGCTGGGGAATCAAACCTGCGACCTTTGGGTTCGCAGGCTGGCACCTTATCCACTGTGCTACCAGCCAGGGCCTCTTTTTTTTTTTTTTTTTTTTTGTAAGATTTTATTTCATTATTTTCAGAAAGAGGGGAAGGGAGAGAGGCAGAGAGGGAGAGAGACATCAATATATGGTTGTTTTTCACCTGCCTCCAGCCACAGACCTGACTGGAGACCTGGTTTGCAACCTTGTTATATGCCCTGGCTGGGGAATTGAACCTGCAACCTTTGAGTTCGCAGGCTGGCACCTTATCCACTATGCTACCAGCCAGGGCGCAAAGTATTTCTTTTAAAAATGACCAATGTGATCTATAGGCCAATTGATGCAACGATCATATATTATCAGGTGTATTATTTATCTACAGTTGTTGGTCTTATGGACTATAGCATTTTACAATGGGGGACCCTCCAAGTGGAGTTTATTTATAAAAACAATGTGTATTTATTTTTACATGTTTAAACTTTGGTCACCTTCACAGTACTCTCCATTTGATACAATACACCTATTGAGATGTTTTTTTCCACTGCTTACAACAGCTTTTGAACTCATTGATTTTGATGCCTATTAGTGCTTCTACTTTTTTTTGTTTCAGTTCATCCACATTGGCAAAATGTTTCCCCTTTTGAGGACATTTTTCATCCAGGGAGACAAAAATAAAGTTGAGATCAGGGGAACAGGAAGAGTGGGGCATAGGGGTCATGCTGTTTTTGGTTAAAAACTGCTGAACAGTAAGCACAGTGTGGTCAGGTGCACTTGTAAATCACCCGTCATGAAGTGGGCAAATGTTGTTGACAGAGCCTTCAAAAAAATTCATTGACGCTGAATGCAGCCTCTCACAGCAGTGTCCACTAGCACACTGATACAGATGGGCTCCTAGGACACTCAGCTAGCAGAGGAAGCCTGTATTGCAAGAGACCCACACTCCAGAAGATAATTCCGGGGTTCTTTGGGTTTCCCCCTCATATTTGCAAAATTAGACTACATTTTGTACAAAGTGAAATTTTTGTTTCCATAATAGTAGAAGTCTAGCTTGCTTAGGTGGGGTATCTGTCTAAATAACGTTTAATGACATAAAGAGATGAGTGTCTGTCTTATCTTGAGTTTTGTTTCCACATATTGTCTCGGGCTCAGCAGGCAACTGCTTGAGGAGGACACTTTCTTGATGAAAGTCCTTGACGTTGATGTACTTTTCCCTTTAGTGAAGTGTTCTCACAGGCACATCCTGACTACACTTCATTGTGCCAGAGATTTTTTCCTCCAGTTGGCATCCGAAATACTTTTAATGATGCATCAATGATGAAAGAATTCATCAATACAAATTCTTTTGTATCCAGTTTTGCTAATTTCAATTTAATAAGCTTGATTATATCAAAGGAGAAAATAGGTTCAGAAGGAGTTTAAATTAAAAGGTGGTTCACAGTATATTTACCATTTAAGTGTTACATAACTGCCACCTTATTTTAGCAGTAAATTAAGGGTGGTTTTATTGAAATTTTTTATTTGACTTACAAAGCATGAGAACCTTTAATTAAATAATTTATCAAGACTTTCAATTACTTTTTTTTAAGAGGAGGGATTATCTCTTTCAAACTAATTGAAATGACTTTTGATACTATAAGGAAATTGTTGTCCCTAAAGCCTCATTGTTAAAACATAATTTAACTAATTTGGTTCATGATCCGAGTTACTCCAGGCTGGTTTTGGATAAATGTACCATATACATTCTTGAGTAGTACCTATCAGGTTTATTAAGAAATAATAGATTGGGAGGAGGATTTGCAAGATAGGAGGAGAAATATCTTTTTAGAGAGGTAATCTTCATGAACCTCATCGTCCTAATGGCATCTGGTATTTTAACCCTTCCAATCCCATTCTTCCAGAACATCATTTTTTCCTAATCTTATTGTTTCCCATCCAGTTGTTACTGAACCCATTTGGTCATTCCTCTAACTAAAATATAGCATTCTACTTACTTTCTGGCTCCTTTCCCAAATGGACTGAAAAAAAGTCATCACAAGACTGGATACCTTTCAACTGGTCCTTGTGAGTGTCCCTACTTGTGGCTGAAATATTTTATTCATGCATTCTGGCATGTCCCTTTCTCATTCCATGTTTGTAGCTTCTCAGTGGTAATGTCAAGTAGGTTTCCCAGCAAGAATTGAAATGCATTACCGCCTACAACCACTCTATTCTATTTATGGAAAATTGTATTGCTAGAAAGAGCTTCCCAGGGATGCACTGAAATCTGTGCCTCGTAGCTCCTACCAATAGAATATACTTGTAAACTAAAGGAATCATGAAGAATATGAGACCTTAAACTCAACCATCAGCCCATTATTGGGAAGGCTTATGCAAGAACTAGACATGCTTTCCAGCTCAAAATCCCTCTCTTCCCCACCTAGCCTCCTTCCCTTCTAAATCCTTCTTCCAAGACCAACTCCTCTCTGTGACCCTTGATCTCATCTGCATCCCAATCATTAAAAAAAAAAAAAAAAAAAAAAAAAAAACACCTGATCCAACCATCCAACCATTAGTTGATTTTTCACTTAAATCTAAAACTACCCTCTCTCTACAATATCACCCCCTTTATGAATTTGTTTTGGTTTACATTATACCGCACAAAATAAAATAAATTGAATTTATTCTTCCCTTGGCCTTGCTACTTCCCAAATAATTACACAACCTTGAGTCTTCCTTTTTTCTGTCAAACTGTTTTACTAAATTTGTATAACTGATCTATGTTTTACACTAATTTCTATAGACAGCAAAGGTGCTACTCAGCATACTGTTTTCTGGATTTGAAATAAATCTAGAAGTTGACAGATTTCCCAAAGTAGTCAGTGGTTTAGTTTTGAAAGAAGTTTGTAAGATTAAAACAAGAAAATGATACTGTTTAATGAATGAATGCATATATCTAGTCTAATTTCTGCATTTAGGAATAATCTTCTAGGAAGATTTTTGTCTTTATTTCACATTTAAATAACATATAACCTGTCTTCCCAATTCAACTATGCAAAATAGGAATAATCTACTATTAAAAGATGTTCTAATGTGTTATTTTTTGTGATGAGTAGAACATATTCATAACAGATTGTGACTTAAGAAAATCCCAAATATTACATATTATTCTGAGCATTGCTTAATACACACATGGCAGAATAGAGTATCTGATGCCCTTTGTAAACTTATTTCCTTTATTTCTCACCCTTGATGAGGTGGGTATTTGGTAAGACACCATAAAGAGACAAAGACTAACCATGAAAGCTTCAAAGATTTTCTATGAAAATATTTAAAAGCCAATATTTGTTAACCAGAAAGTGATTTGTTTTGTGCATATATTATTCTGAATAATCTAAAAACTCTAAACTCCAAGGAATATTGTGAAGAGCTTTTACCCTTTTTTTTTTTTTGAAGTTCTTTGGCTTCTCCATTTCCTTTATTCTTCTTAACATTCTCATGTCAATTCTGTAACCACCAATGTGTACTTTTTTTTTCCTTTCATATCCAGACAATTCACCATTTAATTACTGCCTTCTGTCAGCTTCTCAAATCATATTAATACATAGTTTTCTTTTCATTATTTCAAAATGCCTACATTAATTCATTTGTTTAACGAATTACTGTTTTAAGTAATATGAATTGCAATATTACCAAACACATGCAAAAATACATTTACATCCATACATGTTTTTACACATATTTGAAGTACATACTGGATTTTCAAGATTTAATACAAAAAAATTAAAATATGCCAATAGCCTACATAATTATTAAATGTTAAATGATAGTTTTTTAGATATAGTGTAGCAAAATTAAGCAGTTTTTTTCTTCTTTAATACTTATTTTATTCTGAAATGCTATTTTTGTGAAATATATCACAGAAATGGTGTATTACAGAACTCATTTTTGTGAAAGTTGTCCTAGAGACAGTGCCTAACAGATCATAAAAAATGAATTTGATTTTTGAGTCAGATCTCACCCCCTCCAATAATAGAATTCAACTTTATTTTAACTACTGGAACTACAACTTAGTCTTTTTGGAGTTTTCTGTCTTAAATAGTAGATTTATGTATTTATTTAGGCTGTGCATAGGTCTTACTTCTTTCAATACCTTGTTATTTTCCTCTACATGTGTTTTACAAGTTGAAGCCTTCAGAAATAAGGGCACTTGCAGTGCTCAGCCAGTCCCCAGAGTAGAAATTATTATGTCTACCAAGTTGAGGTAAAAAATAAAAATCCCTAGAATTTAAATAATTTTGCAGAATAGTATTCTAGCTATTTTTTGAACTTGTGGTTGACTTTCCTATGTGGTCTTAAACTAACCACTGAACTATTTTAGAGTCTGTTGAAATGGAGAAGAGAACGGAGGAGTTAGAAAGCTCCTGGAGAATTATGACAGTGAACCTCGTTCTTCTAAAGCAAATGCCACAGAACATAGATTTCTGAAACAAATGAAATACAGAGAATTGTTCATAACATAAAATTGAATTTTTGTTATACAAAATTACTAATAGTTCTCTTTAATAGAGAAGATCCCTGGCACATTCAAAATGGTTGATTCTTTGATTACTTAATTATTGCTATTTCCAGATCCTATTATGAGCTATATCTGTAAATATGAGTTTATTAAATAGTGCATACAAATAAAATCCATTTGTATATGTGCATGTTAAAATTTTGTGAAATTTACAAACTCTAACATTCTCACATACTTCTGTAATTCACAGTGATATCTAAATTTCCCTAAATTCTGAGCAACCTATAAAATTAAATCTGATTAAATTAGTTTTCTTTTACAGAAGAGAACATTACCTAAACCCCTGTGATTTGTGACCTAAATTCGCTCTCTGTTAAATGTGATTCAAAGGTCAAGTCTAACTTTAAGCCATGGAACACAGCACAAACTCATCACCCCCATTTTAATTCATGTTATGGCACAGCTAAGATCCCATGGCTATCCCTACCTCTGACCCAGAAGTGTAAGGAAAATCCATCTCTCTGATGTTGCCAAATCATTCAGGCCTCCAGCAGAGAGATGACAGAGGCCCTCTAGGAAATAAAAGTTCACTGTTTTCACCAAGGCACTTATGGAAATACAGTATTGCTGTCCTACAACACAAATATAACTCACGCACACACACACAAAGTATCCTGTATTTCTCACTATCAAGTGAAGCCATTAATATATGTCTCGAATTCATGAATTATGTAGCCTCCAAAAGCAAATGAGAAAAGTAGACAACAAACAGGATTCATTACACAGTTCACAAAGTTTCCCAACTGGAAGGGATTTTAGAGTTAATTCAGCATAGCCCTTTGTCTTAAAATTAAGGTGACTGAAGATCAGAAAATTTAAATTACTCAAGATCACATAGCTTGTTAGAGGTAGAGCCATGACAAGATGTCAGGACCCTTGACTTCAGTCTAGTTTACTCTACCAATAATTAGAGACAATTTATATTCCTTTGTCTTTAGGTATGGAAACTCAAATATAAGAAGCATACATTTTCCTAGACAATGCATTATCACCAAAGGGCATGTCACTCCCAAAGGGAGATTTAAAATAAATATTAAATGTGAAATATCAAAATGGTTTGTGGCCTGCCTAAGGGCCACATATCTATGGCATCCAGGTTTCAAGATGAGGGGAAGAGTGGGGTAGGAAAAGCAAATATTAGGAAAGGAATGTCTTGCAAAATTCCTTAGTAGCAATAATTTTTTAAAAATTGAGAAACACTGTTCTGGGCCAAAGGCCACAGTTAGGCGCTTAGGGAAGTGGTTAAAACATGGGCTGAATACAAATGCCCAGTTTATATTTTGAGTAAAGCCAGTAAATTGGGATCCAGAAACGTGCGTTGTCATTCTCATCCTGTTAGTGTGACCGTGACCGGTAGTGAAGCATACCAACTTCCTTTCTATAAAGTTGAGGCCTAACTCTAGCCTTCATTACTTTATAACCAGAGGACAAATAGGAAAGTGGCTATACAGTATGCTCTGTACTGTGAACAAGGTAAATACAGGGCATTGTAGGAATCCAAGAAAAAGGCCTAGTGTAATGGAAAATTTTCAGGATGTCCTCAGGATCTAAATACTACCTCTGTGCCTTAACACTCATTTGAAAGTTTTTCTGTTGAGGGTGTTCAGGTCTCAATTTCATTACCTATAAATTTGGAATGATCAGTCTTAAATGATTTGAGAAGAAATAAAATAAATTATGTATATAAAGCAATAAACTTGGAACACAATGGTCACCAAATAAATGACATGTGGCATTAATCTTATCACCTGTTAAGACCTTCAGATGCCATTAGACCTAAACTAGTTCTGTATCAAATTATTTAGTAGGCAGTTTTTAGTCTTGGAGATTCTTTTCCAGCCTCTTTTGAAAAACTCCCCATTTGTGCTTGCCCCATTTTACTTTGTTTTCCCTGTGCTTAGCACTCCCTCCCTTGAGCTCCCTTGGGCTCTGTTTGCCAACTGTGGCAGCTGGTTCTGCTGGCATAGAAATCCCTGGGTCAGGCTGAACTATGGATATTATAATTCAGCACAGGCATCACCCTTATCTTATTTATATTTCTGCCCTCCCATCCCCAAGAGGTTAGAGTAATATACCTCATTAATTTATGTCTTTTCTTTGTAAGACCTTTAACTCTTTGAGGGAAGAGATTCATTTATTCGATAAGTAATAATTGGGAATTTACTCTGTTCTAGGCACTGTTCTAAGTGACCTCTTTCAGGCAGTTTTCTCAACTGTGAACAAAACAAGCAAAAACTCTGCCCTCTTGCAGTCTGTATTCCCACCGGGTAGAAAGTAATGTACACAAATAAGCCATAGAATTTATTTATGGTAAATGCTAAGGAGAAAAGTGGTAATAAAGAATGATAATATGTTTGGGAAGGATTGTAATTTTAGAAAGCTAATTGAAGTCTCCTCCACACACACACACACACACACACACACACACACACACACTTTTGAGAATAAATTCTGAAAGAAGTTAAGGAATTGGAAGAATCTTATATTCCGAGAGTTCAGAGGTGCATTTTCATGGCTGCCGCAGGGCCAGACATGTAGATCCATATAGATCATTTTTAGAATGTTGATTTTTACTCTGAGGGAAATGGAATCATGTCTTATGCTTCTTCAAGTACTGGCCCAGTGCCCAAGATATGCAGAGTATTGAATAAATGATTAATGAATGAACCAACTCAGTCATCACTATATGTATACATATACAGCCAATTAAAGGATAAACAAAGAACAGCTTTGTGATGTCCAATTTGGAAGGTATCATGTAATATAAACCTGAAAACATACAACCCATTGCAGACAATATTATTTAAAGAAATCATAGCAAAACACATGGCTTTATACCTGGGGAGAGGAAGAGGCAGGATGATGTAGGAAAAGTATTAGGAGGAACCTCAGACGGTTGGACAACAGCCAGAGCTGATAGATCCAATAAACAAACTAACTAACTCTGGATGCTCTGTCAAGTTTGTATTTCCGATCAATAATGAATAATTTTTGGTATAAATATTTCCCATCAATATTTAACTGAATGTTCGGTATTTTATCTGGTATGCCTACCTCCAACAGGCAAGAATTAAGCTGAATCTCTGTATCTAAACTGAATTCTCAACGTGGCCTGACTGCTGTGAATTTTTATCCTACAGTCTGGTTGAAATGATTTACAAATGTGAGTCAATCCAACTTCTATGTACATTTATTTTTATCCCATAATTCTATATTCATGTTGTTGTATTTATTTTACAATGTATATATTAATAGAGTAGCTATTGATATTTACATATGATAATTTACATATGATAATTTATAAACATTTACTGAAAATAAATAATCCAACATTTATTCCTGATAAGAGAGAGGAATCAAAAAAGTTGGAGACTACCATTCTATGCAATAGATAAAAAGCATTGGGACAGAGAGCGTTTATTCTTTTCCTTAAAAAAAATTTTAAAAAGTCACCAAGCCATTTAGTTTGGGGAATTTGTGAAACTGCCCAGATCTGCTGAAGTATACTTTCCAGTCACAAAATAGCTGATAATCCACTAGCATAAATCACTGTGAGGTAATCACATTCAAACAATTCATTTGATGCATTAGTTATCTTATGATACACAAGAAGTGTGTTTGGACTTGATCCTTATGCTACACATGGTCAGTCATGCTTTGTTGTTTTGTTCCAACAATTGCCTGTCCATCTTGAATTGTGAAAGATAAAAAGTAGAAAGAAAACAAGAAGCCACAAACTGCTCCCACTTTGCAGAGTGACAGCATTGTAATACCACAGAATCTAGAGACAGATGGTGGCTTATAGCAGACATCAATCTTCAATGAGAGTAAATTTAGGATAATGCCCCTCTTTGGTAATGGACATGTCTTCGTAAAGTTATTGCTGACAGCATCCTCTAACATGCTGATTTGCTAAGACAAGGTTTTTATTGCATCTAATCTTGTCGTAAGGCATGAAAAAAATGGTCAGGGACATGTTTTTCATGTATAGTTTTTACAAGAATTGCCTGCATTAGAGAGTGGCTAAATTGTTTTCCATATTTTATGGCACATTTCTAATGTTCCACCGCACACAACATTGATCACTCAGTCCATTAGCTTATTATGATATCCTGAAAGGAGACACTTCCTTTGGGAAAAGCCATTATTTGAAATGAGATGAAGGCTCTGACTCCGCAGGACAAAATGGGGTGGAATCTACTCAGCAATTGCTTAATTTCATCAAGGCAAATAATCAGCCAGAAAGAAACATAAACAATATATATTATCTGTATAATATATATATTTTTAAATGTGTGACCTACCCAAATCTGTTATGTCTGAGTGACTTGGATACTCCCAACAGCCAATTATCCCCAGTAAGGATGGAAGCAGTTTTCAGAAAAGCAAAACTTTTTTCTTAGTTATATGCATAGGGAAATACAGCATTATCAGAGTTTTAGTAAGAAAATAGAAAAAAATAGAGGGACTTCATTATTGGGATTTGTTAACACTAGTTGTACAGTAGCTGAGAGACACACACAGGGATTGTGGAATATCCCAGAGATTAGCAACGACGAAAAGTGTCACCACTACCAGGTGATCCAGAGCTAGGGCTATTGAGTGGAGCCAGACCCATTCTGTGACTGTCTTTGGGGGCCGGGACCATATGCATCGATAATTGCTGGAGAGTCACCACTGAAGGGAAGTGAGAATATACTGGATTGTCCCCGCTTTTTGCCCTTGTAGTTTCCAATAGCCCCTCCCATAGGCAAGGAAGCCTTGTAAAGGCAGCCCTAGCAAAGCAGAACGAAGAGGAAGGGTGGGGAGTGAAGCTGGTAACAACTAAACAGGTAATTTAGACAAAATTTAACTAGTTCCCTTTCTTAGGCACTTTAATATGCTTCAGAGCATTGTCAGTTCTGTCCTACACATAAAGATAATTCTTCCCAAGCTGAAGAAACCTTTGGAATCTTTGCCAGCAGAGGTAACGGTTGAATTAAAAATTTGGGCCAAAGAGGGAAAGTGTCCCAGCCCCATGCCAGCCTCCCCAGCCTTGGCTTTCAGTGCCAGGAAGATAAGTTCCCCACATCTTCTGGCTGCAAAGCCCAGCAGGGATGGAGTTGATGGAAGAAACTGCCAGAGCCCCAAGCAGTTCCTCTTAAAGAACCCACACATGGACTCACCTGCTGAGACTCACTCCCTCTGAGCTCCAGCAATAAGGCAGCAGCTTGAGAGGCATTGGTGCTACACAGGGAGAAACTGGGTGTCTGGCATCAAGGTAAGCAGAGGCCATTGTCCCTTTTCTGAGCCCTCTCCACCAAGCCAGCAAGCTGGTGCCATTACCTGAGACTCCATCAACCTGGTTTACAGTGTTTGACCCACCTTGGAGATCCCTAAAGACTGCTCCACTTAACTTGCTCCACCCAAGTTGTTTTTCCATATAAATGGCTGGTCCTGTCTCTTGTTGCACAACTTCCTGAATCCTGTCAAACAAGCAACAGATGCTCAGAGAGCCTTGGGCCCAGCACTAGCAGCAGCCAGTTCTTTGATAGAACTCATAGTCTAGTGAGGGATAAAGGTAATTAAAAACATAAGCAAATAAAAGGCAAATAAATACAAAATTATAAATTGAGACAAATACAATGAAAGAAATGAAAAATGTGCTCTAATGAAAAATAAAAGATGAAGAACAAGAGATATTAGAGGTTTGCAAATGAAGAAGCTCTGATTAGGTAGGGTATAGGACCAGAATTCTTAGTATTGCAACAGCCTGAGAGGACTTGGAGTATACAAGTTCACTGAACTGCCATTGAGTGACATACAAAGTCATATTGAAAGGTAAATATGATAAATATGACCTTGAAGGCTAGAGTAACATTAGAATTTATTTGTAATGGAAAGCCATCTTATAGAATCCATATTTTAAAGACTGTGTCCGTCTGTGGAAAGTGATTATATTTTAAGTTATTATAATTAATTGGTTGTGGCAGTAGCCTATGTGAGATGTGATGGTAGCCTACCTAGGTTACAAAGGAGGCAAAAGAGATTGATTTGGATTCATTGTAATAGTTGCTGGAGGTAGAGCTAATGGTAATGGACTAGATGAAGAGGCTTGGAGGAGGAGGGAAGGATCAATGCTTAAACCTAGATTTCTGAGTTGATCATTTGGGTATGTGCTGTAAGAATTACTGAGATAAAAACTAGTAGAAAATAGGTTTTATTGCTCGTATTATTTTTTTCGGTGGGACTTGTGGAATTTGAGTTGCACTGTATTTATATCTGAGATTTCTATAAGTCAATGAATTATATTTAGATACCAAGTGACAGTGATAAATAGCTCCCCTGCTCAGAGGAGAACCAGGATTCATATAGCTTCAGTCAACATCAGCATATGGATTTTTTTTATTATATACTAAAATGTATACAGAAGACTCATTCTTTGAACCCCTGTGTATCCTTCAGCCAGCTTTAACAGCAATCAACTCAGGATGGCCAATCTTGTTTCGACTATAGCCATCCTTTCCCTGCTTCCCTCCTCCCTACCACCACTACTAACACGACTAGATTATTTTGAAGCAAATCCTAGATTGCATATAATTTTTATCACTAATTGTTCATTATGGATTTCTAAAAGTTGAGGATTCCACAAAAATATCAAAATATTACAACTAAAATAATAATAATTCCCTAATATTATTATATATTTAATCAGTATTCCAAATTCCTTAGCTACCAATAAATTTACTTGTTTCATATTGGTTTTTAATCAAGATCTGAATAAGTTCTATGTATTTTAATTGATTTTTTTCTCTCATTTTTAATTTTCTTCTTTTTTCCTTTTGCAACTTATTTGGTTTTTGGGGTTTTTTTAAAGATTTTATTTATTATTTTTAGAGAGAGTGCAAGGAAGAGAGGAAGAGAACGAGAGAGACTCAATGTATGGTTGCCTTTCACCTGCCTCCAGCTACAGAGCTGGCTAGAGATCTGGCTTGCAGCCTGGTTATGTGCCCTGGTTATGTGAATCAAACCAGTGACCTTTGGGTTAGCAGGCTGGCACCTTACCTACTGCGCCACCAGGCAAGGCTGCAATTTATTTGTTGACAAACTAAATTCATGATCTTATAGATATTCTTATAATCCAAGAGATTACAACCCTATGGTGTAATTTCCCCCATTATTCTCTCATTCTTTCTTATAAATTAATAAATTAAATAATTTAATCTAAATAAATTAACTCATGTTAATTTATTAATAAATTAAAGCTACAGGTTTTCTCATTCTTTCTTATAAATTAATAGTTAAATCTATAGGGATTTTTTTTTTTTTACCAGACTCAGAATTGATTTTGTGTCAAGAATATTTCATAGGCAGTGGTATGTATTTCTATCAAGAAACATAAAAGCCCTGGCCAGGTAACTCAATTGGTCGGAGAGTCATCCCAAACACTAAGAGGTTGCAGGTTTGATTCCCTGTCAGGACACATACCTACTTTACAGGTTGGATCTCCAGTTGGGGTACATACAGGAGGCAACTGATCTCTTTCTCTCTCTCTCTCTCTCTCTCTCTCTCTCTCTCTCTGAATTTCACCCCCTTCCTCTCTCTAAAATCAATAAACATATCTTTCAGTAATGCTTTTAAAACATAACACAATATCTAGTTGCCTGGATTTTTTCTGATGTTAGCAGCCACTGATGATCATCGCCTAGATCCATTATTTCATTTAATGTTGCCAAAGTCTCTTCAATTTGATTGCAGGGTAATTTGGACATATTTCCTGCTTATACCTTGAATGAACCATTTCTCTTAGGCGCCCTAGTTCCTTTTAGTTGAAAATGCTATTTAAAGAACACAATTTGAGTACTTTATTACAATTTGGTCACTGCGGATACAGCTAGGAGATACATTATACATTCATATGGGGATTTTCCTTTTAAGTTTAAAGGCTTCTATTGAACTCTTCAATCTTGCATAGCCATGGTTTCTAATGTCACCAGAAAACGTAAGTGAGAGGTTAGACTGAGTTCTGTGAAAATATGTATTTAGGGGATAGAAAAGAGGAAAAGACCAGACAAAGCTGGTAGAGAGGGGAAAGTAGGTGTGGTGCCATGAAAACAGGAGGAGATAGTGCTACAAGAAGAAAACGATTGCATTAGATGATCCTGAGAAGTTAATAATATTGGGTTGGCTACCAAGTTTGTTTGGTTTCTCCATAGGGTCACTCTACTACTACTTAATTGTCTTTAACTTCATTTGAAACCATTCTGTTAGACTGTACATGACAGCTGTCATGCTGTCATATCAGTATGCATTAAAAAAAAAAAAACCTTATCAAAACTGGTGAATTTTTGTGTAGCAATTTTAATATTGAAGACAGAAGAAACTAAATGACATTTTTGGTTTATTGTGCTTTATTATTTCAAGAAAGGTAGAAGTGCAACTAAAACACACAGAGATTTGTGCAGTGTAGGGAGAAGGTGCTGTGACTAAATGTCTCAAAACTTTATCAAATACAAATTTATGATAAATAAGTTAATAGGTTTATTATGTACTTATGATTGTATTATGATTGCTCTACTGTCCTCATATTTATTTTTGCCTATATATGACTCTTCTCCTCAACACAATTCTCAACCATTCCCTTGTAGCACAAGGTTTTACACATGTTGTTAGTTCAGTGAATATTAGCTGAAAGAAGAATGAATGAACACAATAACAACAGCAACAATTTTTTTTAATTTCCTCAAACCAACTGGAGATAGGAAGACTAGGAGGAAAGTTAACTGAGTAGGTCTGGTTGCTTAGCACTGTTGTCTCCCAAATAAATTGGAATCATATTCAGTCTTAGCCAATTCCTGGAATGTGATCCTCAGAATGTTCTTTATGTTAGTGATTGATAGTTTTGTTATATATACTGAGAGCAACAAACCATGTCATACTAATTTTTTTAAGTGGTTTAAGAAGTTTTGTGCTGGAGATTCCTCACTGGGCAATGCTCCATGGTCAAGTAGACCAGTTGAAATTGTTAGAGAGCAAATCAAGTCATTAGTTGAGAACAATCAATGTTACACCTATGTGAGTATGTGGGAGATGGCTGACATACTCAACATATCCAGATCAATAAAGTTATTGGTAAAAATGAACATGTGTCTTTTATTTTATGAAAAAAAAACACACACAAACTTTTTAGCCAACCCAATAAGACTGGAAATTGTATGAATTTGTATTTGGCAGAAAGGAAGCTGTTCTTACAGTGGAATGACAAGGGCAGAACCACATCAGAGGGGGTTGATAAGGAGCTGGGAGATAAGAAAATGCAGACAGTATGCATAGGAATATGTTCTAATTCTGAAAAATGGAAATTAGATGGCCATTTATAAGCTACCTTGACTCAAGAGCTCTCTCTTAATTGATAAAACCTAGGTCTCACTCAGGCAAGTTCTTCCATAAAATCTGAGAGAGAGAGAGAAAGAGAGAAAGAAAGGCACTATGCTTACAAAATATAAATTAATGGGGCCTAAATAGATTTCAACACATTCCTTGATTCCTTAGTGGACCAAATTATTCAATGTATGAAGATATATTTACACAGTTCTTTTGACAAGTCTGTTCTATAAACCAGGAGAATTTCTGACAAAAAGTCCAAGCTTCCTGTCATTTTCATGTGTTATAATAGATTCACCTAAAGTAATTACCTAGACTCTGTATTCTCAGCTTTACTGGCTTGGCCAGATGGTATGTTCCTCTTCTCTATAGCCCATTAGTTTATTTTAGCAAACCCTTGAGACTCCTTTAACATCCCATAAATGGAGTGGATGAAGGCCAGGTTCTTTGTAGGTTAATGATTTTGAGATCAGTATTTCTGAAACCTAAGCACTGTTTCAGCAAAGGGAAAAAAATCAACAGATGGGAAAGGGGGTCACTCTCAGTGCTTATGATGGCAATAAAACAGCCTACGTAAGGAAAAGAACAGACTGGCTGAATTTAGTCCTTCCCCATAGTTACATGGTATTGGATGCAAAAACAAATCAGGGTTGCCTGTTGCTCCAAAGTCCGTAAGAGTGAAGACCAATAGTAAAATGACAATAACTACTCATTGGTTTTAGTTTGGTAACATTTTACTTCTTCCTAAGAGTTCTTTTTCTGCAATGGCAAGGCCTGCCTTTGAAATGAAGGAGACCATGTTATTAATTAACTTTTATTGTATAACATACAGTCTGTAGCAAATAATTTTAATATTGTTTGAAGACTAGCTTCCTCTTGAATGAAAAAAAAAAAAAAAAAAGGGCTCCATATGAATGAACCAAGTATAACTACTCAAATTTAGTAAATCAGTTCTCTGGATGGGTAATTATTTTTAATAACCATGATTATAAACAGTTTATCTAAAAACAGTACCTACAAAGACATGGGTGATTTTTTTAATCAAAAATAACAAATTCCAGCCCTGGCTGGTGGCACAGTGGATAAGCTGCTGGCCTGTGAACCCAAAGGTTGCTGGTTCGATTCCTAGCCAGGTTGCAAGCCAGGTCTCCAGCCAGGTCTATAGCTGGAGGTTCTCTCCCTCTCTGCCTCTCTTCCCACCCCTCTCTCTGGAAATAATAAATAAAATCTTTTAAAAGATTTTAAAACAAAAACAAATTCCAAAAAGGGAATGAGGGTGAGTTTTAAAGAAGGAAAATATGAAAAATTAATAGTGTACTCTGAATCACATGTATTTTCTTTGCATGAGTACAGGGACAGCAAGAGCCCACTCTGGGTTCAGGTTTGCTCTCCCTCTTTTGTCTTGGTTATTGCTATCCCAAACTAAAACACCTGAGGCAAGAGTTGGGCAGAGGATCAGTGTAAGTGGAGCTGAGTATGGCTAAAGTTCAATAATTGGTATAATTTTGTATGTGTGTTGGGGTGGGGAAGGAATATCTCCTTCAAGACTTATATTTATTTTTTGAACTTAATATCCCAGCTCCTAAATTACCTATATTTGCTGATTTGTATATAACTGGTCTGAAAGAAATATTGGGCGAAGGTGACCAGGAGCAGAGATTAAATGTCATGAAGAATGGCCTTCCAAGATTGCAGTACACAGATTCCTTTCTTATTGCCTAAAATCTTAAGGCATGTGTGGACTGGAAACTAAGCTGATTCTCAGAAAGTTTGAGTCTCAAATATGTCTGGTACCGCTAGTTTTATTTCTACTCTCTGTTAAATGGGATAAGTAATAGGGAAGTAGACTATTCCATTCCTAAATATGAGATCACAATGCAAACCACCATTTCTTCAGTGGTAAGCTTTCAATTACTTATACAAGTTTCACATTAAAACAAAATGGTGTGGCTCAAAAGATGTCGTAAATTGGAAAATGCTTAAGCTGTACAAATTCAGACTATAGCTTTGGGCAGCTCAACATGCTTTCTTAGACATGATCTTATCTACTTAGAAGATATGCCTCCTTCTTTGTTTCCATTCATTTACTTAAATATTTAACATAAAAAGCACTTAGCTCCCAGTTGTCAAAATGGTTGATGTCCTAACATAATCAGAATTACCTGGGCTAATGAAAGTATGTAATGGGTCTGGAAAGAATAAGGGAATAATACTTCACTCTTCATCTTATCTCAAAATATTTCTTTTCTAAAAATTGGAGGAGCAGAGCCCTCTTTGTCCTTAAGCTCAAATCGTGCATATCACAACGCCCAGCTATCCACCACACACACACACACAAATGTAAAAAGCTTTCTAAATTCATAATAAGGAGCTAAAAGCATAGGAGGAGATTCAGTGAGCAATAAGCCAACATTCTGGGTGTCTCCCAGCCTTTCCCAGCATGACTTTGGTCTATGTTATCTCAGACACATTGCCTTTCAGCCCATTTCTAATTGTCATGAAAAAAAAAAAAAAGTCTCAAAGTCTCCGTTAAGCATACAAGTCAATCAATTTTTTATGCATCATTATAAGAACAAAACATTGCCAAGTTTTACATTCAAGTCAGTTACCATCATTTGGGCGGGAGGGTGGGGGGACAAAAAACATAGTAAATGCTCTACTGTGGCTTTCTGAGCTGAGTTTAGGAAAGCTTTTCTCTCCCATTTGCAAAGAAGTTCATATTTTCCTGTGGTATCATTCTCAACACACATCCTCTTACATTGGGGAGATCCCATTTGTTTACCTTAGCAATGAGCAAGCTAAGCAAAAAAATGGAGGGGAAAAAATTAAAAATGAGTCTTGAAAACCTGTGAGAAAAGCTCAGAAAGCACATATACAGACATACTTTAGCAGTTTCCTGGAAACAATGGAAATCCCTCCTCTTCTTGAAAAAGCTCCCTTCCTCCCCTGCTCTCTAATTCCCATCCAAAAACCAGTGTTTTAGCAGCAGTCATGTCCCTGGAATGAAACAAAATGTGTTTCAGAGGCAGCATGGGAAACTGAGAACCATGAGCATATGTGCAGTGTAGGGGAGTACTAAAATACAGGCCTTTTTAATTAGACCCCCAAACTGCTTTTTTAATATTATTTTTTAAAGTTAGAAATTGTAGGGTTTTCTGTCATACAGACTCATGCTACACCAGGCTTTCTTTTTAATTAATACACAAATACAGGACACATAATGGGCTGCCCAGAGATGGCACATTTATCCTCACTAATGAGGGTGCAGCGTGAGGATGCTCACTTCTTCCCTGAGGCTATGCTGTTATCAGTTCTTCATCCTGTAATTGCAGAATTAAATAGTTTACACTGGCTTTTGTGATTAGGAAAGACGAAACACATTTTAGGAGGTTAAAACTTCACTTGGATATGGCATAGTTACAATTTCCCAGCAGTGCAAAGAATTTAAAATTTTTTGGATGCAGGATTTCTGTCTAGCCAGCATCCACTCCCAATATACTCCTGATGTCCAGACTAAACTTGGGTTGGACAGAATTAAATAGTAAGTTCAAGCCACTCTAATTGATCAATATAAATACTGAGCCAGGCATCTGAAAAGGAGTTGAAAGAGTGAAAGACGTGGCAAACCAACGCCTGGACAGACTTTGAGCTCATTGGGCCTTGAGTAACAGTCTTAAAGAAGTGGGCATTGTTGGAGCCACTTTCATAGGCGCTCTGCTAGATACAAAAATGAGTAAGAAAAACCATGTCGTTAGGCACTACACTGTCAAATAAATGAGATGGGACAGGTGTAAATAACTGAAGGTAAGCCAAATTTAGCCAAGAGAATATCAAACTATTAACAATGGGGAAAACTTGATGGGGGTGGGACATGTCTTGCTGAAAAGGTTTAACAAGACATTTATTTCAAAATTGGGGCTTCTTGTATTAAAGAGAAAGTTAATTTATTATTGAAGATGTTACTTAACATATTTTCATTGTCCCCTGTCACCTGTTCTTGTGTGCTTAGGGACCAGGGAAGGAAGGATGTGCTCAGGGAGAAGCAGGGGAAGGAGAAACTTAAGAATCCAAAAAGTTTAATGACAAACTAATAGCTGAAGAATAGAAGTTTAGTGCAGAGATCTAGTGGTTTGCCAAAAAAGGAAAATATAACCAACACCTAACTTCTAACATTCTTCATTCCATGAATCTTAGTATAGGGGTACTCTAGAGTCCCTTCATTCTGCGCACAAAGAAATTTCAGTTGGGACCAAAATAAAACAAGCAAACAAAACCTGTTTGCCATTGATATAGAAAATACAAAACTACCCTATTTCTAGATGGAATGATACATGATGTAAACTACTTATTGACGTGAGGTTATAAATTCTAACATTTAGGTAGTTCACATGAGTAAATTATGAATTTGTATGAATAGATTTTGTTTCTTAAATGGCAATAACAGATGTGGGTTACATAGGGAAAATGTAGAGAAGCTGAATCTAAATTGACTTGGACAATATCTAGCTAATGTCTCTCAATACTGTGTACTGAGCTTTGTCTGGTTTGGCTTGGTTGGGTATCCTGCAAACCGAAAGGTTCCTGGTCAGGACACATGCCTGGGTTATGGCCTGGTACTCAAAAGGAAACCAATCTTCAATGATTCTTTCCCTCTACATCCCCATGCCTTCCCCTTCTCTGTAAAAATAAATAAATAAAATCTTAAATACTACTGTATACACGGAAAAGAATACTTAGTTAGAACTGGTGCCACAGGTTCTGCCCATTACAAACACCATATCCTTAGAGAAAGTACCCAAACTTTTTTCTGAGTAAATAAACATCATATCCATACTTACTTTTTGTAGCAATTTTTGTGAGCTGATAGAGATATTTTATGTGAAGCTACCTTAAACATTTACATATTCACATCCAATTAAATAAAGTCTTGTGAACAGATGCTTTGAAATATTAAATTTGAAATGCTACATTAATAAGAAGCTGAAATAAGCCTCTTATAATTTAGCAGTCTAATCCCTTTACAAAGAAATGACCTGGTGCTCAAGAATTTTAAGGTAGTGATGTTTTCATATATCTTTGTTTCTTGCCAGAGTTAGTTCATTACTATAACTAGTTCAGACAAAACAATTGAGGTTTCCAAGAATCATCTATATTGGAGCCATGTAAGTTTAACTTGATCCACTAAAAGTTTCTTTGAAATAAATTATTTCAAATAGATATATGGGGCCAAATATAGGCAAATGTGGTTGATCATTTGCCTCCGAAAGTCTTCAGGAATATTAGTCCCAACTGCCTCGCATTGTAAACACACATATACAGCCAATTGGATAAATTAGCCAATCTCTAATTTATCTGTTATCTGACAGCATTGTTGTTTTATGTTGGAACTGCATATGCAGAGGTTTTTCTAAAGGTTGGTCAATGGGACATTTGCTTATTTTTAATTAATTCACACATTCTCTGAATTAAAAAGCTCAATAACATAGTGATTTTTAGTTAAATTTACTTTTAGTTAACCTCTTAAAAAGAAATGAAATTGCTCTTAAAAGTACATATAAAATTTTATTTTGATGCTATGTTTCCATTACAGTTTCTTATAAATTGTGTTTTTCAAAGATTACATGTTAGACTCTTTCTTGTGAAAGGGTTTTAACTTCTTGCAATTAAATGGTAGAACTAAAAATATATGCTGCATTTGTGTGCATTCAGCAAATCATTTTAATTTTTTCCTTCAAAACTTCCAAATTGAGGAAATACTTTCAAGATTTGTTTGGATAGCTTATTAAAAAAAAAAGAAGAAGAAGAAGAAGAAGAAGATAGAGTGGAAGGGAGAGAAATTATTGGACAAGCATCTCACATAACCGAAGGTGGAGGTAACAGCCAGGCTTCAGAGAAACCAAAGCAAAAACGGGAGCCAGCATAAGCCACAGATCCCCTCTGTCTCTCATTTTGGGCTTGCGTGGGCTTGTATCTTTGCTTTTAGCTTTAGATTTTCCCCTCCCTAAATAAATTGTTTCATTGATATATAAAAGTAGTACATGAATTTTCACAAAATGACTTACCAGTGAAATCAGCGCCCAAACTGATAACCAGAACAGTTCTCAAATCAGAAGTCAGTCCCTTTTTTGCCTCTCACACTCATTAGCTTTCTCCTTCCCATGGTGAACTCCTATCATAAATTAGTTCTACCCAGTTTGGAGTTCAAGTAAATGAAACTATACAATATGTAGTCTTTTATGTCTGGCCTCTGTCGGCTAATGTTACTTTTGTAGGAGTCATCCATGTTGTTTCATTTCTTTCCATTGTTGTATAGTATTGCTTTGTACAAATATGCCTCAATTTATCCATCCTAATATTCTTAGAAATTCAGTTTGTTTTCATATTTAGCTATTTTTAAAAGTACTCTTATGCATATACCTCAGTTTGACTCTGGTGCTCATATCTGCATTTCTGTTGGATGTATGTATACCTGGGAGTGAAAATTCTTGATCATAGGTCATGAGCATATCCAACTTGAATAGACACTGCTAGATAAATTTCCAAAATGGATATATCAACAGTGTATGGATTCTTCCATTGCTCCACACTTTACACTGTAATGAAAAACATGTAAATTAAAACAACAAGATATTAAAAGATAATATAGTTACATTATATTATAGTAGTATATACATAGGATCAAAGTAAAAGTATATTAATTATAGCATTTTTCAAATCTAGAATTTTTATTCAATTTCTTCTGTCTAGAAGATTGCTTTACTCAGCAGAAAGTCTTCATTCACCTTGTGATCAGTTTTTAGGGCATACTCGTCACGGTTATATTAAAGTCCATATGAGATAAAGCCAATGTCTAGATCATCTGTATAACTGTTTCTACTATTGGCTTTTCCTCTTGGTCCTACCTCTTAGTATGCCTTATAAATTTTAATTGAAAGTTGGATTCAAGGGGAAAAAAATGGAGGCACTTGTTGTTGGTTTGATTCCCTAACCAGGGCACATAATGAGGTTGCAAGCCAGGTCTTCAGCCAGGTCCATAGCTGAAGGCAAGTGAAAGGCAACCACACATTGATGTCTCTCTCCCTCTCTGCTTCTCTCTCTTCCCCTCTCTCTAAAAATAATAAAGAAAATCTTTAAAAATAAAAATTAAAAAGAAAAAAAAATGGAGAGACTGGAAATGTGGCCTTCCTCCAAGAAAGGATTTCCTTTGTATTGCTGCAGAATGTTTGAGTAGGAGTAGGCCAACCTTTTTCAGCATTATTCTGAGCTGATTTGGTACTGGACTTTAGCCTTGTTAAAAATTGATCCAGTTGTTAATATGTCAGCTGAAGACTGAGCTGTTTACTAGAATCTTTTGACTTTGGTAGGCCCTTAGCTCTAATTTTTATCTCCCAGCACAATGAAACTGCTAACTATACTTGGGTTTTCAGCCTTTGTTAAATATTTTATCTATTCATTTTTAGAAGGGAAGGAAAGGAGACAGAGAGGGAAACATCGATTGGTTGCCTCTTGCATGCACTCAGCCAGGGATCTGCCCCACAACCGAGGCATGTGCCCTGACTGGGAATCAAACTGGTGACCTTTCAGTTTGTGGACAATGCCAACCCACTGAGCCACATCGGTCAGGGTGCTTTTCAGCCCTTTAACAAATGTCCTCTGTTTGGTTCCCTAGACTTTTAGTCTATTTTGTTGACAAATGACAAGTGCTTTCAAGGAAAGCATCTCAGACTGTCAGGTTTCTTTCTCTGAGCTTTTCTTCTCTTCAAAATATTGGCCTCTCAATTTTTGAGCTGCTTTCCTCACCCTGAGTGTCAGAATTTTTCTTCCCAGGTGCATGAGACTCTTGAAGGCTATGTTCAGCTTTTATACCCCTTAATCAACTCTTTCTGTTAATGTATTCGTGTATCATGCAATGCTACTTGCAAACTAACAAATGCAATGAGACAAAATTCAGTATGGAATGTCATGTGTACCTCAAGTTTGTCAGAGATGTTGACCAATTGAACACTGACTATTTTGATATCTCAATGATATTTCAAACAGAAAACTATTCCATTCTCCAGCTTTTGTCTGACTTTATTATGAAGATTGATGTGCTGTAAGTTAATACACTTATCACCAGATAAAGCAGAATTCCTTTTTTTTTTATTACCTTCTCTAGTGTGTCGATGTTTTCTGCTGTTTCTCAATTTAGGCTGAAAATGGCCTCTCTGGAGCTTCATGACTTACAGGTCCAGTACTCAACAGGCATTGAAGGAAGTTTTGTGTATCCATTCCAAACTTTTAAGATGAAATCAAATCTAGTTGGTTGAGCACTTTAACTGGGAGTTGTGTATCAGGGAGTGTCATTTGGCCTGTTACCTAAACCACAAGGAATCAGATAAAAAATTCTCTAAGAAGTGATAGTGGGATTTGAAGAAGGAAATAATGAGAATAATACCTCTCAAAAAGAAGTAGACTCAAACAGAGAAGAAAGGCAGGTAGATATAACAGATGCTTGGTGTAAAGTCTCAAGTTGCATTCTTCAAGGTCCTGTTTCCTGAGGTGTATTTTGTTGTTGTATTTTAAAGTAAGGAGCTCCCAGGGAGTCTTTTCAAATTGCAGTAGTAAAAAAAGTCTGTATGTGCTAATACACAAAACTCAACTTCTAGGCTGATAAAATTACCCGACACAATGCAGGGTAAGAAAATAACACATAAAAATTATTTCCACTCAGACTTGCATTGCTCAGTTCTGCTGATCCGCTTTAGGAGGTCCTTCATCTTACTGCACAGCTAGGCAGTAGTTTTTAGTGTTTTGATTTCATTTGCATGTCCAAGTGCTAAACATTCACCTCAACAAATTAGACTGTATCAGGTACCTTTCTAATATTTTCTGAACAATTTTGGCTCTCTGCCATGTCACCACGACCTTGCATTTCTTCATGAGTTTATAACCTGTACATTCTGTTCTCTCATAACAGTCCTATATCCATGTAAGATTAGGTGGGGTATTTCAGATTCTACTCTGCTAAAAGAATCCCTTCCTATGTGGTTCCACTTTGAAAACAGAATCATTCATTGAAAACAGAAAATCTACATCACACAACTATGAAACATTTCACTCTTATGAAGCTCAGAACCCATTCCTGGTTAATTACATTATCTTTCCATATTGGACAGTTCTACTAGTCTTTCTATATTGACTTAAATCCTTCCTTGAAATAGACTATTCTAAAGATAAATGCAAGTAATTTATAATCTTTATGAAACACAATATATAATCCTTATGAATTGAGCAAAAAATATTAGAAAATTATGTATCAGACTTACTCTAAGCACTGCTGATAGAGCAGTGAAAAAGATTGAGAAGTTTCTACCCTCAGAAAGTTTACATTCTCATAGCAGAAAACAAAAAATAATGACAAATAAATAAGCTAATAGATTTAAATAATTAGTTTAAATAATGAAAACTGTGAGAAAGCAAAACAGCAAAATATTAAAGAAAGTGAAAATATGGAGAAATATAAGAAGATATGGTGAAAAAGGAGGAAAGCTTTAAAGGTTTCCTCCTTTGATCAGAGACTCAAAGAGTTAAATTTCACCCTTGCAAAAATCTGAAAATAAACGGTGACCAAGGTAGAAACAAGAGCAAATACCAATACCCTTGTGCTAACCAGATCTTCCTCTTGATACTTGTGCCTTTGTATTATAACCTGCCAGAGTGAATAGTGCTAACTTATGTAACCAATATGACAATGCAGAAATAAATGAAATTAGGCCATAAAGGACATTGAGGCTTTCATCCTGCTGTCCTGGAGTCAGTCATTCTTAGGCAAGCCAGTTGTCATGTTATGAGACACTCAAGCAAACATATGAATAGGGCCATGTGGTGAGGACTAAGCATCCTGCCACAATCCATATGAATTAACCATAGTAGAAGTGAATCATCCAGCACCAAGGAGGCCTCCACATGACTGCAGCCCAGATTAACATCTTGATAGCAACTTCATGAATGACATAAAGCCAGAACTAACTGGCTAAGTCAGGCCTAAATTTATGAACCACAGAAAAGAAGAAATAACAAATTTTTGTTCCTTTAAATAACAAGTATGGTATAGTTGGTAACAGACATCGATAATAAATATACAGATTGGTGATGAAGGTGGAGTGCTGCTATAACAAATATCTAGATGTGTGGGATTAATGCTGAGTCCAGGCAATGAAAAGAAGGTAAATGGACTCTGAAGAGAAGAAACTGAAAATTTGAAATGCCTTGAATAGAATGTGGGTAGAAGCCTGATGTCTTTTGAGGAGGTTGATAGTGAGGGCTTATAGCAGAATGAAGAAAAAGGGGTCCTTATCATGTATTAATAGAAAGTTTAGCACCACTGTTATCTGTAGCCATGTGGAAGATGTGATTCATGAATTAAGTGATCTAGCTAAAGTAATTTCTGAACATCTTGCCAATAATAACAAAATGAAAGAGATAACAGATAACATAAAGGAAAAAATTTTAAACAGAAAAGACAGGACCTAATGGCTTTTGAAATCTCAAGATTCTTTCAAATTACAAACAATGCTAAAATTGAGAAGTGGCTTCCAGGAAAAGATGAAACCCCAAGGTCCTACTAGAAAAACATGGTTTAAGGATAAAGCTAAGTAAAGATCTCCTGGGGCATGGAGGAAGGGGAAGAGTTTAGTCAAGGAACTAGTATAAATGACCCATGGACAAGGACAACAGGGTGAGGACTGACTGTGGGAGAGGGGTGTGGGTGGAGCAGAGGGGAGCAATGGGGAGGAAATATGACACAACTGTAAGAGAACAACAGTTTTGTTTTTTTTTTTTCAAAAGAGCTTGGCACCTCAGAGAATCTTCAGTCAAACAATAGGCTTTTTAGGCTTAAGGTATTGTCCTTCAGCAGTCTCCAGGGAAGGCCCAAGTAAAGTAGATGTTATATTAAAGACTTTCTGAAAATGGATTTTTGCCTAAAATGACTGAACTTCAATGTGACTCACAAGAGTCTTAAGAATTATTATATTGGTAAAAACACTACCAACTTGTACTTAAAATGATAGAGACAGTGTGAAATGAGAAGACACTCAAAATGTTTTTGGGTGTAAGCAAGCTAACAAAGCTTTGCAGCAGCATAGATCACCTTTTGTGAAAAAGGAGCAAGAAGATGGACCCCAGAGAGCAGATGGCAGAACAAAAGGCCACGACTTGGAGTTGTTTTTGGACAGGAGTAAGACCGAGTCCTAATAAGGGAGCTTCCGACATTTATCTAAGTGGATTTCAGTGACTCGTGTGTGCCTCCAGTTTTACTTCTTTTCAAGCGGTCATTCTTGGTTTATCCTGACTGTATGCTTGGTGTGAAGGGGGATGGATAACTTACAGCTCTAGTTCATAGATCTTAAGATCAAAAGAAATAGTACAGAAGAGTTGTACTTAAGCAATCACACCTGAGGAGCCTCATCTGCATTAGCACCTTTATTTAGATGCCAAAATTCTGGATGTTGAGCCTGGTACTAAAATAGAATGGGGCTTTTAAGGGGTGTTGAAAGGGAGTGTGAGTGTATTTTGCATTTGGGCAGACTGTGCAAGGCAGCCCTCGAGATGGCTCTCAATATCTCTGTCTCCTGGTAGCACCTTCCATGTTGACCAGGATTGATTTATCATCAGTGGGATGTTTTGGAAATGACAGAGTGTGATTATTGAGGCTAGATTATAAAAGCCACTGTAGTGTCTGTGTTGCACTCTTTCCTTGTTCTATCAGAATTCAGAAGGAAACCGACCAGACACTGGGGAAGTGCAGGAGTACGATCCTTTATTCACGCGCAGTCCCAGAGGAGAAGCTGCTCTCCAAATTCTGGGCCCTGAGCTAAGGCAAAAAGCAACTTTTTTAGTTGAAGTTTCACTCCCTGGCCTTGCAAGCGAGGTTACTGAAACAGACATAGAAATTAAAGCTAGTTTTTCAGCGCCTTTCTTATCACTCAAGCTGGCTACAGCTGGCTCCCCTCCAGGAGCCAAGGCCGTTAAGGGTACAGTCAAGGCTACCTCCCAAGAGCTAAGGGTGTTAACCCTTTACATCCCCCTTACAGGCCGTTAAGGGGGGCTTAGCCAGGGCCGTTAAGGGGGGGCTTCCTTACATCCCCCTTACATCCTCACTTGGCTCTCAGGGAGGCCAGCTGCCATAACATGAAACTACTTAAGAAGTCTTGTGAGGAAGATGGTTCTACCAACCATCAGGGAAGAACTGAGAGGCCTGCTACTGGTAGCTATAGAGGATCTTGACCTCTGGTCAAGTCTTTGAGTGAGTGCAAACCCAGTTGAGCATCTTAATTGCAATACTCAATTCCAATCTCAAGGGAGAACCACCCAGAGAAACCACCTTAAATTTCTGATCAACAGGGACTGTGATCTAATAAATGTTTCCTGTTAGGCAACTATTCTGAGGGATAATTTGTTATGCAGCAATAGATAACAAATAGGGTTTCAGGAAGAGCAGGACCTGTGCAGTTGAAACATTGTAAGTAAAGTAGAGAATAATCGATGATGAATTTGGTGAGATGTTTATTGTAAATTGTCCAGGGAACTGCAGACTAAGATAAGAAATTAAATTTTATTACAAGTTCAATTGAATGTCATTGAACAGTCTTAAGTATAGGCATAATGCACTGAGGAGAAAGAGGAACAAGGGGAATTATTATTCTTTTATTCATCTAGCAAATATTTGTTAAATACATTTTGATGGCAGATATTGAACTAAATACTCCTTGTGATATAATATAAACAAGATACATAAAATATGTCCTTAACATAATTTATAATTCAATATTCATGATACTAACAAGTAAACAAACTGAATGGAAAACCAGATAAATATAGATTGTGACCAATTGGGAAGGAAATTAAGATTAAGAGTGGTAGTGGTAGCATAACGAGGAGAGTTGGATGCAAGAAGCTGTTTTAAGGTCAGGAAAACCTCAAGAGGATGATGTCTAAGTTCAGACTTTTAGGAAGAGAAGGCACTAGGCACGGGAAAGTCAATGATAACCATCTTCAGGCATGTTGGAAAGGCCTTAAGTGGGAAAAGCTTTACAAAATCAAACAGAAACAGATGGTTATCAGACATAGCATAGCGATCACTTCATTAAATACATTATTAATGTTGAGCCACTATTTTGTATATCCGAAACTAATACAATATTGTACATTAACTGTATTTTTACTGTTATCAAAAAAGCTAGTGTCATCAGAGCAGTTTCAGGGGGTGGGGAACTAGACAGGAGTGCAATCATGTCAGGCCTTGGAGGGCATAGCATGGCGTTTGGACCTTAGTCTAAATGCAGTAGATAACCAATGGAAGTCTTTGAATAAATATTAATAAGATCTTATTTACATTTTAATGCAATCTGATGCTGTGTGAAGGAAATGTTTTAAAAATGTTTTATATAAAATAAAACTAATTTACATGAAATATATAAAGGATTCAACTTCTTGTTTTGAAGTGGACAGGAAGGAAAACACGAAGACTAATTAGCAGGTTTTGTAGCAACTCTGACTGCAATGTACAGTAGATTAGGTTGGATTAAAAAAAAGTGGATGGATCAGATAGACACAGGATATATTTTGGAAATTGCTGCTAGATGCAATTTCATCTAGGCTTAGCAAACTGCAACAGGCCCTCTTTGCCGTTATAATAGAACAGCATGATTTAGTTTCCTGCTCAAAGAATTTTATGAGAAATAGTTAAATACTTTTTAAAACTAAAGCAAATGCAAATTAATTTTGTTTCCAATTGCTAAAGAAAGTTATAATATTGTTTGAAATGATTAACAAAATAAGGAATTACTAAACTAGATGGTAATGCTAGTTCATTGACCTTACTTCAGGTACCTAAGCAAACATATGACAACGTGTAATCCAGGGTGGGACAAAAGTAGATATACAGTTGTGAGTATGCAAAACACAAAGTTTATTCTGGTATTATTGTTTCTTAACTATTGCATTATTTTCCATAAGAGCAACTGTAAACCTATTTTTGCCCCACCCTGTCATAAATCCTGCAGATAGAAAATGCTAGCAAGGTCTGATAGGGCAAACATAATGAGAATTATTCTCTGGTGTGGTCCTCCCTATAGTCAGACATTAGATGTCAAAGCTCCCTCTTCACATGCACATGTGCATTTATATGTACTTATTTATTATTTATGTAGGTACTTTATATGCATTATTGGTGCTTGTATTTTTATTACTGACCAGAATGTTTCATTGCTTTCCTGTCTACGCCTTACACAGTTTTTAATGTCCTATTTTATATTATCCTCAGTACATTATTTTTGCTTCCAGGGATCCCCCAATATTTTTCAAGGAAAAAAAATATAATTCAGTTTGGGTGAGTTTTATTGTATTTCTTAGATCTATTATAATATTTTCTCCAAGAATAATACCAATTTGGCAACTGAGTTACCTAGAAATTGCTGATAAATATCTGAAATATTAGGTATTATACTTTCTCTACACATCTATTTAAAATCAAGCATTCTTCCTTATTTACAATTGTTGAAGTTGATTTCCACAACTTTCCCATGTTTTTGCATTTGAAGTTTCTCATCCTCTTCGTTGAAACATTATATGTTAAGCCAAATTGTGTTTAAGGAGGCATAGAGGCTGCAAAAGTGTGTGCTCAGTTGAAAAGCAACTGCTTTGTAGCAATACTTTTCTCCCAAGGCCATGCTTTACAAGTTTGGTAGGTCAGGACATGCAGGGAAAGCCTCTGTTTGGAAATTTGGAAACAACATGAAACCTGTCATATGAAATTACAGCCTCCCTTATTCTCATTTCCAAATAGAAATATTTTCTAAGTGGTCCCCACTCTCTAAAGTGTTGTTAACTTTATTGATTACCTGATTCCTTCTTTCCCTTACATTTTATTCCAAACCCCTATGCTTGTTCATTCATCCACTTCTTACAGTCTGTAACTCACATGCACTATCTTTTCAAGAACTCAGCTATCAGCTCCATACCCTGTCCTAATCTCATTTTACCCTAATCTTACCTGTTTTTCCCAATTCTCACACCTATAATTCAGTATATATATACATTATTACGTGTTGGTATGTACAAAGCTATACAAATAGAAAAAAAATGTTTATATATTTGATGAGTCTGAAAACAAATTGATTTCTTACGATTCCTTCTATCCCCCTACCTAAACATTGCCTTCTTCATATTCTTTTTTAATCTCACCTAAGGTGAAGCCGCACACCCAGCTTTAATACCATTGGTACTGAATAACAGTTTTTGAAGGATGAGAACTAGACAATCAGAAACATGGAGTCTTCAACCCTAGAGATTTTTATTTCCACTGGGGAACAAGTTACTAGAGATGGATGAGAGAAACAGGCTTTCGAGCAGTGCTCAGAGGAAATTGCTGAAGTACAAAATCATGCTGGGGCTGGGATTTGTTCTTTATTGGTAAGAGCTGTTAGTTCAGAGTTTCTTTTTTTCTCCTCATGTTAAAGACATGTACAGAAGAATGTGATATATATATATATATATATATATATATATATATATATATATATATATTTGTGATATATGTATATATGTGTATCAATATATATACATATATACACATATTGATACACATATATGCATATAAATTTGCATAAAATAATGTATTAGCTATATAACCATAATCAAGTTGAAGAAGTAGAATACTGCCTATTTCTGAAAAACAAATAAAAAGCCCTGTTGCCCTACTTCAACACATCCTATCTTCCTTTCATGGATAATCAATCTAGTAGTCTACATTTTGTCCTCATAACCTCATTACTTTTCTGCATAGTTTTATTACATAAAATTGACTAATGTTCCAAAGGAGAAAGCAGTGTAAAATGTCACATTCACCTTCATGAATTTTCCTTCTGCTGAGGACCTTTACCCTTCAAGTCTCAGGAGTTCCTCAGTACTTTCAAAGAGAAGTTTTCTTATTTGGTCAATTTGTATCTGGTTTTTCCTGGTAGGAGAGTTGTCTGGTTATAAGCTAGTCCAACCATTCCAGAAATGTAATTCTTTGTATATTTAACTAATTACATGAAAAGTACCATGTGATATAAAGAAACCTGAATCTAGGTTGGGAGGCTTCTTCTATGATGGAACATTGCAAATATTTAGAGGTTTGCTAGGGAGGAAGGAGGAAGGACATTTTAGGTAAATGGAATCAGGCAGATTAGTAGGAATGTGGAATGGCGTAATGTCACTGAGGAACTGCAAAGCGTTGTCGAGAGTGCTGAGACTTACCAATTCCAAGTTGTCCTGAAAGCCTGAGTAATATTCCTTTCTTTAAGAGTTGGAGAATCAAAATTTCCATTTAAGAAGGCCAAGTAAATAGTATGTCAGTATAAGTTTTACTACTAGGTTGTCTTTTAAAAGCTTCTTTCTTCCTATCTTTCTCAAGAGGACTTTCAGTGTTGTGTTCTCCTGGAACAGTTGTTGGGAGCCCCTGACTCACTGAGTTAACCTCTGACACATGGTTAACTCTACTAGCCACATTCCTGATTCATTCTACCTGGACCTTGGTAGCTCCCTGAGGATCTGCCCTATGCCCATTACTCTTGTGTCATGGAGTTCATCCATGTCATGGGTGCTAAGATCTCAACACTATGTGAAAAAATTAATTCACTTTAACAATTATTTATTAACATCTGTTATGCCTGGCATGACACTTATTCCTGTGATACAAAGATGAATAGAATGGGTACCTGTTTGCCATGAATATGCCCTCGGATGATCTGGCTATAATAATGAAAGACTAAGAAACTATAAAAACATCTGTTAATGGAGAATAGATACACTATGATATAAACATTCAGTGGAATGTTACAAATAAGTCAAAACCAATTCAATCTGTTTAACTGTATCAACATGGGTACATCACAGAGACATATGCTGATTGAGGGGTGAAATGTTGCTTTTTATGTAAATCTTGACCACACACTTATGTACACACACTTGTATTAATAATAAAGATAGGTAATACTTAATACAGAACTTAACATGGACCTTTAAAAACATTTAAAGTGCACTTTATTCTCACAATCACCACATGAGTTAAACTCTCTTATTACCCTCATTTTTCAGATGGGAAGCTTAATAGTTTGCTCAAGGTCACACAATTACAAGGTGGCAGAGCTGGCTTCAGAGTCTGTGCTCTGCAATGTCATGCTATACTGCCTCATGGAAGCCTGGCACTCTTGATGGGTGCACTATTCACCAACTTGATGATTGATAATAAGTACCTCCTGAGGGGGGGATTGAAAGTGGAAAAAAAAGGTAAGACTTTTAGCCTATGAATAGCATAGGCTTCTTTCTTTAAGAGAAAGAAGAAAAGAGACCTATAGCAAATTGGACATGATATTAAAGTTTGCTTTATCTCAAGTGTTTCATATTAATTTTCCCTTGTTTTCTATTTAAGTAAAATATGCAATTAATTGAAATGTCTTTAATAAGAATAAGAATTGGACTTCATGTCTGGTAAGAGAGGCACCCATGAAAATAAAAACTGTCTTGGTGCAATGTAATTGTTATAATTAGCAAAATGAATAGAATGCTTGCATGATTACAAAACATTATTGTCTATCCTGTACTTTATGTCTCTATGATTATTCTGTAACTACCAATTTGCACTTACTAATTCCTTCATCTTTTCATCCATTTCTCCCACCCCTCTCTCCTCTGACACCTGTCAAAATGCTGTATCTAGATGACTCTGTTTCTCTTCTGCTTGTACATTTATTTTGTTTTTTAGTTTCCATGTATAAGTGAAATAATATGGTATTTTTCTTTCCTTGACTTATTTCACTCAGCACAGTACCCTCTAGGTTCATCCATGTTGTTGCTGATGACAATATTTCTTTCATTTTTATGAATGAATCATATTCCATTATATACCTGCACTACTTCTTCTTTATATGTTCATCTATTGATGGGCATGTAGGTTGTTTTCATACCTGGACTATTGTAAATAATACTGCAATGAACATATGAAGATGTATGTCTTTCTTATTTAATGTTTTGAGTTTCTTTGGATAAATACCCAGAAGTGGAATTTCTGGGTTCTCATTTTTCTCTTGTTATATTCTTTGTTTTCAAGTCTTTTTGTCTAGTATAAGTATTGCTACCTAAGCTTGTATTTATTATTTTTTGTTTCCGTTTTCATGAAATATCTTTTTCCATCCCTTAGTTTGTTTAATCTAAAGTGAGTCTCTTGTATCACATGTAAGAGTCATTTTCTTGGCCATTCAGCCACCCTAGTCTTTTGATTGAAGCATTTAATTCATTTATAGAGTAACTGTAGATAGATATGTAGTTATTGCCATTTCATTATTAACGTTTTTCTTCTTTTTACAAAAGCCCCTTTAAAACTTCCTGTAATACTGTTTGGTGGTGGTGAACTTTATTTTTTTATTTTAGCTTTTTATTGTCTGGGAAGCTTTTTATCTGTCCTTTAATTCTAACTGATAGCTTTGCTGGGTAGAGTAATCCTAGTTGTAATTGCTTGCTTTTCATCACTTTGAATATTTCATACCAATCCCTCTGGCCTGCAAAGTTTCTTTTGAGAAATCAGCTGACAGCCTTATGGGAGCTCCCTTGTAGACAATTAACTACTTTTTCTCTTGCTGTATGAAGAGTCTCTCTTTGTCTTTAACATTTTGCATTTTAATCATGATGAGTCTTGGTGTCAGCCTCTTTAGGTTTATCTTCTTTGAGACTCTCTGCACTTGCTGAACTTGCATATCTAGTTCCTTCATCAGGTTAAGAAAGTTTTTCTATCATTTTTTTCAAATAGGTTTTCAATTCCTTGCTCTCTTCTCTTTGTAGCAACCCCATAATGCCAGTGTTGGCATGCTCGATGGTTTAAGAGGCTTTTTAAACTACCCTCTTTTTTTTTTTTTTTTTTGCATTATATATTTCATTTTTGCTATTCTGATTAGGTGTTTTCTATTTCTATATCTTTTAAATTGGTGATTTGATCTTCTGTTTAATCTGCTCTACTGTTGACTACCTGCAATATTTCTTCATTTCAGTCAGTGTATTCTTCATTTCTGATGGTTCTTTTTTATGTTTTCTATTTCTTTGTTGATGTTTTCACTAAGTTCATCTACTAATCTCCTAAACTCACTGGGCATCCTTATAACTAGTGTTTTAAATTCTGCACATGGTAGATTCCTTGTCTTTATTTTATTTAGGTCTTTTCCTGGAGTTTTGTTCTGTTCTTTCATTTGTGACAAGTTTATTTTTCTCATCATTTTGACTGTATCCCTGTGGTTGTTTCTATGTATGATGTAGAGCTGCTATGTCTCCGTGTCTTGGTAGAGTGGCCTATGTTGTAAATGTCCTGTAGGGCCTAGTGGGGCAGTCTCCCCAGTCACCTGAGCTGTGCACCCTTTAATTGCTATTGACACATCAATAGGAGGAATTTACCCCCAAGCCAATTGGCTGCAAGGACTGGCCATGAATCCCATGAGGGGTATGCTGTATAGGGTTGGGCCCCACAGAGCAGGAGTATTTCAGTGGAGCTCTGGTGACTTCTGAGTCTGCCCCTTGAGTGTGTTGCTGTGAAGGTGCTTCTGCATAGTCTAAAGCTGCCCACCAGTTATGCTAGCTCTGGGACATCCCAGGAGCTGTGGACCAAGGTCAGCTACCACCTGTGCCCTACTCAGGGTTAACTAATATGTGCTACAGAGCAATCTGAAGATGGATGGCACTTATGCAGGCTTAGACATGCCCAGAAGAAGCCAAACTGTGAACCAAGGCTGGCTGCTGCTAGTGCTGGGCCTGGGGCCACTTAGCAATAGGTACAGGGCAAGCTGAGGCCACATGTGGCTTGTTTGAGAGAGCTTGGGGAAGCCTTCAGTGTAAGCCAGGACAGAACATTTGTATGGGAAAGCCACTGAAAGTGGTTTGGGTGGGTCTACATGTTGGGTTGGGCGGAGTTTTAGGGATTTGTCACAGTGGATCTGTGTTAGCAAGGTTTATGGAAGACACAGGTAAGGTTCTTCCTAAAGAAGGCTCAGCAAAGGAGCTATGGCTTCTGCCAGCACTTCTGTCTAGAAGAAAGCTGCCCCTCCAACCCTGATGTCAAACAACGCTTCCCTAGCACTGGAGTTTAAGAGTAAGTTTGCTTAATTTCATGAGCAGGCCCTTTAAGAGAAACACCTGGGACTCCAGAAGCCCTTTGTCTCACTCAGCCATAATCTCCCTTGGTTGTCACAGCCAGAGGCTATAGGGACTTCTGTTCCTGGCACTGAAACCCTGGCCTGGGGGTCCTCAGCAGCTGAGATATCCCTCCTGGTTTTTAACAGCCACTCATGGGTACGAACCCTTTCCGTGTTTCCGTTCCTCCTACCATTTTCATTGTGGCTTTTTCCTTGTATTTTTAGTTGTAGAACTTTTGTTCAGCTAGATTTCAGGTCATTTTGAATGCTGGTTGTTCTGTATGTAGTATAGTTGTAATTTTGATGTCATTGTAAGAGGATGCATTTAGTTATGATGCTGCCACCTTGATTGGATCTAGATTTTATTCTTTGTGCAACCACTTTAACTGTCAGAATGAGTACCACATTGTGATCTTCAGTGACTTGTAAGAGGCTTGGGAATCTCCTCCAGGGACAACCACAATTTATGACCCACAGATGAGTCCTGTACCTTGTGCTAAATATTCAGCCCCTGTTCAGCCCATTGACATCTAAGTAGCCAAAGTCACCAAATGATTCATCATCCTCAACTACTTCCATGTCATCTAGGTCAAACCAGTTCAAACAGTTGAAGGACTAAGTGGAGTAGCTGCCAACAAAGATTTTGAAGAGTTTGACAGAAGGAAGCAATGGGCGTGAAGGGATCCCAATGAAAGCTATAAGGAAAGGAGACTCTAAAACCACCCAATAAACCACAACTGATCTCTAGGCCAAAAGGGGTGGAAAGAGTAGGAGCAGTGTAGTTGATCCTGGCTCCATTCCAGTCTCTTCATTCTACCCAAAACCTCATATCATGGACCTAAAAGGTAAGCATAGCCTATCTTCCTGGAAGATATTTTTTGTCTGTTCTTAATCACATGCTTAATAATATCATATATCCATTATTTTATTTGGCTCTCTCAACTTGAAGTTTAGAGAAGCTGAGTTACCCCATAAACAGAAAAACCAGGACTAGAGAACTTCTGGGATGTATTTTTCCATGAGTCCACGGGCCAAGGCTCTCTTAGTGAGGGAAAGAAGCTGACTTAAGAGAGCTTAATGACTGGCCTTGGGTCACACACCGCATCATAACTGGCTTCTGATCATCTCTTATTTTTAGAAACACATGGGATGAGGCAATCAGACAGGATGTGCACACACAAGAGGCCAGAAACTGACATGTCCAACAAGTTGAAGCAGGGGCACAGTCCTGGTAGGGATCCCACACCCTTTCTCTACCTCTAGCACTGTTTTCCTTCCCTGACTCATGACCACAAGGGGTAACAGGAGAGTTCCCCAAAGCAGGAAAGCTCTTTCTCTTAAGCCCAGAAAATTTTGTCAAATGTTTTGTGTAACATCAATGTTGCACAACTCCAGGGCATCATTCATTCACATTGTATAGAATTATGCCCCAGGAGATGAAATGACATAAAATAAGATAAGAATAAGGATCCCTGGAGTCACATAACCTCAAGCCAAAACACCTAAAGCTAGGAAAACTTAGATACATGACCTTGGAGACAAAGTGGAAAATAAGTCCTTAGAGCCCAGCTCTAATTTCTTTCTTGAGCCAGGTCCACAAAGTTTTCTCTTGAGCCAGGTTCTAAGTAGATTTCTGTCTTGAGCCAGGGACCATAAATTTCTCTCTTGAGCCAGGTCCTAAGTAGATTCTTCAGGGATATCTCAATGCTGAGAGTTTCCATTAAGAACTGAAATAGACTTTCCAGGCTCAGGACAGAGGCCCCAGAGACTTTGCATCTATTCAGTTGCCCAATAGGATAACCACTAGGCAAATGTGGCAATTAATAATTTAAATTAGTTGTAGTATAATAAACTAAAAACTTCCATCCTCATTTCAATTAACCAATAGCCACATGTGCTATCATATTAGGCAGTGCAAATTTAGGGCATTTTTTTTTTCCTCACAGAAAATACCTTTGGACAAAGAATTTATCTTAGTCTTATCATCTAGAACCTAAATGAGCCTCTTATTTTCCTGTGGACAACTTCCCATTTCAAAAGAAAGGCTAAGTAAGTTGGCAGGACAGAGCAAGTCCTTGGCAGATGCCTGCTAGCAGGAGAAGGTCGAATGGCCAGACTTGAGCAGTCAGTGTTGGACGCTATTAGGGCAGAAAAGGAGGGCTCTCTGGGAACAAGCCCAATGAACAGAATTTGCAAGGAGGTGGTGATGAGTCCCCTAAGTTGCAGGGTCCTCTATAAAAGTAACTTCTTCATTAAGTCCTCTGCCTTGAATTGTCACGAGAGAAAATGTCCAGTGAGGTGAACAGAATCTTTTGATTATCAAGTGAACACAAAAATCAGCTGATCTGAGGGTGAAATTGTGTAGATTGTCAAGATGTCTTTCTCGCGTACAAAGGTTACACTCGGGAAGATCGCTATCACCTGCTTTGTGTGTCAAGAAGAGAATATAGTCACATGAACTATATATATGCAGTCCATAAATTAAAAGCACTTGACATTTGCTATAACACATTCCAATGATATGAATCATCCACTGTCCGGTAAATGGGTTATGCTGAACATTTGCATTCATTAGCTGAGCTGTCAGAAAGACAGAGTGTTGGAATTGTTACTTCTAATCCTAATTCTGAGCATTAGACACTTGGGAAGCAGGCAGACTTTGCTCACATGGTCCATGGCAGGTCTCTACATGCGAGCCGCAGTCAGCATCTTTCTTCTCTTACTGTGCTTTTCAGTGATTGCTAAAGAAATGCGCTGGGAGCTGGAGAAAGCTGTCAGATCCCCTGTGAGATTAAATGAACAAGCTCAACAGCACAGAAAGGCAAAAGAAATCTGCTCATGCGGGGGCACACTTGCTTTGGCTTGCAGTTGTCAGGAAAAGAGGGGGCTCTGTGCCAACAGTAAAACCGGGCTCCTCCTTCAGCCACTGAATGACATGATTTTCTTAGAAAAGTATAATTTGGGGGGCATGCCCACTTACACATTCTGGAGAGAATGTTTCACCCAAAAGAATTTGCTTTGTCTTTAACTTGCTTCTATCTGACTGGGCAATGTAAAAGCTACGAGGTAGTACTCAATTCCTACTTAATTTTTCTCTATTTTCCTTATGATTTCTAATATAGTAATTCACTGATTTAGCACCTAGTTGTCTGCTTTCCCATTCTGAAATGTATGCTGCATGAGGCCACAGATTTTTGTCCCTATTATCAGAAGCCAAAACCCCTAGAAGAGTGAATGGACACACAATAAGCATTTAATAAATAAGTGTTGAATGAATGAATGAACAAGTTTATCTCTTGACTTTTTTAACCTGGTTGTTCATTTGCCATCTTCCTGATTCCTGGGCCTTGCCTGCTGCTGCCCATAACATGCCCAGCCTCAATCCTGGCTTGAATCATTGTCCTTTACTGCTTTAGACCTCACACTCAATGGGTTGGACCCTGACACCTCTCTAGTTCTCACCCACCTTCAGCCCTGCCTATTTTGATCTGCCTCATTGCCAGCCACAACCTGGCATAACACATGGAATATTTTTCTTAGGCTCTTTTATAGCCTATTCGTATTTTTAGAAACCTGCTCAAAATGAATAATCATATAACCCATTTGCTTTCCTATACCTGAGACAAGGAGGATTGTTAAAAACTAATAATTTAACTGAATGATTATACTTATATATTAAGCAATTACCTATCATCCCCTGGTACAAAGTACATAAAAGAGCAATTAGTAAGCAAGTAAATGATCAGAGTTGTAATAATTAATATTTATTGAGTTCTTACTTAATGTGCAACACTTTGCCTGGTCTATTTCTTTTCACATCTAATTTTGTCAATTTAGACCAAGATTTTGGATATCTAAAGTTGATTTTCAGTCAGAATCATTATTTTTACCTTTTTTCCCCTTATAATTCTGTTGCCCACATTACATTCTCCCTCACTTCTGAAAGTATTTTAAAATACTCCTCAGCCCTCTCACCAGCATCCAAAATTATTATTTAACATCAATGTATGGTTGCCTTTTACCTGACTCCAGCTGGGGACCTGGCTGGAGACCCAGCTTGCAACCTGGAAATGTGTCCTTACTGGGAATCGAACAGCAGCACTTGGGTTCTTAGGCTAGTGCTCAATCCACTGAGCCGCACCAGCCAGGTTAAGTCTTTTCTGAATGGTTTATGTATACTTATCTCATAATGCCCTCAACAATCCAAAGAGGCAGAAAAAGAGGCAAGAAGAGGTTAAATGGTTCATCCTGTGTCATGTATATATTTAATAAGTGTCAAAGTTGGGATTTGAACCCATTCACTTACCCAGTCTCCTATCTTATTACCCAAATGAGTAAACTGGCCAAGGGTACCACCTCAACTTCACATGCTATGGTGACCCCCACCTACCAAGCTGTACCACAGACGTACACAAAACTCAACATCCTTCTTCAGCAAGTCTTTCCTGGCCCGCCCAACAGAAAGTGAAATCCTCTGTCTGTCATGCATCCAGTTCTTTTCCTTCACAAGGTTAGTCAAAGTTTATGCATTTATTTGTTTACTCAAATATTCATCCTCTTTGCCTACCACATATTTATTCTATTCAAAACAGCCTACACCTAGAGCTCTTCTGGTTCTTAATAAACATCTCTTGAATCCATTCATTGGAAATCTTCACCACAGACCCTAAGGAAGTACAGGAAGTACTACTCTTCATTGACAGAACAGTCAATAACTTGCCCAAGGTCAAAGGGCTGAGAAGTGGTGAAGCCTGGGTTGGAACCCCAACCTTTCCGGTTGCAGAGTAACCAACAAGATATGCTACTGTCCAAGGTGCTCAGGATTTAAGGACCCTAAAGCAGCTGGCCAATGGGCTCAATAATCTCCTCTATAATTATCTGCAAATTTGTAAACCTTAAAGCGAAAAATAAATCCTCCCTACTCAGGTTTCTTTTTAGAGTAATGACTGAATGACCCAACGGAGCCTCATCTCCGGGCTGCACTGAGCAAATCACAGCGCAAGGAGGCAGCTAATTGCCGAACTTGATTGCAACTGCTAATCACAGTCACAGGGAAAGAAAGTGTGGGGAATTAATTAGGCAAGGACCTTCCGAACAGCAGCAGGAAGCCTCCCAGTGACCTTTATTTACAGTCAGTTAAACAGAAGTGTGACTAAAAATGCCAGGGAGCAAATCAGATTATTAATATTGATTGCTTAAAGAAAATGAATAATTTAGAAGCCAAGTCAGAATAAATATCCAGTGACAGAGATGAAAGAGCACAGTGTACCACATTTCTAACATTCATCTGTCATGCGGCAGTGTCCCCTGCTCGGAAATTGAGAATTTTCACCCTCACAAAGCACAATTAGTTCTATGACCCAGCATGATTGCCACCAGGAACTGTTCTCATTCAGCCAAGCATGGGGAAAATTTAGGGTGTTAAACTAAAGCTTTTGTCAACACTTTGCATGGTAAACTAATTGTAAGTTCATGGAAGATTTACTTTCCAGTTTTTACCAGTAAAATAGCAACCACAAGAAGTTGGATTACATTTCCTGTACTTACTGTACAAAGCTGGCAGATTGCAGTTTTTATGACAGTCTGTCTTTTGTGCTGCATATATGACAAAGTTTTCAACAAGCAGGGTAAAGGTCTCAGACTGTTTACAAGTAAAGATTTTCTGAGGTTATCTCCAACTCCCAAAGTTGCCTTTCAGATGGTGGAGTTAGTTTTTTATACAGTACTAGCCCAGCTACATTCCTCAGTCCTAACTCCATTTGGTGAAGACAGATATAGAATATTTATTTATAGCAAGATCTTAAAAAGGTAAATTTGACTTACATGTTTTATTTAAACAGGATTTTTGAGATTTTTTAAGTCATGTTGAAAGGTTTAAGTTGTACTTAAGGTTACACTCCTTTCTACCTGAAAGTACTAATTAAATTGACTAGTGGGGGTTATTGCAATAATTATGTTTTAAGGCAGTAGATGTTAATAGTTTTGCTGAAATAAAAGCATTTCAGAACTACCACAGTGGTGGAGAATTTAAATATATTTACTTTGCATAAAATTCAGAGAAATTAAGCTCTGTTATTATCAAATTTGTTAGCAAATTCACTAGCCATGTTTAAGACAGCCATGATTTCTGTGAGAGTAAACATAATTTGTAAACCAATTAATAAAGCAAGTCAGATCATTCAGTTTCTCTGTCTAGTGTAAGCATCAGTATTCATTTATGCCTATATTTATTTATGTCATTCACATTATGAACTGAATATGGGCATTAGCATTATCTTTTAACAGGTATAAGGGAAATAGATACTGAGATTAATGTTTTCCATCTCTATAGAGTGAACGGAATTGAATTACTCTTTCCTATAAACACAGTTGTTTTGAAGTACATCCCCTTATGATACTCATCTGTAAGACATAAAATGTATCTCTGGATAATCTCCCCAGGTGTTCCATTTCCTTACAGTTAAAAAGGAACTAAATGCAAGCCTCAGTAAGGGTTGTGATCATTTCACATGTGAATTATTGACACAAATACCTCCCAGCCAATTGGTCTGACTGACCCAAGGTGAAACCCAAGACCAGCGCACTTACATAAAAATCAGGCTCCTCGGTCCTCTATGGTCAAACACCCATATGCTAGCACTGCAAACTGAAAACCTTTTAAAAAACTTTTTATTAAATTTATTGGGATGATATTGGTTAATAGGATCATATGGGTTTCAAAGTGTACATGTCTAGGATACTAGATGTGTGTATTATTGCACTGTGTGCCCACCATTTACAGCCCCTTTCACCACCCCCATCCCCTTCCCCTTCCCTCCAGCACCCATCGCATTGCTGTTTGTGCCCAAGGGTTTCAGTTTTACATCCCACATACGGGTAAAATCATATGGTTCTTAGCTTTCCCTGTGTGACTTCTTTCACTCAGCATGATATTCGCAAGGTCCATCCATGTTGTTGCAAATGCAGTATTTCATCTTTTCTTAGGGCTGAGTAGTAGTCCATCGTATATATGTACCACATCTTCTTTATCCAGTCCTCTACTGAAGGACATTTTGGTTGTCTCTATGTCTTCGTCACTGTAAATAGTGCTGCAATGAACATAGGGTACATATATCTTTACAAATACATGTTTTTGAGGTTTTCAGATACTCAGAAGAGGGGTTGCTGGATCATATGGTAACTCTATCCTTAATTTTTTGAGGATACTTCATACTGTTTTCCATAGCGGGTACATCTGTCTACATTCCCAGCGGCGGTGAATGAGGATTCTATTTTCTCCACAACCACTCCAACACTTGTAATCACTTGTCTGATTGGTGATAGCCATTCTAACAGGTATGAGGTGCTATCTCATAGACTAGTTTTGATTTGCATTTCCCTAACAGCTAGTGAGGATGAACATCTTTTCATATATCTGTTAGTCATTTATATGTCTTCTTGGGAAAGGGTTGTTTAGGTCCTCTGTCCACTTTTTAGTTGGATTATTAGACTGAATAATCTTCTGATACAATAATTCTCCTTCACTTGATATAGTGCAGGTAAATAGAGGCCAGTAGAAAAGTTTTTGTCCCCCAAATTAAAAAAAATTATTTATAAGCTATGTCTTACTATTTCTAGCATCTCTTTCTAGACATTTTAAGCTAGATTATTTAAAAAAAATTTTTTTTTACAGATTTTATTCATTATTTTTTTAGAGACGGGGAAGGGAGGGAGGAAGAAAGAGAGAAACATCAATGTATGGTTGCCTTTCATCTACCTCCAGCTGGGGACCTGGCTGGAGACTTGGCTTGCAACCTGCTTATGTGCCCTGACTGGGAATCAAACTAAGCTAGCTCGGAAAAAAAAAAAAAACATGTAAAATTGATGCTCAAAGGAAATGCAACAACAACAACAAAAATGCTGCGCTTTAAATGCCTTCATAAAGCTTTAATCACATTTGATATTAAAGTAATACAGTCTTTACTGAGGTGTGCTCGACAGTTCAGGTAGCCGGCAGGTGGGTAACCACAATCTGTTAGATTTTGAGGGCACTTTCTTGACTCTTGTTTGCATCTAGATACTAGAATACTGACTGTGGCAATTTTTCTTCCCCAAAGCAATTTTCATTTTCAAAAACACCAAAACCATGCAAAATTATGACCTCTCATTTAGATTTCAGGAGTCTAGCTAAAATGGGACTAATCTGTGAGTAGAAGGAGTAGCTCACCTTTTCTTATTCTTCTCCTATTTCTAAGCAACAAAATGAATCAGGTTCTCTGGAAAAGCAGTATGTGCCAATGTGCAGCTTTTAATACATGAAAGCTAACATTAAATACATAACTGTACGGCATTCTTAGATTTCTCCTTTTTTGCTACAAGATGGTGATTTTCACATTAATGGCATATAGTTTGTGATGGGGACGCCTGGTTGTACATGCACATGGGCCCTATTCCTTCCCCTTATGGGAAATAAGTAAAATAATTGCAACAATTCCTGGTACCAGATTACAAAAGCAGCATTTTTAGGCTTAGAAGCGTGCTATTTTTATTTCATCCCTTTGTTTATACACAGATTAAAGCATGACCCCCACCCCCCCGGGCTACCCCCTGTAATTGAATAGCGTGCACTGAGGCTGCCACAGAGCCATGGAGCAAGGCCTGAGTCAACACCTGAGGAATAAATTTTCTCCTTCATCTTCTACCATGGCCTTGAATATTTTATCCTTTTGAGAAGACATGATAAAAATTATATCATTTAACCAGCAGAGAAATGTAACTAGGAACTACACTGCCTGCTGCAGGAAAGAAAGATTACTAAATACTACTTGGAAAAAAAAATTGGGGGGGTATTCCCCATCTAATTAATTTCATCTTAATTTGTTTAGCTTTCTGTAGAAGATCATCAGATTGAAACTGCAATATGTTTCTTTGTCTTTTGTACCTTGCTGAAGTCTCAGCATAATTTAGTACTGAGAAAAAAGCAATTCTTTTGTACTTTGCATGCAAGTCACTGTTTTTTTTTTTTTTACTTTGGGTTCTAAAGGATTCCTAGTCTCCAAGCTCCAGTACACAGCTGCCACTGCATCTGTTGCTCCTGCAAACTAAAACTTGCTGAAATAATCATTCCCAATGTTATTAAGAGGCTGTGTTTAAAGTACTACTTGACACATCTCATTTCTTTAGGGAACTTGAATTCATATGATAAAACAGCAGAGCCAATACAAATCTAAGATTTATATTTTCTTGTTCCATATTGAATATGAATGAAAAATCCTGACAGTCACTAATAATCAGAATTCTTTTGAACCTGAGGCATTGTGGGTACTTTCGTTTTTAGAATGCAAACAATAAGTATAAATTAACACTGTATACTGAATGCAGAATATGAACACTTTGTCATGTACATGATTTAAAATAATTTTTTGTACACACAGAATTAGCACCATTTGTGTTTAAAACTAGTAGAGGCTTTATTAACTTTTTTCCTTCTATGATCTTGCTACTGGTTATTTCCAGCACTTTTTCAAATAAGTAGTAAAAGTGGGAAAGCAATGTTTTAATTGCTTTACTAGCATTTATTGGGTTGGCCAAAAAGTCCATTTGGCTTTTTCCATAAAATAAAGGACACATATTTCATTTTCACCAATAACTTCATTTAATTGGATATTTTTGAGTATGTCAACTATACCCCACTATCGGCTTCTAGTGGGTAGAGGCCAAGGGTGCTACTAAACATCTTCTAATGCATCAGACAGCAAAGAATTAATTTGGCTAAAATGCTAATGGTACCAACGAACTTCACAAACCACTTTTGACACATTTGATCAGTCACAGCACCTTCTCCATACACTGCACAAATCTGTTTGCAGTTCAGTTGCATTTTTATTTCTTAAAATAAAGCATAATACACCAAAAATACTGCTTTTTCTTTCATCTTCGATAGTAAAATGGCTCCACAAAAATTCACTAATTTTGATTAAAAGTTTTTACATGCACTCTGATATGACAGCTGTCACAATACAATCTATCAAAATTGTTCCAGATGATGTTAAAGACAACTAAGTGAAACTAGAGTCATCATACGGAAAGAAAGTAAACAAAGCTTTTGGCCAACGCATAGCATTCATACTGGTTATTTTAGATCATAGGTTACATGAGATCCCTCTGTAAAGGTAGAGATATCTCCAAGTCTGTTGACTTTTACTTCCTGTATTACATATAAAAAAGACAGTAAAAATTATGGCTCCCAATCCATACTTTCCAAAGTTAACACAGAGAACTATTTGGACATAGCCAGGAGCTTCACACAATTTAAAGTTAGGTTGCTGTGGGAGAACATTATTCTTGAAAATAAAGTTTTTTTATCAGCATCCCTGAGATGTAAACTTAAAAATGTAAGTTAATGGAAGATAGTCTGGCAGAATTTACTGACAGCTTGAAGAACAAATTATCACCTAGGGATTATTCCCTTTTCCTTTCAAAAGATGTCTTAATAAATACCAAGGCAATATTCTCAAAGCCCCATGCATGTTTTATGGAGTTCCCCCCAATTTCCCCCCATTATTTTGGAGTTCTGGATTGTGAAATGGGAATAGGGAGCATTTCTAAGTAAAAAACTTGTTCTCAGTATGGTTTTAACCCAATAATCATTACCAGATCGAATTTCGAAAATTTCTAAAGATTTTTGGTTTTTTGTTTGAAAGAAAGATAAAATAAGTTGCATTTGGATATTTCAGTGGTTTTTGTAAGTAACACTTATGCTTAAATTTGAATGCAAACTGTGGAGAATTTAAGGTAGAATGGAATTCAGTAATTACAGAGTCCCTTTTTAGCTAAGTCTTAATCAATGTGGAATAAGATCAGCCTTCTGTGGCTCCATTGCATTCAGATGATGTCAGCAGATTCTGAGGCAGGAAAGAAGCAATATATGTTCCTTTGATGTTTTTCTTGGGAAAGTTGCAAGTGTGTTCCGCAGGGAGAATACATTTCTCCTTGCCTGCTTAATATACCCTAGGGACACAGCAAGTGACCAGAATAGCTACCTCTACTTAATATATAACCATTCGATTTCTGAATAATTTAATGGTTTAATGTTTTTCTTGATTAGGAAAATTGTAAGTGTGGCCAATATAAAATAGCTTTTTATAAATTCTTTGTCACTAACTGCTTAAAGGTGGGGGGGAAAAAGCCATGACTTGATCCAATTGCCTCTTTGTAAATAAAATTTATACTGGTCAGATACTCGGCTCCCAGGATGGCCCAACAGTTCATGTGGATCATGTTTACCACATCATAGTCCTTTTTGTGTCCATGGTTGATTCTCAGTTAATTCATCTTCCTCTACCAAACCCAATGAAAGTTAACATGATTTCAATTACCCTGGTTACTAAGTATGACTGCTAGATGAACCTGTTATAATATATTTCCTTTAGTCTTTTGTTCAAGTATCTTAATAGAAAGTTCCAGTAAACTATATGAAATCCAGAAAAGACCATGTTTAGAATACCAGGCATAGCAAACTAGCACTAAATATGATTAAGTTTATGAAGACAATTATCCTGAATGAAGACTACAGCTCAAATGCCTAACTTCTCAAAAAATTGAGATCGTTTTTCATCGTTACTTAACACATCTAAGGAAAATACTTTATATGTGTTTAATTAACCCCATCTGAGGTTGTGACAGAACTGTTTATGAAAACCTTTTCAAATACCTTAATTTGAGAGGGAAATATGTTTTCTAAACATAGATCCAGTTGGATAATTGGTTGCTTATGTGGGAGCTTACATAAGAAATAACAGAGAATGGAGTATTAATTAGTCCTGCAGATAACAGAGGGGAGGGCCGTGATGTGTGGGCCCTGATGTAATACCCCCTAGACTTGACCGATCACTTAAGGAGCAGGAGGCCAGAAACCATGAGTGATTTTAGATTTCCCAGCCTTTAGATTTGGGTAGCCAAAAGGAAAAAGGATAGAGGAACAGAAATAGGGAAACAGGAATTTGTGTATATTAACATATCTGCAGTTTGGAATCTTTTGAGGTTACTTGAACTTCCAGGTTAGCCCATTTAGATGAAAGATGACAGCAACTGATGGCTTAAAGATGCTGAGACTGGAAATATTGATGGGGAAGTCATCTCTATTCATATCTCCATCTCTATCTACTGATTGAAAATAAGAAACGAGGCCCTGGCTGGTGGCACAGTGAATAAGGCGCTGGCCTGGGAACCCAAAGGTCGCTGGTTCGATTCCCCAGCCAGGGCACATAACCAGGTTGCAAGCCAGGTCTCCAGCCAGGTCCATAGCCAGAGGCAGGTCAAGGGCAACCATACATTGAAAAAGAAGAAGAAATGAAATGAAAATAAAATTTTTAAAAATTACCTATAATCCAGCTATCTGCAAATAACCAAATAATAACATAACATAGTATAACATAACATTTCTCCATCTAGTCTTTTTACTAAACACATACACATGCATGAATATGATTTTTAGCCACTTATGTGCATACATACTTTCTATTTTACAAACTTATAAGCAGGCAGCTAAGATGTTTTATTATCAACTTTGTTTAAAAGCCTGAAAGTTCATTTGTCACCTTGTAACCAAATTGCAGTAATAGTAGCTAGGAGGAAAAATAATAGACTTGGAAAACATTAAGTGCTAGTAAACAAATTTGATGTTTTGTTTTGTTACATTATGGTTTTTTGTTTTGGTTTTTTGCATACTTTGTTTAAAAGAGGATCAGAGGCAAAATAAAATGTAATTCAAAAACAGCAATGTATCTTAGATTAGTGTATTAATCAGAATTGCCCTACTTACTTCCTTTTACCTTCCTCATGCTTACTCTCCTTCAGTCTCACACATGATTTCAGCCAAGTTAAAGTAAAGGCTGATTAGAATGATCAAATAATTGGCAAATCAAGTGTTTTCTTACATTAAGGGAAAGGGAGCTTGCTTTAAATTGGCACACGTCACATTTATGGCTGTCCCGTTTGGACCTGGGATAACGGTTTTAGACATTGTAGCCTCAAATAGCTCATCTTCAGAGGTCTCAAACAGAATTGCAATTTTCTGTAGTGTCTTAATGCAAGCCAACAGAAAGTGGAAAAAAAATTACCAAGAACAAAAGTACATGTAAATTGAAGGCATGAACAATATTGCCTTAGTCTGTGCTCCAATAGTATAGTCTAAAAATACAGGGAACTTTAGGTGTGTGCCTCTCAAATCTCCAGTGTGGAAAACCCAAAAGTTCTCAGAGCACCATTGTTTTTCTAAAATGCCTGATTAGAAAAATCAATTAACTAAGCATAACGGGCCCTGTGGAGAAATTGGTTCATTTCAATGGGACAGAAAGAGAAAATGTAAAAAAAAACAACTTTTCCATTGCTTTACCTTCTACAAAGCTAGGAGTGGGTGGGGGGGCAGGGTTGGGGGTGAGGAGGGGAACCGAAAGGCCTCTTCTTCACCTGATTAAGCCTCAGCTACCAGTTCTGAAATTCCAACCTCTTCTTCAGAAATTTCTAATTTTTGCCTACATATCCTGGGCAGAGCTATTTTTTAGGGCTACTACTGAGTTTTGGGGCTGTGGTCTCTCAAGCCAGGCGTCTACTTAGGATGTAATCTCTCCAAGTTACCCTTTCTATAGAGATTTAAAAAATTTTTTCGATGTCAGTTTTTATGTTAATTGTGGCTAAAGACTAATGCAAATTTATACACATATGCAATAAACACAAACAGTGTTTCAAGAAAATTTTCCAACTTTGTCTGGGTGATTATCTGAAATACCCAGAGGCTCTTGCTATTTTTTGCTCAAGCACATAAAGTTAACCAAACCACTTTCCCTCAGTCCATGGACCTTCTCTACATGATGAAGTACTTTGTGATTTACATCTGGTTGATTCAGCAGAAAGGCCTGACAATACCCACTGGTGTGAGAATAAGTGTGCATCCACAGCATCTTTTTTCTTTTTTCACAGCCTCTTTATAGAAGCCTAATCTTATGAGAATGGTTTGCTTTTCTAGAGATTACAAGACTCAGACTCTATCTGCTAAATGCTATCTACTCTATAGGTGCATGGTAATGGTAGGGCATTTTCTCACCATGAAAGCTCTGAACCATCTAAACAGAAATTGTTACCTGAAGGCCTCAAATACTACATGGATTTTGATCCTAGCTCCATCAAATATGGCATAAGTGAGTTAATCTCTCTCTGGTTTTGTTTTCATCTCTAAAGGAAAGATCCTAATATTCCATACTTCCTAGGAAGGCTAGGAGAATTCAATAAGTTAAAATGGCCTCTCATATTGAAACCTCTCATATTGAAATAATAATAAAATTATTATTATTGCCACAATTCATCTTGCATTGAAGTTTTGTTTGGCTTCATTGGTGTTATGGAGTGAATTGTGTTACCTCCAAAATTCACATGTTAAAGTCCTAACCCACAGAACCTCAGAAAGTGATTATATTTGATACGATCATTAAAAAGATAATTAAGTTAAAATGAGGTTATTAGGGTGGGCCTTAATCCAATATGACTGGAGTCCTTTGAGAAGAGACTAGGATACAGACACTAAGGGGAGCCCATGTGAAGCTACAGAAGATGGACATCTGCAAGACAGGAAGAGAGGTCTCAAAGAAAGCTAACCCTACAAATGCTTTGATCTCAAATTTCTGGCCTTCAAAATTGTGAGAAATTAAATTTATTTTGCTTAGAACATTGAAGTTGTGGTAATTAGTTATGGCAGCCTAGCAAACTATTATAGCTGGACCTTTGAAAATTGAAATTTTCTAATAAAAGTTCTTATTTGGGAACTTTCTTGAAAATGGAAGGCTTTGCTCACCTGCATGGAAACAATATATTAGCTGACAAAAAATAGTTATTTATAAAGAGGGATAGATTATCCAATTGGTCACAAGACCACCATCTCCCATTTTTCTTTTTCTTTTTTAATTTTATTGTTGTTGTATTACATCCATCCCCTTTTTGCTCCCCTCTGTCCCCCTCCCCACCCACCCATTTCCCCCAAAGTCAATCCCACCTGTTGTCCATGTCCATGGTTCCTTTATACTAGGTTCTTGTCTAAACAGCTCCCCTTCCTTGACTCTGCCTCCCCCCTCCCCCCACCCCCCTTCCCCCTGACCACTGAAGGCCTATTCACTGTATTCATATATTTGGTTCTGTTTTGCTTGTTGTTAGTTTTG